>JBBGZY010001159.1:600000-1189195 GCA_037952925.1 Lithobates clamitans | reverse complement strand
AACAGCAATATCTGGAAAAATTAAGAGGATAAAGTTAGGCAGCCCGTAATTAATTTAAAAAAATGACTACATTTTCCTGTCCACACATTTGAGGTGGATGGGAGAATCCTCCCACTGTGCCTTTGTATTTTAACAGTGGGGATATTTCCCCTGCCTCCACAATATACTGATAAGTGCTTCTGGCTATAGTTAGCAGCTCTGACTGAGTGAAAATTTTCCAACAGGGTAGTTGTACAGAAGTTGATCAGTTTAGGGATGTGGAGGTGAGAATGAAATGTTTTAGTAGTAAGTAAAAAAAAAGGTCCATATTAAGTTCATTATCTTTTGTGTCAAACAGAAGGAGTATTTGTAGTTCAAAGGCTTTCTTTTCCTATTTTTAAATTTACCTTCAACAACCAAAACGTGTGTTTTTTTAGAATGGCCTGGTTGTGAGAAATGATATCCCACAGGTGTGCTTTAGTCCTCATCCTTATGATATTATATGGTATGTCTATGAATATTTCGGTAATTTCTGTCCTGTCTTACCAATGGTACAACCATAATTTCACTTGTTTCTTTGAATGAGGTACACTCCATTAGTGGAGAAGCAGCTGTATGATTTTGTTATACTGAAGATTCCTTTGTGTGTGTGACAGTATTAGATGCATTGATGTGGCTGCACTGTTTGCAGCATTTATTGCTGTAAGGCTTTGTCCTCTTGTTTGGTTCCCTATAATCAGAATGATGTTTCCTGCTGATTAATTTAGGTATGAGCTTGGGTGGATGCTTATATGCCACCATTGGGAGTTATTGGAATATTTCTTTCAGTATTTTATTCTGTGTTATGATGAGTTTTAGTCCCTTGATTATTTTTCTTATTCCTTCTAGTGTTGTATTGCAGTGGTTCTCAACCCTGTCCTCAAGTATCCCCAACAGGCCATGTTTTGGAAATTTCTCTTAAATAAAATAGCTGTCTAAAATACCAAGCCATTGACTCTGATTAAAAGCACCCGTGCAAGATAAAGGAAAACCTGCAAACATGGCCTGTTGGGGTACTTGAGGACAAGGTTGAGAACCACTGCTGTATTGTATGTGGTTACTATAGTATTGTAGGAAATTTTCTCTTTGGGTTTTCAAGGCAACATTTTTGCTTGTACTGGCGGCTTTGTTTAGAGATGGACCAAACACCCCCGTGTTCGGTTCGCACCAGAACTCCCGAACAGAGACAAAAAATGAAATGCCTCAAATTAAAAGTATCAATTTTGAAGGCTTATGTGCAAGTAATTGGCCATAAGAAGGATATGGGGGTCCAGGTACTGCCTTGGGGGACATGTATCAATGCAAAAAATTATTTTTAAAAAAGATAATTTTTACAGGAGCAGTGATTTTAATGATGCTTAAAGGGCAGCAATAAAAATGAAAAAGTCCTTTCAATATAGTGCCTGGGGGGGTCCCCTTAGTCTGCCTGTAAAGTGGCGCATCTGTACCATGGATAGTATCTACTTCAACAATGAATGAAATGAAACTTAAATTGCTGGATATACAACTGCCATTGCATGCACCGGTCAGTGACGTCACAAGGGGGGCGGTGCCACCAGTGGGGAAAGTGGGGGAAGTCCATTGACAGCTTATGACTCAGTTGCTAGGGACACTGCGTTGGGCGAACACCCGAATTTACAGGTGTTTGCCTGTGCCCTGCACAGTGCATTCTAAGCCCAGATTGGGCAAAGCTTTGCCCAGTCAGGGTGCAGTGAATAGCTGGTTATTAAGGAGCGGGCAGGCAACCCGGCCACGGCATTCTCAACAACCAATGAGGCTTCCCCACTGACAACTGAATAAAAAAAAAACATTGCCGGCAATAAAAATGTAAAAAAAAGGGCCTGGTATAAAAAAGTGTAAAAATAAATAAAGTTTTTGACAATTTTTGACAATTCCTTTATGAAAAAAAAAAAAGCAGTGACCCTAGATGTAAATCCATCGTCAATCCCAACGGCTGCTGAATGCCCTGCAATGAACTGCGTGCTGCACAGTGAATTCTAAGCCCTGACTGGGCAAAGCTTTGGGCAATAAAAAAAAAAAAAACTTCTGGTCTGGTATGGATTTTAAGGGGAACCCCATGCCAAAATCTAAAAAAAATGGCATGGGGTCCCCCCAAAATCTATACCAGGCCCTTATCCGAGCATGCAGCCTGGCAGGCCAGGAAAGGTGGGGATGAGCAAGCCGTACCCCCTTCCTGAACCATACCAGGCCACATGTCCTCAACATTGGGGGTGGGTGCTTTGGGGCGGGAGGCTCTACCCCACACATCCCAAAGCACCTTGTCCCCATGTTGATGGGGACAAGGACCTCATCCCCATAGCCCTGGGCTGGGGTTGTGGGAGTCTGCAGCCAGGGGGCTTATCAGAATCTGGAAGCCTCCTTTAACCACTTCCCGCCCGGCCTATAGCAGAATGACGGCTGGGCGGTGGTTCAGTTATCCTGACTGGGTGGCATATGACATCCAGCAGGATAACAGTAACAACGCGCGCCCCTGGGGGCGCGCATCGCAGCGACCGGTGGTGCGGTGTGTCAGTCTGACACACTGCTACACCGATCTCGGTAAAGAGCCTCCGGCGGAGGCTCTTTACTGCGTGATCAGCCGTGTCTAATCATTGCTGATCACAATGTAAACAGGAAGAGCCGTTGATCGGCTTTTCCTCACTCGCGTCTGACAGACATGAGTAGAGGAGAGCTGATCGGCGGCTCTCCTGACAGGGGGGTCTGCGCTGATTGTTTTTCAGCGCAGCCCCCCCTCGGATGCCTACATTGGACCACCAGGGAGGCCACCAGGACCACCAGGGAAGCCCCCAACATGTGGATGGCCAGGTACATACCCCATGGCCATCCACATACACAAAAATATGCCAAATATATGTCAATCAGTGCTCACAAATGGGCACTGACTGGTAACATTATGCAGCAGATCAGACAAGTGATGCCCAGCAATGCTACCCATCAGTGTCATCAGTGCCACCCATCAGTGTCCATTAGTGCCACCTCTCAGTGCCCATCCATGCCCATCATTGCCCACCTATCTGTGACCATCAATGCCCATCCGTGCCACCCATAAGTACCCACCAGTGCCACCCATAAGTACCCATCAGTGCCACCTGTGAGTGTCGATCAGTGCCACCTGTGAGTGCCCATCAGTGCCGCCTATCAGTGCCCATCAGTGCCGCATACCAGTGCCACCTATCAGTGCCCATCAGTGCCGCCTATCAGTGCCCATCAGTACCACCTCATCAGTGCCACCTCATTGATGCCATTGATGCCACCTCATCGGTGCCGCCTTATCAGTGCCCGTCAGTACAGCCATATCAGTGCCCGTCATTGAAGGAGAAAACTTACCGGTACTTATTTACAATTTTTTTTTAACAGAAACAAAGAAAAATGTTATTTTTTTCAAAATGTTCTGTCTTTTTTTATTAATAAATATAAATCGCAGAGGTGAACAAATACCACCAAAAGCGTGCTCTATTTCTTGGAACAAAATGATAAAAAATTTGTTTGTTTGTACAGTGTATAGTAGCATGACCGCGCATTTGTCATTCAAATTGGAACAACACTGAAAGCTGAAAATTGGCTTGGGCAGGAAAGTGTATAAGTACCTGGTATTGAAGTGGTTATCCGCTTCCCGACCAGCCGCCGCAGTTATACTGCGGCAGGTTGGCTCCCCTGCACGAGCCATTGCAGCTATACGTCGGCTCGTGGGGTCGGGATAGCAGGCGTGCGCGCCCGCTCCACAGCGCGGGTGCCGATGCTCATGGCCGATGGTCGCGATGACCACCGGCCACGAGTGATCGTGAGCAGGAGACACAGAACAGGGATAAATGTGTGTAAACACACACTTCCCTGTTCCTATTAGCTAGGAACCATGATCTGTCACTTCCTCTAGTCAGTTCCCTCCACCTTCAGTTAGAATCACCTCCCAGGGAACACAGTTAACCCCTTGATCCCCCCTAGTGTTAACCCTGTCACTGTCAGTGACATTTTTACAGTAATCAATGCATTTTTATAGCCTTGATTAATGCTAATGGTCCCAAAAAATGTGTCAAAATTGCCCAATGTGTCCGCCATAATGTTGCAGTCCCGATAAAAATCGCAGATCACCGCCATTACTAGTAAAAAAAAAAATAAATAATAAAAATGCTATAAATCTACCCCCTATTTTGTAGACACTATAACTTTTGCGCAAACCAATCAATATACGCTTATTGCGTTTTTTTTTACCAAAAATATGTAGAAGAATACATATTGGCCTAAACTGAGAAAAAATTTGCTTTAAAAAAAAAGGGGATATTTTTTATAGCAAAAAGTACAAAATATTGTGTTTTTTTCAAAATTGTCGCTCTTTTTTGTTTATAGTGCAAAAAATAAAAACCGCAGAGGCGATCAAATACCACCAAAAGAAAGCTCTATTTGTGGGAAAAAAAGGACGTCAGTTTTGTTTGGGTACAACCTTGCATGACCGCGCAATTGTCAGTTAAAGTGATGCAGTGCCAAATTGCAAGAAGTGCTCTGGTCAGGAAGGGGGTAAATTCTTCCGGGACTGAAGTGGTTAACAAGGGGGGCCCCCAGTTCCTAACCCCCTCTTTGTGAATAAGTATGGGGTACATAGTACCCCTACCTATTCACCAAAAAAGTGTAAAAATAAATGAAAACATGAGGCAGTTTTTGACAGTTCTTTTATGAAAAATAAAAAACTGTTTCCCCCGATGTAATCCATCGTCAATCACGCCACTGCCGCCACCGTCGGACCCGAAAAAGAAAAAGAAAAAAAAAGTTTAGAATGCCTGGTTTGCTGTTTGACAGTTCTTATATAGGTAAGTGTGGGGCCGCCAGGCAACGTCACCTGGTGACATCGCCTCCTTGTGACATCACCAATCCAGCATGCACTGGTTGGTGATGTCACAAAGGGCTGATGCCACCAGGTGCCATCATCATGTGGTTTCACCCCTTTCTTATATAAGAACTGTCAAACGGCAAGCCATGCATTCGGCGATTCGCCTTAGGCGGAGGAGAATTTTGTCTTTTTTTTCTTTTTCCGATCGAGTGGCGGCGGTGGTGTCGTAATTGACGATGGATCTACATTGGGGACATTTTATTTTTTAATAAAATTGGGGACATTTATTTTTTATTTTTTAATAAAGAATAAAGGAATTGTGAAAAACTGTTTCCTGTTTTTATTTATTTTTACACTTTTTTGGTGATTAGGTAGGGCTATGTACCCCATACTTATTCACAAAGTGGGGGTCAGAATCTGGGGGCCCCCTTGTTAAAGGAGGCTTGGGACAAACATGGATCTACATTCAGACAAAAAAGTAAAAAAGAACAAAAAAATGTATAAATACATGTTTATGTGTATGTGTGTATATATATATATATATATATATATATATATATATATATATATATATATAATCAAAAGTATTGGGGCGCCTGCCTTTACACGCACATTAACTTTAATGACTTCTTAGTATATATATATATATATATATATATAATGTCCAAGAGAGGAATTGCTGCACTTAAAATTTATTAGAAAAAATTAAATCATATAACAAAATAGCGATAGTGTTACATGACAGTTTCGGGCTGTAAAGATAGCGACCTTCCTCAGAAAAGTCATACATCTACAGTATCTCACAAAAGTGACTACACCCTTCACATTTTTGTAAATATTTTATTATATCTTTTTATGTGACAACACCGAAGAAATTACACTTTGCTACAATGTAAAATAGTGAGTGTACAGGTTGTATAACAGTATAAATTTGCTGTTCCCTCAAAGTAACTCAACACACAGCCATTAATGTCTAAACCGTTGGCAACAAAAGTAAGTACACCCCTAGGTGAAAATGTGCAAATTGGGCCCAAATTGTCAGTATTTTGTGTGGCCACAATTATTTTCCAGCACTGCCTTAACCCTCTTGGGCATGGAGTTCACCAGATCTTCACAGGTTGTCACTGGAGTCCTCTTCCAATCCTCCATGATAACATCACGGAGCTGATGGATGTTGGAGACTTTGTACTCCTCCACCTTCCGTTTGCGGATGCCCCCCAGATGGTCAATGGGGTTTAGGTTTGGAGACATGCTTGGCCAGTCCACCTCCTTTACCCTCAGCTTCTTTAGCAAGGCAGTGGTCATCTTGGAGGTGTGTTTGGGGTCATTATCATGTTGGAATACTGCCCTGTGGCCCAGTCTCCGAAGAGAGGGGATCGTGCTCTGCTTTAGTATGTCACAGTACATGTTGACATTGAAGGTTCCCTCAATGAACTGTAGCTTACCAGTGCTAGCAGTACTCATTCAGCACCAGACCATGACACTCCCACCACCATGCTTGACTGTAGGCAAGACACACTTGTCTTTGTACTCCTCATCTGGTTTCTGCCACACACGCTTGACACCATCTGAATCAAATAAGTTTATCTTGGTTCCATTAGACCACAGGACATGGTTCCAGTAATCCATGTCTTTAGTCTGCTTGTCTTCAGCAAACTGTTTGCAGGCTTACTTGTGCATCATCTTTAGAAGAGGCTTCCTTCTGGGATGACAGCCATGCAGACTAATTTGATGCAGTGTGCGGCGTATGGTCTGAGCACTGACATGCTGAACATCCACCCCTCCAACCTCTGCAGCAATGCTGACAGCGCTCATACATCTATTTCCCAAAGACAACCTCTGGATATGACACTGAGCACGTGCACTCAACTTCTTTGGTCGACCATGGCTAGGGTTCTGAGTGGAACCTGTCCTGTTAAACCGCTGTATGGTCTTGGCCACCGTGCTGCAGCTCAGTTTTAGGGTCTTGGCAATCTTCTTAAAGCCTAGGCCATCTTTATGTAGAGCAACAATTCTTTTTTTCAGATCCTCAGAGAGTTCTTTGCCATGAGGTGCCATGTTGAACTTTCAGTGACCAGTATGAGAGAGTGAGAGCGATAACTCCAAATTTAACACACTTGCTCCCTATTCACATCTGAGGCCTTGTATCACTAATGAGTCACATTACACCGGGGAAGGAAAATGGCTAATTGGGCACAATTTGAACATTTTCACTTAGGGGTGTACTCACTTTTCTTGCCATCGGTTTAGACATTATTGGCTGTGTGTTGAATTATTTTGAGGGGACAGCAAATTTACACTGTTATACAAGCTGTACACTCACTACATTACATTGTAGCAAAGTGTCATTTCTTCAGTGTTGTCACATGAAAAGATATAATAAAATATTTACAAAAATGTGAGGGGTGTACTCACTTTTGTGAGATACTGTAACATTAAAGGGGTGTTCCGGCCGCGAAGTGTTTTTTTTAAAGTCAGCAGCTACAAACACTGTAACTGCTGACTTTTAATAAGGACATTTACCTGTCCAGCAAGCCCGCGATGTCGGCCCCCCCGAGGCCGATCCGTCCATCAGATCGGCTGCCGGCGTCGCCATCTTAACGAAAGGAAACAGGCAGTGGAGCCTTGCGACTTCACTGCCCGTTTCCTACTGCACATGCGCGAGTCGTGCGGCGCTTTGTGAACGGCCCGTTGTGTTCTGGGACACACACGTGTCCCAAAAGGCAATGGGGCCGCTCGCCGAAGAGGAGGAAGTGCCACGGAATAGGAAGAGGCAGATTAGGAAGACTTCCTAGCAACACGGGTTTCTGGTAAGTTAAAATAGGTGTGGTCAGTCTCTTTCATTCAAATGGGATGCACTGTGGAAAAGTGCCTACAATTAAAATCTATATACAATCAGTCCATACACAATTCAAATTTATATGAATAACAATCTATTAAATAAAAGGATATAAATCAAAATCAGAATGTAATCCATGAGGTTGTAATGTATTTAGACAGTGTATCCAGTATATTTTATGTTTTCTCAAAGCTAGCTCTCTGTTACCCCCTCGTCTATTTCTAGATTTTCCATCCATGACCATAAATTTCAATTGTTAAATAGAATGCCCCTTTTCCACAAAGTGAGCATATCTCTGATAGAATATTTGTGTCTACCGATCCTATCCTTGACTTTTTATGTGGTCTCTCCTATATACAATAGACTGCAAGGACATTTAATAATATACACTACAAACAGTGGCGGTGCGTCCATAAGGTTTCACGGGCGCCGGCCCTCTCTCCTGCCACCCCCTCTAGCACCAATGGATAGATTCATGCATTGCATGAATCTATCTATGGCCGCCGCTGCCACCCCTATTCAGACACCCGGCCCCTTTTGGGGTGCCAGGCGCCTGAATTACAGCGGCGGGGTTTTGAAGCAGCTGATTAGAGCCATAGGCTCTAATAGGCGTCAAAAAAGGTGACCTGTGAGCGCCATGCTGGGCGCTCGCAGGTCACTCAGCTGTGTTTAGAAAGCCAAATGAATATTTGCTTTCCTAAAACTAAACCGTCTTTCCGCCAGTCAGGTGCTTGGATCTGTTACCCGTCACCTGATTGGCTGAAACGACAGGCGCTGTGATTGGACGCCTATCAGACATCCAATCATAGCTGGGGATGGGAAAAGACATTGAGGAGCATCGAGGAGCTGTTCCCCCGAGACAGGGTAAGTGCAGACTGCGGGCGGGGGGCACACTGGCAGCATTTGATATGGCACACTGACAGCATTTGATATGGCACAGAGGGAGCATTTGATGGCACAATGAGAGCATTTGATGTGGCACACTGGCAGCATTTGATATGGCACACTGACAGCATTTGATATGGCACAATGAGAGCATTTGATGTGGCACAGTGGCAGCATTTGATGGGGCACAGTGGCAGAATTTGATTGCACAGTGGGAGCATTTGATATGGCACATTGGCTGTGTTTGATGGGCACAGTGACTGCGCTTGATGGCACAGTGGTGACAATTGATGGGCACAGTGACTGCATTTGATGCACAGTGGCCGGCGTTTGATGGCTCAGTGGCTGCGTTTGATGGGCACAATGGCTGCGTTTGATGGCACAGTGGCGGCAATTGATGGGCACAGTGGCTGCGTTTGATGGCATAGTGGCTGTGTTTGATGATACAGTGGCGCCAATTAATGGACACAGTGGCTGCGTTTGATGGCATAGTGGCTGCATTTGATGGCACAGTGGCTGTGTTTGATGGTACAATGGTGGCAATTGATGTTCACAGTGGCTGCGTTTGATGGTGCAGTGGCTGCGTCTGATGAAACAGTGGTGGCAATTGATGGGCACAGTGGCTGCGTTTGATGGTACAGTGGCGGCAATTGATGGACACAATGGCTGCGTTCGATGGCACAGTGGCTGTGTTGATGGTACAGTGGCGGCAATTGATGGTCACAGTGGCTGTGTTTGATGGCACAGTGGCGGCAATTGATGGGCACAGTGGCTGCGTTTGATGGCACAATGGCTGTGTTTGATGGTACAGTGGTGGCAATTGATGGGCACAGTGGCTGCGCTTGATGGCACCGTGGTGGCAATTGATGGGCACAGTGGCTGCGTTTGAAGGCACAGTGGCTTTTTTTGATGGTACAGAGGTGGCAATTGATGGGCACAGTGGCTGTGTTTGATGGCACCGTGGCGGCAATTGATGGGCAGTGGCTGCGTTTGATGGCACAGTGGCTGCATTTGATGGTACAGTGAGGCTGCAATTGATGGTGTTTTTTTCCAGAATTTTTCAGTTTGCTTGCGCCCCCCCAAAAAAATTTTGAGCACCAGCCGCCACTGACTACAAAGGATGATTGACATGTGTAATGAATCTTAATATTGATACTATAACCCTGATGGGGATGAAAAAAGAATTTACATTTCATCATGCTATTGCAGTGCATACAAGTAAGGCATGGAACAGAAACAAAGTTACGTGGACCTAAAAATGTAGTCAAATGTGTTGGGGCACATTAATGATCTGATTTGACCAATTTATCATATATAGTGTGTCCCTTGGGTTACGAGGGAAAAAGTGGATAAATAAACTCTTGTACAGATGGATATCCACTAGCTAGGATAGACCAGTGTTTTTTTTTCTTTCAATAGATTTTTATTAGTAGTAACAAAAAAATTTTACAGAACCTTTGTAGTAGGCATTACAAGCAGTGAGATATGAAGAAACATAAGGAGCAAATGAATTCGAGGTAAAACCTCTCAATGCAAGGTGTAAAAAGGAAAGTCCAGTAAAGCAATATTCTGTTTTACAATTTAAAGTATATCAAGATTATAAACTAAAATAGACATGTCTCAGAAGCTAGACTAATAAATGAAGTGTATTCTGCCGGATCAAAAGACTAGAGGAGACAGATATAACACATTTTCCGGGGTGAGGGTGATGTGGTTGTAAAAATAAGGAAGACTTTACTCGTTTATTTGCAAGGGCTCAGGGAGCAGGAGAGACGACCGCCACCCGCCCCATATGGGATCACACTGCGGGTGTGGGGCCACTCCCCCCCCCGGATCCTCAACCTCGGTCGAGTCCTTCCCACGCAGGAGAGCCCTATATCATTATTCTAATCTAGCAGAGAGAAAAGCCCTACCCCTCTAATGACTATAATCAAGTGATCTGACCAACTTAGATACATAGACTCTAGCTTAAGGGGAGGTATTCAATCAGAAAAAGCCCTAGGTCCGGGGAGCCGAGGGATTGTTAAGATAATACCTTGTTCCTCCAAAGAAAAGCAAAAGAAAAATACAGAAATAAGTAAATAAATATCAGGGTTGAACAGTTTACAGAGAAAACCAATCAGAGAGTCTGAGGTAATAAAAGGAAAGGGGAGGAAGGAAGACCAGGGGGAGGGGAAGAAAGGAGGGGAAGAAGACAATCGCACTTGATGAGGATTATCAATGGAGTCACTCAGTGTGTCTGTTGCCCTGGTGGGCTAATGCCAGGGCATAAGGAAATATGACAAAAATTGGCCCAAGGTTCCCATGTTAACTCAAACTTACGAACTTTGTCTTGTATAATGCTAACTATCTTTTCTTGAGCCATAATCCGGGAAATTTTATGCTTCACCGCTGTGAATGGGACTCTGTTTTTTTTCCAACAAGAGGCTATTGTTATTTTGGTGCCCAGTAGGATGAAAAAGATCAGTTGTTGGGTACATTTATCTACCTTATCTACTTTCAGATTCAATAGGGCTATCTCAGGGTTTTGAGAAATCTGAGCGGTGGTTACTTTGCGGATCACTGAGAATACTTTGTTCCATAAGCTCCTTATTCGTGGGCAGGTCCACCATGCGTGGTACAGAGTCCCTATATGGTTGCATCCACGGAAGCACAGCGGGGAAGCATCAGGATATATCCTAGCAAGAAGAGAGGGTACCCTGTACCATCTCATGAGCACCTTAATGCTGCCCTATATGAGGGAAACATTAAGGATTCCCTTAAACGAGCGATGAAAGCAGGAGAACCATTGATCACTATCCCAGGAGATATCAAGGTCTTTTTCCCAGGATAAGGCGTATGGAGGCTTGGACACCGCTGAGGCAAGCGAAGCATATATGATGGAGATCCCCCCTCTCTGATCCATTGCACCCGCACACCATGATTCATAGTTAGTTACTGATGGGGGTTCTGGTTTATTTGGCCAAATGGAATGAAGGAAGTGTTGGATTTGCATAAAACGAAAACGTTCAACAGGGGGCATTTCAAGCTTACTTGTACAGAATGCCAAGGAGAGTGGGCCTGTGGAGGAGAAATAGTTCCCTATTCTAAGTAATCCTTTATTCAGCCACCAACTAAACGCTAAGATGTTCATTCCAGGCGGAAAGTCGGGATTATGAAAAATATGTGTCAGGGGTTTAAGGGGGGAAATCAGGGAGGGATTTTTATAGAGTCGGTCACATAATGCCAGGGAGTGTGATAACATGGGGGCTAGAATGGGTGGTCTCAATTTAGTGGGAGACCAAAGCAAAAAATCAATCGTGTGGTGAGGGACTGCATGACGTTCCATTGATACCCAATCAGGTTTCGGACCCTTTGAATATACAATGGAGATCTGGGCCAACTGGGCTGCCTGATAATACCACCAAATGTTGGGTAGAGCTAGACCACATTGCGATTTAGGCCTGAATAAGATATGTTGTGCGCAACGACTTCCCCTCGAGCCCCAAATGAATTTTATGATTTTGGATTGGAGTAGGTGAACTTGCGATTTATGGATAGGGATGGGCAAGGATCTGAATAAATAAAGTATACGGGGTAGGAGGGTCATTTTGACTGCATTAATACGGCCTAGCCAAGATAAGTTATGATTATCCCAAAGGGAAAGGTCCGAAGTCAATTTACGAAAGATGGTCGGGTAGTTGGATGAATAGAGTGAGGCTATATTTGCTGTAAGATTGACCCCTAGGTATGGAAGTGAGACCTTGTTCCAAGTAAATGGGAAGTGGTTTTGAAGGCTACAAAGAACATTAGGGGGAACTGTGATGTTCAGGGCAGAAGATTTGGCTACGTTGACTCGCAGACCAGATACCTCCCCAAACTTATCAAGCAAAGAGAAGATATTAGGAGTAGAGACTAGAGGGGAAGTCACGAAGAGCAACAAGTCATCAGCAAAAAGGGCGCATTTGTGCTCGCGTTTACCACAAAACACCCCTTTGATGTCAGGATGAGTTCTAATTGCAATAGCCAAGGACTCCATGGCTATGGCAAACAGAAGGGGGGAGAGAGGGCACCCCTGTCTAGTTCCCCTCTCTATAGTAAGAGGCTCGGAATAATAGCCCTGCAATCTGACCTGTGCACTTGGGTCGGAGTACAGGGCTCTAAGGATGCTCATGAAATGTTGGCCAAAACCCCAGCGTTCTAGTATATGGAATAGGTAGGGCCAGGTGACTGTGTCAAAAGCTTTTTGCAAGTCGATGGATAACAAATAGCCGTGTTGTGGGGAGCCTCCATCCCATTGAGATTTGAGAAGTGAAATAATGTCAATTGCTCTCCTGATCTGATCAGGTCCTTGTCTCCCCGGGATAAAGCCCACCTGGTCCTTATTGATATAAAAGGCTATGCAGGATGCTAGCCAGTTGGAAAGAACTTTAGTTAATATTTTTAAATCATTGTTAATAAAGGAGATAGGATGATAATTGGAAACCATAGTTGTGTCTTTGCCAGGTTTTGGAATGACCGATATGAAGGCAAGATTGAGGGCTTTATCCAGGGGAGAGCCAGACCTGAGAGAGTTAAAGAATTTGACTAAATACGGTGTTAAGAAAGGTCCGAATTTTTTGTAATATCCGACGGAAAAGCCGTCGGGACCTGGGGCCGAGTTTTGTTTCAGGTGCTTAATCACCTTGAGTACTTCTGCTTCTGAGATAGGATCATCTAGTAGGTCCGAATGTTCAGACGATAATGTGGGAAGGGATAGGTTGCTTAGGAAGTCCGATATAGAATGATCAGGTGTTGTTTGTTCCTTTTTATATAGTGAAGTATAAAAATCGTAGAATGTTTCCATTATGCTTTGTGGGTTTTGAGAAAGAACACCTGAAAGAATGCGAATTTTGGGGAAGGCAGCGGATCGAGGTCTTGGTGACAATTTGGCTGCTAATTTAGTTCCTATTTTGTCAGTCTGGTGGTAAAAGCGAGCGCCTGACCACCGGAGCTGTTTCTCAGTTGTAGCAGCAACCTTTCCCCCTCTCCAAAATTTGTGAAGCTGTAGGACTTATTTAAGTAGGCAAAGTTGAGGCGAAAGGGGAACGACCATCTGTAGGCGATCGATTTTTGCAATAGGATGATCAAAAGAGGCTTTAAGGATATCCGTCTCTGAATCGTGAAGGGGGAGAGGTCCGCAAAAATTTGAATCGAGTGTCCTTGGATGGAGAGATTTTCTGATTCTCTTGCTCTGTGCATAACTTCTTCTTTAACTCTGAAGAAGTGGGGTTTAACCACAATATCTCTGGGTAGGCCATCTTGGCATGGAGGTTGCAAGGCCCTATGTGCCCGGTCTAATTCCAGCCTGTAATCTGGTATATCTGGAATTAAATGTTTGATGAAAGAGCGAACGATTTTATCTGTGTCCTTAAACGATTCTGGAAGGCCTCTTAACCTAAAATTGTATCTACGAGACCTGTTCTCGAGGTCATCGAGTTTTGAGTATGCCATATCCAGTTGGTCATGTAATTCTTGGATCCTGTAAGTCTTCTGATTGGCAACTGCAGCAATTTGATCAGTCTTAGATTCGATTGCTTCAATTCTTGCACCCAGCTGCTGCAGGTCAGCCTGTATAGTTGTGGTGATTTGTGAGGCATTGTGTGCTAACCCTCTTGTAAGCATATTAGAGAAAGTGTCCATTAGGGCTGCAAAGTCAGTGGGGATGGGAGCAGAGGGATCAGTCTGAGGGCTGGATGTGGGGCAGCTCTCCTCCATCTGGGATAGGGGGGGGACTTCCATGGGGCTGCAGCCTAAGGAGTTTGTGGGGGATCCTGGTAATAACCCATCCTGGGAATTACTCACATTTTGCGGATTCATCCTGTCTTTGTGGGAGGGCAGAGGTGGGAAGTCTTCCAAGGATGCCTCTGGATTCCCTGAGGAGCCTCGTGTGGGGCCGGCGGCCGCCATTTTCGTGGAGGCCGCGATCCACGGGCCGGAGTAGAGGAATCGGGATAAGTCCCGTCTGGCCGAGCCCCCGGTCATGCGAGGGGGTCCCTCAGGACTCCGGTAAGTGAGGAGAGTGTCCAATGGTCCGGTTCTGCCGCTAATTGTGGCTCTGGCGGGGATCGTAGGCCGGAGTGGAGCGGAGCTCTCAGAACGAGCGACCGTTCATGGAGCTGCTGCGCATGCGCCTCCGACCAGTGTTTTTTTAATTATATTAAAGACACAAATAGAGAAGGGATGAACCTGGGAGACAAATGGCAACCATCGAGGATTAAGCTGTTTATGTTTTATTTCTTGGCTTTTTGATCTCTTTATATGGATATCCTCATTGTCAGAGTTTGTTCTCCATTTCATCTATTCTAACCTCACAGGTATCAGGAGGATCACCAACAATCCTAGACACCCGTGCAAACTTGCTGCAAGGAATAGATTTAAAAACGCCTGGATGGAAACTATGGAATAATTAAAACTGATTACTATCAGTGGGTTTCATATATAGATCACTAATAATAGATTGGCCTTAATCTTAGATGTGTTCTTTTCTGAGGAAGGATGCTATCTATACAGCCGGAAACTGTCATGGAACACTATCGCTATATTGTTGTATGTTTTCATTTTTTCTAATCAATTTTAAGTGCAGCAATCCCTATCCATGGGTTCGGCCCCTTGATCTATATGCAGGGCGCTGGACCAAGTATTCCAATGGGGAGGGGGTGTTTATTTTTGAACCACGTGATTAGAGCCAGAGGCTCTAATAGACTTCAATAAGGGGTGGGCTTGAGACGCAGCGCATTGCGCTCCAAGCCCACCCAGTTGTGTGACAATAGCGAATGAATATTCGCTATTGAACCACTGATCCTCCTCCCGGCCAATCAGGAAGTGGGTTTTGAGACTTGCCACCCAATTGGCTGAAAGAACAAGAGATATTATTGGACGCCTATGAGGAGGAAGGAGGAGACGCACCGCGGAAGCTGCTGTGATACAGAAGAGGAGGAGAGGACACAAGAGCCGATGCCCGTAGGAACCCGCAACCCACCCGCTGCCCGCCTGCAACCTAGATGGGGTAAGTGCTGGGCTTGACTGCCGACTGACCTAACTATAGTGGATGGGGGGTGTTGTTTGCCGCCCCCCTGAAAAAGAAAACACCAGCCACCACTGGTTGATTGCATCTGTCAGTTGGTTTGGCTTATAATGAGGTATGAAGTTTGTCATCCCTGATGTCTACGGTGGTGTCTAGGAAGTGCACATGTATGCTATAACAATTTGTTGTTAGTTTGATTGAAGGATGAAACATAGTAAGCAATGAGAAAATTTTGTTAAGATTTTCTTCCCCTTCTCCATATAATGAAAACGTCAATGTATACTGATGCTATAGCTAAGGAATACCCCAAAAGCTTTTCCAAAAATGTAGCTGTTAGTGCAAATAAAAAAGTTATAAAGCTATATTGCTGCAAGTAAACAAATGTCACTATAATCACTTCAAGCTCTCAGAGGTAGTGGATTTTTAAAATTGTGTATTTGTATTATACACCTGATAAAAAGATGCTAAGTTCTGACTCATTGTACAAAACATGATAGGTTCGCTGGCACACAGTTAGCATGAAACAGCAAATAAACAAAGCTTCAGGAACCAAACATATATTTTAAAAAAACAAGATTAAAAGAAAATAGAGAAAATGCTTGCCATATCTCACATCAATGTATAGTGTACAAACTAAACATAGGAATAAATCACACTGTTAAAACCATGGTGCAAATATAAGAAATAATATACAATCTCTCTTAAAGTGAACTATACAAGAGAGTTTAAAACAATGACAGCACACTCAATAGATAGCAAAGATCCAACATTTCTAGTATTTCATTCTAATTCCATTTCCAGTATTATATCTATCAATATAGTCCCATAAGTCATATCAGAAGATTCAACAATAATGTTGCTAAATGTCAGTATGAGCGAGAGCCAATTAACAGTGTTGCTGAAGCATGCCTGCCATATTTTATATCATTACAAATCCAATCCTTAAGCTGGTTGTAAATAACTGGTACTAAGGTTTACAGTTCTCAGGTAAGGTCATACCTTGGGCACAGCTGCCTCACCTACAGAGTTCCTGCCAACATGTACCTTTTTATTATTATATCCATGCCAATGCGCTCACTCAATGATGTACTGAAGGACAGTGTTTGCAGCAGCAAAATATTTGTCAAGTTCAGCTTTATGGAAACCGCATTGTGCAGTTGCCAATTTACTGCTAAATATACCGATTGGGCACAGCAACAGCACCTAAAAGGTGCCTGCCAGAATGTGCACGCCTAATATCCATATCTTTGCAATAACTTGATCAATGTATTAGGCTTCAAGCAACAATAGATCCAAGGCATAGAAACTGTATCCACAATGCTTCCTCCAGGTTACACTGACCTAGCTGGACCTGTTTTGCAGAAAATCAGTTGCCAATACATGATCTGATGGTTATGAACTGAAAACAGCACTATGCACACTGCAAAAGTGATGATGGTCCTTTTTAATCAATTAATAATATGGAAGTTGGACTGTAGATGCCTAGCAAAATGTGATTCTCCACCAGTCCACAGGTATCCAAATATCTCCTGACATAAACATTAATACATACTGTATATATAATGCAAAGTGGGATACACAGTTATTCATGTCAAAGCAATTGTTGTGTGTTATACAGCTTGTCTCTCAAGAAGTGATGATCCAAGCATACCTGGGTTCTGTTCGGGTGGCTTTGCCAAATGTTACTGAAGGTCAGATGCTGAAAATGAACCCTATTGAAGTCCATAGGATCTGGGTGTTAAAAAAAAAAAAACAGTAATGCCGCGTACATACGACTGGACTTTCCGGTAGAAAAGGTCCCATGGAACGAACCCGCCGGACATTCTGATTGCGTGTGGGCTTCATCGGACCTTTTCTGTCGAAAAATCTGACAGACCTTCGAAATAGAGCATGTTTCAAATCTTTCCGATGGATTCGATTTCTATAAAAAAAAAAAACGTTTGTCTGTATACTAGTCCAACGGACCAAAAACGACGCAAGGGCAGCTATTGGCTACTAGCTATTGAACTTCCTTTTCCAGTCCAGTCTATGTCATCACGTTCGAAATGATCGGACTTTGGTGGGATCGTGTGTAGGGAAGTCAGTTTCGTCGGAGTTCAGTCCGACGAGAAGTCCGCTCGTGTGTACGCGGCATCAGGGCCATTTTCTAAACTACTAGTTATGAATTGTCAAACAAATGGCAAAGGGGGCTAGGCACTGGCCTACTAAACATGTACCAAAGCAAAAAATAAAAATGTTTATTTTCTTTTGGCAGGGAGTAGTGATTTTATTAAGGGTTATGGATAGTACTAAAAAGCAAAATTCTTTTAAATAACATGCCTGGGAGATGCCCTTAACCTGCCACTGTCAAAAAGGACCCTTTGGGTTTGGTATGATTTGATAGTTGTATAAACTTATAGTATACCATCGTTAAAGGTATGATTACAATTATGGGTAGATACAGAAGATCGCAATGTCATATTATACATGTAATAATGTTGTCTGAACAAATAAATCCTACATACAAAACTCGGCTGTACGTTGTTGATATACACAAATCACAATGATGTTGAAATCATCCTGAAATTAGGTTACCAGCCTGGGCCTTAGATGAAAATGACACAATCAACAATAAAAAAACACATTAAACTCAACAGCTGGGCTTAGAGAAAAAGGTGAAACTACCACATCAGCATCCATGTTCATGTGGTTACACTCAATATAGGCTTATGGACTACTATTGCCACACCCTAAATGTGATTCCGGCATCAGCACTTCAAAGTAGGTCAGTGGTTCTCAACTCCAGTCCTCGGGACCCACCAACAGGCCAGATTTTAAGTATTACCTTGGGGAGATGCAGACTAGAATACTGCAATCACTGAGCAGCAAATTATATCACCTCTGATGTATTTAAGTTATCTTGCAAACCTGGCCTGTTGGTGGGTCCTGAGGACAGGAGTTGAGAACCACTGAAGTAGGTAGTGTATAGTGTTAACTTGGATTTAAGAACCGTGGTAAATAAATTTTAGCTCTGTCTCCTTTATGGAAACCAGGAATTATAGCTCCACACTCATAAAACCTCAACCTAACCATCTGTTCCGAATTGCGTGAAATTTAGTTGGGCAGCCCATATGGATGTTTTTATATGGAAAATTTGCATCAATGTTTGCTACACATTGGTCCACTGTTGGGGGCAACACTGACATCCACTTTTTAGTAACCATCTTTCTTGCCAAACTATGTCTCCTGGAGAAAGGTCATATTGTATCTACTGAGTTCTGAATCTCCCATTATCCCAAAGAGACAAAGTTTTGGGTAAAGAGACATAGGGGACCCCATCTTATGATGTAAAATTGAGCCACTGTTTCCAATATGAGTGAATAATTGGACAAAGCATAAGCCTTGGCTTGCCTGTGGTTCCCTGACATCTTAGACATAGTGGATTATGAGAGGGGTCATATTTAGATAGAATTACTGACATTAAATAGGTTCTGTGAAGGATATAGATATATGTGAGTTTATGTGACATTTTAGGGCATGAGTGCTCAACCGGTGGCCCTTCAGCTGTTGCAGGACTACAAGTCCCAACATGTCAGCGACTTGCAATACCTCATGGGACTTGTAGTTCTGCAACAGCTGGAGGGCCACAAGTTAACCACCAATGTTTTAGGTTTTGTATAATTTTATAGGGGAACCCCATACATAAAAATAGGAAAAAAGTGTGGGATCCCCAAAAATCAATAACAGACCCTTGTCTGAGCATGCACCCTGACAGGCCCAGAAAGGGGGAACAAGCATGCACCCCTCTTCCTAAACCATATCAGACCACATTCCCTAAACATGGAGATGGTACCTTGCCAGGTACTGATGAGTACAAAGGCTTTTTCCCCCAACCCTGGCCCAGTGGTTGTGGGGATTTGTGGGCGGGGCACTTTTTGTAATCTGGAAGCTTCCTTTAAAAAAAGGTGAACCCCATATACAAATCCCACCATGAGAATGTGTAATGAGAAAGTAATAAATAAACACACAGGTTTTTGTTTTTATAACCACTTCCCAACCGGCGCACGCCAATGTACGTCGGCAGAATGGCACGGCTGTGCAAATGTGCGTACCTGTAAGTCCCATTTGAATTCCCCACCATGCCATTGCGTGTGCGCCGGCCAGGAGCTCTGTGAGTCGGGTCGCGGGTCCCGCGGGGATACCACTGATCGCCTCACGGAGAGGACGAACGGGCAGATGCTAATGTGAACAAGCAGGGTGGCTTTGGCCAATTATGGCTCAGGGGGTTTAGAACACGCCTCACACTATATAATGCTGCCTGTATGGCGGCCCTGTGTAGTGTGTTCCGACGTGCTGAGAGATAGAGAGAGAGACAGTGTCATTTCATTTGAGTTAGCTAGATTAGGCAGGACAGTCAGTCAGTTAGCTGCACTTACAGTGTATTGTGTATATATATGCATCCCAGGTGTTGTGTGTATATATATATATATATATATATATATATATATATATATATATATATATATATATATATACACACTGTATTCAGTTTAGCTAGATCCATTCCTGTTATCTTTCTACTGACAGGCAGGCTTGTCTTGTTACGGTTTTTACAGCTACCTGAAGAAAATTGCTGGTGTTCTTTTGATCCTATTAGTACCACAGTCAGGCAGCTAGACTATGTACAGTTAGTGTAGCGCGTCCTCCTCACAGTGTTCAGTTAAAGCTATAAGTTAGTTTACTGTGACCTCTGCACAGTGTTCAGCTAAAACTACAAGTTAGTGTAGTGCATCCTCCTCACAGTGTTCAGCTAAAGCTACAAGTTAGTTTAGTGTGACCTCTGCACAGTGTTTAGCTAAAGCTACAGCACTGTCTCCATGGTAACCACAATGCCATAGGACTTAAATACAGAGGCCGTGGCTTCCTGGGTTTATCCTTGAAAAAGTCACGTGTCAGTGATGTAACGTGTGGGAGGAGCTTAGGACGTTCAGTGCTGCAATACACCTGAAGGTTAACAGCAGCTGTTTCTCTATGGGAAACCTCGTCCACAGCGGCTGACTGCAATCTGCTTATTTGAATGCTTCTAATAGACCGGGAGTTTGTGAGTGTATCTTTTGTCCCTGTTTTGCTTATGTACTATCTAGTAAGTTCACTGCACAATGATCTATTTTTTCTTTGCTTGCTTTGCATAAAACCTTTATCCTGAGAGCCGAATCACCAGCAGTGTAAATGCTGAAGTGGGATACAAGAAAAACTAAATATCCTGATACAAACGATCTAACCCAGTGAGTCAATCAATCTGGATTAAGGGAAGGAACTGTTTAATTATTTTTACTTTCTCCCACTATTTATCTCTGCCTGGACATTGTACTTAGAGTGTCATTATTATTTTATTTATACTCACCGTCACATCACCAATTTGAAGATTTATTTTGGCAATTTTAACACATGTATTAGCACCATAATTATTCATTTATTTTATTCACATGTATGCATTTTTTATTCCTGGATTTAAGCTTAGTCGCAGCAGCATATTGTGCACTATTTATTTAAAGCGCATCAATTTTATACTTAGTACTACAAGTTAGGGTAGTGCGTCCTCCTCACAGTGTTCAGCTAAAGCTACAAGTTAGTTTAGTGTGACCTCTGCACAGTGTTCAGCTAAAGCTACAAGTTAGGGTATTGCATCCTCCTCACAGTGTTCAGCTAAAGCTACAAGTTGGTGTAGTGCGTCCTCCTCACAGTGTTCAGCTAAAGCTACAAGTTAGTGTAGTGCGACCTCTGCACAGTGTTCAGCTAAAGCTACAAGTTAGTGTAGTGCGTCCTCTGAACAGTGTTCAGCTAAAACTACAAGTTAGTGTAGTGCGACCTCTGCACAGTGTTCAGCTAAAGCTACAAGTTAGTGTAGTGCGTCCTCTGAACAGTGTTCAGCTAAAACTACAACTTAGTGTAGTGCGACCTCTGCACAGTGTTCAGCTAAAGCTACAAGTTAGTGTAGTGCGTCCTCTGAACAGTGTTCAGCTTAAACTACAAGTTAGTTTTTTGGGAGCTCTGCACAGTGTTCAGCTAAAGCTACCTGTAGAAGGTTGGTGGTGTTTTCCTGATCCTATCACTACCACAGGCAGCTAAATAAGCTATAAGTTAGTTTTTTGCTAGCTCTGCACAGTGTTCACCTAAAGCTACCTGTAGAAGGTTGGTGGTGTTTTCCTGATCCTATCACTACCGCAGGCAGCTAAATAAGCTACAAGTTTAGTTTTTTGCAAGCTCTGCACAGTGTTCAGCTAAAACTACAAGTTAGTGTAGTGCGAGCTCTGCACAGTGTTCAGCTAAAGATACCTGTAGAAGGTTGGTGGTGTTTTCCTGATCCTATCACTACCGCAGGCAGCTAAATAAGCTACAAGTTATTTTTTTGCGAGCTATGAATAGTGTTCAGCTAAAGCTACCTGTAGAAGGTTGGTGGTGTTCTCATACTACAGGCAGGCAGTTGATTTCGCTAGCTGCAGTATCAGTATATATATATATATATATCCCAGCTTAGTGCAGCTCCAGGGCATTAGTACCTCTGGAAGGCCAACAAGGAGAGGCAGACAGGCACGAGGCAGACAGTCACAAGCCAATAAAAGAGGGCAAGCAGGCTCTGTGTCTAGAGGCAACAGTGCTGGTCATGGAGATGGTGCATCCTCATCAGCACGTGGCCGTGGGACACGCTTGGCCTTTTTTTCAGCAGCTGGCTGTGTTGAGCTGCAACATGCGGAAGACTTGGTTGAGTGGATGACCAAGCCATCCTCATCCTCCTCATCCTCTCTCACCCATGCTCAGGGAACTTTGTCTGGCAAAGCAGCTGCCAACGCGGCCTCTTCCCTTGACTCAATGGCATCAGTGACTCCTTCCCTAGCCCCACCATGTCCTCCTGAGGAGTCCCTCGAACTGTTTGACCACAGTGTTGGGTACATGCTCCAGGAGGATGCCCAGCGTTTAGAAGGCTCTGATGATGATACTGAGCTAGATGAAGGCAGTAACGTGAGCACGGACAGAGGGGGTGCCCAAGAAGGACAGCAATCTGGCAGTCATGCTCCACCTGCTGCAGCATACTGCCAGGTTTGCTCCAGTGATGAGGAGGGAGGGGATGATGAGGTCACTGACTCAACGTGGGTGCCTGATAGGAGAGAGGAGGAGGCACATCACCAACGAGGCAGGATGCCCTCCAGGGGCCAGCCTAAGGGCAGCACACTGACTGCATTACACCCCAAAGCTCCGCATGTGCAGGGCGCTGTTGTCTCTGCGTGTTATTCCAAAAGTTCTTTGGTGTGGGCCTTTTTTGAGACGAGTGCATCAGATCTCACTGCTGCTATTTGCAACATATGTCTCAAGCGTATCTCGCGTGGCCAAAACATCTCCCGCTTGGGCACCACATGCTTGACCAGACATATGTTGACCTGCCATGCAGTTCGTTGGCAAGCGTATCTAAAAGAGCCACACCAAAGAACAAAGAGGACCTCTCCTTGCTCCTCATCAGCTGAGATCTCCAACCCCACTATACCTTCAGTCCTCTCTGAGACCTGCACTGAGAGGAATGAGGGTGTAGAATTAGGTGTGTCACAGCCAAGTACTTGTGGGCAATCTGCTTTCGGTACACCGACGTCAGATTGTACCAGGCAAATTTCCCAGCCATCCACATGCCCAGCGGTTGAATGCTAGCTTGGAAAAATTGCTAGCACTTCAACTGTTGCCTTTTCAGTTGGTAGACTCTGCCCCCTTCCGTGAGTTTGTGGAATGTGCGGTTCCTCAGTGGCAGGTACCCAAATGCCACTTTCTCACGGAAGGCGATTCTGGCTCTCTACCGGCATGTGGAAGGCAATGTCCATGCCTCGCTGGACAGGGCGGTCAGTGCTAAGGTGTATATTACCGCTGACTCATGGTCCAGCAGGCATGGACAGGGTCGTTACCTAAATTTCACCGCGCATTGGGTGACTTTGCTGGCAGCTGGGAAGGATGCAGGACAATGTGCAGTAGTGTTGGAGGTTGTTCCGCCACCACGCCTCCAAAATGCCACTACTAATGATTGTGACAAACCCCTCTCCTCCACCCCCTCCTCTTCTTATTTCTCCATGACCTCTTCCTGTGCTTTGTCCTCAGAACCAGCAGTGCTCCGTAGCTGTTCAAGGGGCTACGCAAGTATGCAGGCCAAAAGATGCCATGCGGTGCTTGAGCTGGTGTGCTTGGGGGGAAAGGAGCCACACTGGGGCAGAGGTTCTGTCAGCTCTGCAGGGGCAGGTTCAGAGGTGGTTGACGCCATGCCAACTTAAGGCAGGAATGGTGGTTTGCGACAATGGCACCAACCTCCTCTCTGCCCTCCGACAGGGACAAAAGACCCATGTGCCCTGTTTGGCTCACGTCCTTAACTTGGTGGTGCAGCGGTTCTTGGGCAGGTACCCAGGCTTACAGGATGTCCTGAGGCAGGCCAGGAAAGTCTGTGTGCATTTCCACCGGTCATATAATGCCAGTGCTCGGCTGGCAGACCTCAAAAAGGAATTTAACCTGCCCAAGAGCCGCCTAATCTGTGACATGCCCACCAGGTGGAACTCAACGTTGGCCATGCTGCAGCGGCTGCACACGCAGCAGAGGGCCATCAATGAGTACCTGTGCGACTATGGTGCCAGGACAGGGTCAGGGGAGCTTGTTTTTTTTCCAGATAAGGGATGCATGCACTGTCCTGTCACCATTTGAGGAGGCCACGAGTATGGTGAGCAGTGACAGTGCATGCATCAGTGACACTGTCCCCCTTGTCCACCTGTTGGAGCACACGCTGCATGGAATAATGTACAGGGCACTTGAGGCAGAACAGAGGCAGGAAGAAGAAGACTTCCTTCTCTCTCAAGGCCCCCTTTATCCAGTGTTCCTGCATGCCCGCCGATCACACAGGAATAGGACGAGGAGGAGGAGGAGGACTATGTCAGTATGGAGGTGGAGCCTGGCACTCAGCATCAGCAGCAGTCTTTAAGGGATCAGTCCCAAGAAACACATGGACTTGTACGTGGCTTGGAGGAGGTGGCTGCAGACCATGTTGTCCTTAGTGACCCAGAGGACTCCGGACCGAATGCCTCAGCAAACCTACTCTGCATGGCCTCCCTGATCCTGCAAAGCCTGCATAAGGAACCTCATATTCGTGGTATCAAGGAGAAGGACCAATACTGGCTGGCAACCCTCCTTGATCCACGTTACAAGGGTAAGGTTGCGGACCTTATCTTGCCGTCGCAGAGGGAGCAGAGGATGAAACATCTTTGGGAGGCCTTGCAGAAAGGTCTGTGCCACGCGTTCCCGGAGACTAGGAGGTTACAAACTCCTGTTTCTGGACAACGTGTTGCTGAGGCTTCGGTCAGTCAAAGAAGGAGCGGTGGAGAAGGTGGCTGTCTGACCGATGTGTTCATACAATTTTTTAGTCCGCAGCCCCAAGGTATGATCGGTTCCAGCAACCATCGCCAGCGTCTGCTTTACATGGTGCAGGAATACCTAGGGGCAAGATCTGACTTGGCCACCTTTCCCACCGAAAATCCTCTGGGTTACTGGGTCTTGAGGATGGATCACTGGCCAGAGCTTGTACAGTATGCAATTGAGCTAATGGCCTGTCCTGCATCCAGCATTCTTTCGGAACGCACATTCAGTACTGCTGGAGGCTTTGTAACCGATCACAGGGTGCGTCTGTCCACCGACTCGGTCGATCAACTGACCTTCATAAAAATGAATCAGTCTTGGATCACCACCAGCTACCAAGCACCTGATGCTGATGTAACCGAATAATTTTTTTTGAAATCTCAGATCCCTTCAAAGACTGCCTATGCTGATGCTGAGTGACTGAGTAATTATCCTCTTCCTCCTCAATAATCATGCTGATAGCTTGTAAGAACATTTTTTATTCTGGGCGCTGCCACCAGTGCCAAAGGCCCAATTTTTCAGCCCCTGTTTAACAGGGGCATGTAATTACAATTTTTGATGCAATACTTTGCAGCAGGGCTCCTTCCCTGCATTCCAACTAGAGTATCTGTGAGGGGTTGCAGTGTTGTGGCACCAGCACCAGTGCCTAAGGCCTAATTTTTCAGCCCCTGTTTAACAGGGGCGTGTAATTACAATTTTTAATGCAATACTTTGCAGCAGGGCTCATTTCTGCGTTCCAACTAGAGTATCTGTGAGGGGTTGCAGTGTTGTAACACCAGCACCAGTGCCTAAGGTCCACTTTTTCAGCCCCTGTTTAACCGGGGAGTGTAATTACAATTTTTGATGCAATACTTTGCAGCAGGGCTCATTTCTGCGTTCCAACTAGAGTATCTGTGAGGGGTTGCAGTGTTGTGGCACCAGCACCAGTGCCTAAGGCCCAATTTTTCACGGGAAACATGTGAAACACGTGCCACTTTACAGGCATACTATAGACACCCCCCAGGTACGATATTTAAAGGAATATTTCACTTTTTTTTTTTTTTTACTTTAAGCATCATTTAAAATCACTGCTCCCGAAAAAACGGCCGTTTTTAAACGTTTTTTTTTCATTGATCCATGTCCCCTGGGGCAGGACCCAGGTCCCCAAACCCTTTTTAGGACAATACCATGCAAGTTAGCCTTTAAAATGAGCTCTTTTGATTTTGAACGTTCGAGTCCCATAGACCTCAATGGGGTTCTAACGTTCGTGCGAATTTTCGGTCCGTTCGCAGGTTCTGGTGCGAATCAAACCAGGGGTTGTTTGGCTCATCCCTAGTCAGATCCATAGCTCTTGTTCATCAAACGGTCAACTAATTAAGCAAGAGATCCTTCCTCCACAGACCCACCAGATGAAAATAGCTTAATCTTTTCAGCATCATGCTCCACAGGTACAGCACGGTGGTCACATATATGGGAAATGAAAGAAATACACTCATTGCGCAAACATCCAGAAAAAGGGTAAATTTATTTAGTTAAAAGCTAGATATACAACTCACATGTGATGTGTGTAAAACAGGCATAGGGAAAACATCCAGCGCTTTCTACCAACAAGATGTTTTTAAATGATATTTATTCATTTTTAGAAAAAAAGATTACAAATGCAATACATTACAATAAAGGCCAAGAGAACATTCATATATCAAACAAGTAAAAAATAGAAAAAAACATTTAAATCTCATACATAACACTACATACAAAGGTACATATCCTATATCCTTATCATATCAACTATATAGATATTTATTTATTTTTATTCCCCAAAGAGAAAGGAAAGGACATGAGAGGCGGAGGCTCCCCATATCGGAATACAGATAGTCTGGGTGATCTTTATCCCAGATAGATCCAAGGGTTGCCAAGCCTCTCCTTATCCTTATCTCTCGCATCCTTATTCCCCCACCCTCTTTCTTCTTCCTCTTCCATCTCTCCCAACCACCCCATACTGCATGAGTTTATCACAAAGGATTAAATGTTGTTGCAATTCTATACAATCTGTAAAAGTTTTTGTTTTCAGTCTTTGAAACAGACACTTTCTTTGCAGAACAATTTTCTTTTTGCATTTTTTAGCTGGGGAGCTGACGTTACTGTGTGAAAAGGTTCATTTAATCAGTGCATCACAGTCACCTACTGTGGTTGCTGTTCTGGGGTATAATGTTCTCCCTATCTGTCAGAGTCTAGGTCATGTTTTGTAGTATAGATTCAAAATTGGAGGTCAGGGAAGTGTTACTTGAGTGCAGGTGAAGCCTAGTTAGAATTGTTGAACTGAGGATCATCCCTTGGATTGCAGAAGGCAACTGAAAGACAGACTTAAAGACAGACTTTAAATTCCACATGCAATCTGCCTGCTCTTTTTCTGATATTGCATCCTAGCCAAAAAGGAGTGAATACTGTGCAGCAAATATGTAAAAAAAATCTGTCTTCAAAAGACACTGTTTTTATTAGATGACATCTGCCTGCTCTCTCTCTCCCTCTGAAATTGCATCCTAATAAAAAGGACAATCTATAGTTTTTTTTCTGTTTTCAGTA
Source organism: Lithobates clamitans (assembly GCA_037952925.1). Classification (NCBI taxonomy): domain Eukaryota; kingdom Metazoa; phylum Chordata; class Amphibia; order Anura; family Ranidae; genus Lithobates; species Lithobates clamitans. Next base: position 1,161,592 of record JBBGZY010001159.1, on the reverse strand, counting down.
TCAGAAAAGAAAGACACTGTAATTTTATATTTCATTTTAAAATCTGCTTGCTCTCCTTCTCTGAAATGCTATCCCAGCAAAAAAGAAGTACATACTTTCCATCATTTACTAAAACATTTACTAAAACTGGAGCACACAGAATCTGGTGCAGCTGTGCATAATAATCAATCAGCTTATAAATTTAGCTGAAAGTCGTACCTGAATGTTAAACAATGCAACAGTTGTGCAACAGTTGTCCATTATCACTGGTCAAAGCCAAAGTCGTAGTAAATTTCCTTTCTTTTTTTCCTTTTTTTCTCTCCTTCCCTTTTCACTTCCTGAAAATGGGCCGGCTGGTTCCCCTATCACTTATCACCTACTTTACTCACTGCTAGTATAGGAACCCCCTATGGTGGTTGTTTTTGTTGTGTGTTATTTTTTTGGGGGGGGGTTTTGGGGTGTTTTTTTCCCTTCTTCTATCTTGGTGTGTTTCACTCCTTCATCAGTTGCTGGGTCTGTTAATTTTGTTCACTGAGTAATGTAGTAAAGGGTTTGGTGAATATTCAGTTTTTTTTATTGATTTTTTAGTGATTATGGCTAGGCAGTATATACGCTTTCTTTCTTGGAATGTTTGAAATTTGTTCGTTTTCATTTTCATTTTATTGGTTTTATGCTTTTTTCAAAGATTCGGACATTCAAAAGTTCGAAAATTTGAAATTAGAAATTTGAAAATGTGGAAATTCGAAAATTCTGAAAATTTTCAAATTTTCAAATTTCTGAATATCGAATTTTCGAATTTTGAATTTTTGAATTTCAAATTTTCGAATTTCAAATTTTTGAATTTTCAAATTTCGAAATTTCGAATTTCCGAATTTTCCGAATTCTAAAAATTTGAAAATTCAAAAATGCGAAAATCCCAAAATTTGAAAATCTTTAAAAAAAGAGAAAATCAGTAAAATTCAAAATAATAACTAACGAATAATAACTAACTATTAAATTATAGGTATTGGAATTCCCTTTCAAATGTGGCTGTTTGTGAACATAACAAATACAAATTTATCTGAAGTTATGAATTATCTGAAATAACGAATGCCGCATCTAAACAAATGGAATGGAAGAAAATTAATAATAAATAATAATAATAAAAAGGTTTATTATTATTATTGTTATTTATTATTATTAGATAGTTACGTTCCATTTGTTTAGATACGGCATTTGTTATTTCAGATAATTCATAACTTCGGAAAGGAAATTCCAATACCTATAATTTAATAGTTATTCCTAGTTAGTTTTCAAATTTTCGGATTTTCATTCTTTTGAATTTTCATTCTTATTTTCAGATTTTCAAATTTCCACATTTTTGAATTTTCAAATTTCCCCAAATTTCCAATTTCCTAATTTCAAGTTTTCGAATTTCTAAAATTCCAAATTTTCAAATTTTCCAATTTCTGAAATTTTCCGATTTCTGAAATTCAGAGTTTCCGAAATTTCTAATTTTTCAGAAATTCGAAAATTCGGAAATTTCAGAATTTGGAAATTGAAAAATTCGGAAATTCGGAAATTTTGGAATTAATGAATTTGTCAAAATTTGTTAAAGAAAGAATTCGGAACAAAATGAATTGCACATGTCTAGGTGCTACACACTACCGAAAATTCATATACTTGTCATTCTAAAACATTTGGTTCACTATCAAGAATTGTGCTCTGAAGACCTTGTCATGGCTTTTAAGGATGTGGTAATGGAGCCAAGGGGTATTTTTGACCATTCCCCTGTAATGTTTACTATGGCCTTCGGGCATTCAAGGTCTAATATCCCTTGGCATCTAAATACATTCTGGTTGCATGTATTTCCTGAGGAGGGAGTCCTGCTGGACCACCTGGGGATGTTGGTATCAGCACCTACCAGAATAGTATGGAATGCTCTCAAGGCCTACGTGAGAGGACTTTTGATTAAACAAAACTTATAAACTTTTTAATTGAACAGATTAAGGGGGAGGCGCTAGCGGCTGAGGCCAGATTTATTCTAGATTCCAGTTTAACAATTAAAATAGCCTGGGAAGCTTTGCAGACTAAGCTTCGCTCGCTGCTGGTAGATAGAGCCCGAAACAAACAATTCTTCTAGAAACGGATGACCTGGGCTGAAGGGAAGGGAAGGCAGCAGGCAAAATATTGGCTCAGGTTGTTTGCACGCAATCAGAAACTACATTTTAACGGCATTGAGGTATTGGGGTGGGTGGGTGTATGCCACCACAGGAGATATCTTGTCTATCTTCTCTTCCTTTTATCAAGATCTATATACATCACGGGTTAATTACACCTCTGTTGAGTTGACTGCTTACCTTGACAGGATTACTCTCCCAAGAGTATCACAGGAAAAGCAGGAGATTCTTAATGCCGCCTTGACTCAATTGGAAGTGCAAGATGCAGTGACTAACTTTGCGAATAATAAAGCACCAATTACGTACTTGAAGGGAGACTGAAATGACGAGGTCGGCCTGTTTTTTATCTCCAGTCCTGGTCCCGCTGGGTGTGCAACAGAGGGAACCAAGGAACAGGAGGAACACGAGTGTAGACCCGGAAACTTGTAGCAGAGGATGCGACTTCAGAAGAGCAGGAGAACCCTCAGGCCCCGGAAGGCAGCCGTGCACCAAGGATCAGCTGGAGTAGAAGAGGCACTCCACTTGAACAGTGGCACTGGAACGTCAGATGATGTAGAGTTCCTGGCAGGCTTACAGCAAGAAGTAGCAGCAGGTTGCAAGACCGTAATCGCAGACACTCGGGTGGTGGTAAGGAGCCAAGCAGGTAGCTGGAGTAGGGTCACTAGGATAGCCGGGTTCAGTAAAAGGCGGGCAGCAAGGTACAAGGCAGTAGGCAGAAGCAGGGTCACAAGAATAGCCGGGTTCAGTAGCAGGCGGGCAGCAAGGTACAAGGCAGCAGACAGGAGCAGGGTCAAATGGGAAGCCAAGATCAGGAACCAGTAATCAACACAGAGGCAGAGTCCAGAGGCAGGGTCAAGGCAAGCCAGATTCAGCAACGGATGTCAGACAGAATAAGCGGGATACTGGGTAGCAAGGAACAGCTGAAGACCAGTCAGCAATGGTCTGGGGTCAGGGCACCTCCTTAAGTAAGCCGCCTGGCGTGAATTGGCGCTAGGGGCGCGTTCCTGCACGTGCATGCAGTTCAATGTGCATGCGCATTAACGCGCCTAGGCATCTGCAGATGCCCGTGCACGCGCACATGTGCATGAGTGCGTACCGGATGGAAGCTAAAGGTTTTCTTACAGCACCAGGGGCAGACGGTATTCCAATTGAAGTTTATAAAAAATATAGTGAAGTGCTGTTACCTACCCTACTTAAAACATTTAATTCTGCTTTGGTGGAAGGGAGTCTTCCGGACTCCATGTTCGAAACCGTGATTATGGTTACCCTGAAAAAAGATAAAGATCCATTATATTCAGAATCATACTGGCCTATTTCCTTATTATCAACAGATGTGAAGATACTAGCCAAAGTTTTAGCCAATAGATTGGAAAAGGTGATAACACATATTATTCACCCTGACCAAGCTTTATCCCTAAAATGTCAACAGCAGTTAATATTAGGCAAACTTATCTTAATATGCAGATCGTGACAACTAACCATACCGATCGGGCCTTCCTGGCATTGGATGCCATTAAGGTATTTGACTGTGTAGAATGGCCATATCTTTGGGCCGTTCTGGAGAAAGTTGGCCTGGGGGGTACATTCTGTCAATGGGTTCAACTACTATACTCTAGGCAAGGCAAGAGTGCCCTTCGTCACCCCTTCTTTTTGCCATTGCTGTTGAACCATTGACATCCCTTTTCCAGGTGGCTTCAGATGTAACTGGTTTGGTAAGAGGAAATACGGAAGAAAAGGTCCTCTGTGCCAGCGATTATGAGCTATATGGATGAGTTTGCAAATTTCTCAGGGCTTGCTGTTAATTGGAAAAAGTCTGTGCTTCTGCTGCTGGATGCACTCCCAAAGGATTTGCCATTAATATCAACTGGCTTGGGCCAACAATTTTGGTGGCCTAGTCTAAGTGCTGATGTAATTGCCTTTGTAGCTGCCTGTTCCGTGTGTGCTCAGACTAAGACTCCACAATACCTTCCAGTGGGCCTCCTACAACCCATACCCAATGGAGAGAGGCCCCGGACCCACCTGTCTATGGATTTCATTGTGAAGTTACCCAACTCCCAAGGCAACACTGTTATCCTTATGGTGGTTGACCGGTTCTCAAAGATGTGTCAAGGTATTCCACTTAAGAAGTTGCCCACTTCTAAGGAGCTGGCTTCCATTTTTGCTGGGGAGATCTTTTGCTTACATGAGCTACCCAAGGTGATTGTCTCGGACAGGGGTAGTCAGTTTGTGTCCTGGTTCTGGCAAGCCTTTTGTGCACAGTTGGGAATTCAGCTTTCTTTCTCCTCTGCGTATCACCCGCAGTCTAATGGGGCCACAGAACAAGCCAATCAGTCCTTGGACCAATTCCTACGTTGCTAAATTTCTGACCATCATAACAACTGGTCAGACCTATTACCATGGGCAGAGTTTGCTCACAACAGTGCATTGAATTCTGCTTCCCGAATTATGGTTTCCAACCTTCCACGTTGCCTCCATCGTTTGTTCTGCAGAGTATCCTGCGTTAGAGGAGCATGTCCGTGGTCTTCTTTCCACTTGGACACAAGTCCAGGAGGCTTTGCATCATGCTAATGATAGGTACAGACTCCATGCTGACCGCAGACGTCTGCCTGCTCCTTCCTTCCAGGTTGGGGACACGGTCTGCCTGTCATCTTGCAACCTCCGACTTCATGTTCCCTCACTGAAGTTCGCACCTCGGTTTCTTGGGCCTTTCCGTATTCTGCGCAGGATTAACCCGGTGGCTTACGCATTGGACCTTCCTTCTAATATGCTTATTTCAAATGTATTTCATGTCTCCTTATTAAAAACTTTGGTCTGCAACCGCTTTACCACCTCGGTCCCACGTCCTCACCCTGTACAGGTTGAGAACCATGAGGAGTATGAAGTGCAGTCCATTGCTGACTCCCGTAGGTTCCGTGGGCGCATACAGTACCTGGTGCATTGGAAAGGGTACGGTCCAGAGGAACGCTCTTGGGTTTCATCTTCGGACGTACATGCCCCTGTCCTTCTTTGTGATTTCCATAGACATTTTCCCTCAAGCTTGGTGGTCCTCCGAGGGGGAGGGGTCGTTGAGGAGGGGGTACTGTCAAGGCTGGGCTCAGCCCTTCCTTCTCTGAGCTGGCCGCTCAGCTGTCGGCTAAATGCCAGCTCCCATCTCTCTCCACAGTTACTCAGCTGTTGATGATCCTGCTCGTCAATCCTGTCTACTTAAGCCGTCCAGTCCAGAAGAGCTCTGCCTTCTCCTTGGTTACATCACAAGAAACTATCTCCTGTGTTCCTGTTTAAAGACTGGCTTTGCTGACATCCCTTCTGGCTCCAGATGCTGCTTGCTGTTCCATTACATTGATCCCTGACTTCTGGCTTGGCTGACTATCCATTTCGTTTACTGAACTTTGGCTATGTTTTGGACTACATTTGTTCTTTTTTACTTTTATTATTAAACAAGTGTGATTTAACTGTGTGTTCTGTCTTGGTTTCTGACAAGTTGGTAAGGGAATTTTCTTTGAACCCTAGATTATTCTATCAATTTTTGCAGCTGCGACATGGCTTATATGCCAAGTTTTCTTCTTCTCCTGTTTTGTTTCCCCAGGTCCCAGTTTTGGAAAGAGTATCTCTTTCACCCTCATTTAGATTAACACAATTTTAAATATTCCATAGAGCATATAGAACCCCACAATTTTTGTTTAATAGTGGCTTAACAACTGGCTTGGCTTCTCCAGATGTGGCAATCCAGGGTCATTGATACATTTACTATGGCGATGTCCGAAACTTCAGAGGTATTGGGCAGAGGTTGTGGGTATGCTTAATGGGCTCTTAGATTTTAATCTTTCAGTGGAGCCTTTAATATGCCTACTGGGCTATCTTGGTAGCTCAGTGCTTAAACCACCAAGTTGGTTTACTATTACACGAGTGCTCTTTGTAGCTAGGAGACAAATTGCCATTAGGTGGACCTCCCCTCACCCTTCGACTATATTTGATTGGATATTTGATCTGAATAGATCCATCTCCTATGAGAGTCATGTTTTCTTTATGAGGAATTTATCTAGGAGGTTTGATACTATTTGGAAGCCATGGCTTGACTATATGGATACGGGAGTTAGGAGTTACCTTTGCCAGAATATAGATAAAAAAGAAAAACAAAAAACAGTTTTTATTTATAGGTTAAAAGGATTGGGTATTGACTTGACAGTGGAAGGAGTAGGAAAAGGGGTGGGTTAAAACATTTTATTGATTTATTTATTTATTTTGGGCTTTGTGTATTTTTTGTGTTTTGATTTCAATGTTATGTTTGTGTATAAGTTTTTGTGGTATAAAAAAAATAAATAAAGATAAAAATCTGATTTAAAAGTTGCACCAAAGTTGCACTCCAAAGTCTGGGCAACTTTGGAGTCATACAAGTGTAAATGCAGGCTAAATACTAAGAACTGATTGATTTCTATGCACAGCTGCCCCATATTCTGTGTGCTTGAGTTTAAGTAAACCCCCCATCTGTGTATCAGAAAATACACTTTCTCTGTCTCTGAAATGGCAGCCTATCATAAAGGATTAAAAGCTGTGTTGCAAATCTGTACAATTTTTTCTGTATTCAGTCACTGAAAAAAGACACTGCCTTTTTTATTTATACTTTAAAGTAATTAGCTGCTGCAGGAGCACCGTCTGTGGATGCAAAGAGCTGATGTCCAGGTCTGTCTGGCCTAAAGATGGTTTTTGTAACCAGACCATCGTCGGATGAGAGTTTATTTGTCTTTCTCCTGATGCTGGGTGCATTTCAATGTGCTGTCTGAGACTGATATGGATTTCTAAGACTGAATAGGCTGCATCCTGGGTTGATCCTGTTTTTATTGAAAGCGCTGAAGACCTCTTATTCAGGAGGAAGTTTTTGGTGTATGCACAGGTGGTAGAACACGGAAGTGATCAGATTTGTGGAAGATATTGCAACAACATTTTTTTATCACATATAAATTAAATTATGGACTTCCTGCTCACGCCCCTACTTCTGAAATAGGGGCTTATCAAAAAGGATTAAAAGCTGTGCTGCAAATATGTACACTTTTTCTGTCTTTATGCTCAGAAAAAAATACATTAATACTTTACTTCTAGATTAAATCAGCTTGATCTCTCCTCTGAAATTACAGTGTAGCAAAAAAGGGTACATATTGTCCAGCAATCTCTAGTTTCAAATAAAATCTGCTTGATTCCCCCCTCTGAAATTGCATTCCAGCAAAAAAGGAATGGATGAGTACAGTGTCTCTATATCCAAGGTGAGACGTGGGGTGTTACTAGGGATTACAATATCATCCAGCATAGTAAAGAAGTGTGTTGTGTCCCTAACATATGATGGGAAACTTGTCACAAAGGGCTGGAGACTGCGATCAATGTACTACCTGACTTTTTTCAGTCATGAATACCCTTACTGAAATGAAGAGTCAGCCCCAGGGGTTCGTAGCTCATTTATGTATCTTAGATAAAGAATAAACCACTCATGCTCTAGGTTGTGCTACTTTAAGAAACTCAACAGTTCTTTTAAGGATAATTCCCTTCCCATAATTTTGGTCTATAATCTCAAATAGAATATTTTTTTCACCTCTAAATCTGTGTTTGCGATATTTCAGTATCAATAACCATTATTACGTATTTTGACATATTCTGACATAATGAGATTTGTCCAAAATGATTATATTTCCTCCCTTGTCCAAGGGCTTTATTTCAAAGTTTGTATTTTTTTGAAGTCCATATAATAGTTCCTGTTCAAATTTGGTTAGGTTATTTTCTTTCACTTCCCAAGCATGTAACCGTCGAATTTCCACACAAAACACTGCATGCCCAAAGTAGTGGACAAGAGAAGAAACATTTTGGACCTTGCATACAAATTCACCTCTACTTTTTTTTAATATACGCATTTTGTGTAATACATATAGTTAAAGTGGAACTGTAGTCAGAAAATTGAGTCCTGCGAGATCACTTCAGGCTGGCCAATTTTGCAGGTATAGCTACGTAAAACATTAAAAATTAGTCCCTATACTATTTAAGATCCAGTAACACTGCTTCACCCTACTTTGCACATGCTCAGTTGCTCTCTTTTTTTAGACACTGCCGAATTTGTAGAGGCCATTTTGCTGACAGACTTAAAGTGGAATTAAACCCTCCTATTCTTTACAGTCAAGTCAAGGAAGCTGCTTCTGTTTGATCTGCATCTGCCATGGTGCTGCTCATGTGATCAGTTATGACACTAGCCATTTGAGAGTTTGACAGTTTGGTTGAGGACACAAGCAAATGTGACAGTTAACAATCCCCGCATTCCAGGAATGTAACTGTTTTTTTAAACTGTTAAAATGATGGGTTTAGTTCCGCTTTATGATTTACTGCTGTACAGGGGCTCTGGGATTCAGCAAAATGGCAGCCTCCAGCAAGAAGAAACAGGAGCAATGCTGGAGGCAATTTACAGCATACGCTAATTTTGGTAGCATAATTAATGATTCAGAATGTATGTTTATTGTTAAAGAACATTTTTTTAACCACTTGACCTCCAAAAGGTTTTCTCGCTCTCCTGACCAGGCCATTTTCTGCGATATGGCACTGTTACTTTAACTGACAATTGCGTGGTAATATAATGCTGTAGTGTACACAAATGCAATTGATGTTCCTTTTTTCTCACAAATAGTTTATTTGGTGTTATTTGATCACCTCTGCGCTTTTTTTTTTTTTGCGCTATAAACAAAAAAAGATCAACAATTAAATAAAAAAATTACTTTATGCTATAAAACACTTCCAATAAAAAAATGTAAAAATAAAATTTCTTCATGAATTCATAAATTCTGGCCAATATGTCTGCTACATGTTTTTGGTAAAAAAAATTCCCAATAGGCGTATATTGATTCGTTTACATTATAGCGTCTACAAACTATGGGATACATTTATGAATGTATTAAGAAGAATTAAAGATGATTAATTTTCAGTATTTGTACTCTCTCCAATCAACTTAAAGCTTTCATATCCCAAACCTGTAGATCCCTTTGAACCCCCTGTAAGAACAATGGAAAATTAAGACTATAGTGTGAAGATTGTTAGTGAGTTGAACACCTAAACAGACAATAAAGTGTTTTCAATAGAAAAGAAAGGCTAATCACAAGTTACCTCACTATGTGATTGATAGGTACTATTTTGGATCTACTCAAATTATTTTTAAAATTTGAAAGTTCCACAATTCTATGGGGTTCTGCCATAATATTCAGTAGAGAAATCTGGGGCGTAGATTCACCTATTCTAAATGAGTTATCTGTGCTGGTCATGTGCTAGTCCTACTGCTATCAGTAACAAATCCTCCTCAAATAAATGTACATGACCCTCCTCAATACGTTTTATTGGATCTTTGAGGTCTCTGTATTCTTATCTATTCAATTGAGATTAAACACACAAAGTGTTCCCCAATAGGGATAAGCTCATATCCAAACACAACTGCAGACCAAACACTGGCTGTTTGGATGTTCGCCCAAATGCTGAATGTTTAGGTCATTAAAGAGGAGGTCCGCTCGCCCCTTTAAAAATTAAATGATAACAGCTACACATACTGTAGCTGCTGACTTTTAACATTAGGACACTTACCTGTCCTGTAGTCCAGAGATGTGGGCACTGCAGGCGATCTTCGGATCGGCTGGTCGGGTGCTACCGCGGCCATGGCTACTAAGGGAACTCGGCTGCGCTCTTTCACTGGCCGACAGAAGAGGAGGGAGGAAGAGGGGGGCCGAGCTGTTTTTTTCTGATGAGTCGGCAGGTTGCGGACATGGTGATTGATAATGAATTTATGATGAGGGACTTTTTTGGGATTTATTTATTCTTTTTATAAAGGACTTATCAAATGTTCGGATATATTTACTTCTAGGTGACATCTTATACACCCTATGCTCATTCACATTGGACATTGGGGAGGGGTGATATTTGAGGCCCCCGTTTTTATTAAAGTACCCCCCATGTTGAGGACATGTGTCCTGGTATGGTTCGGGGGGGGGGTGTCACACGCTTATCCTCCCTTCCTTTCAGGTCAGCCAGGCTTAATGCTTAGAATCAGGGTCTGGTATAGTTTTTTAGGGGACTGCATGCATTTTTTGTTGCATTATTTTTTGCATGGAGCCCCCCTTGAAATCTATACCACACTCAAATGGTCTGGTATGCATTTTGAGAGGGGACTTGATGCAATGTTTTTTTCATTCTTTCATTTAAATTTAAGTAAAAAAAAAAAAACACAGTTTAAATAATTGCCAGCAAAAAAAAACTTTATTCCCAGCTTAACCGCTTCAGCCCTGGAAGATTTGGCTGCTGAATGAACAGGCCATTTTTTGCGATTCGGTACCGTATTCCCCACAAATAGAGCTTTCTTTTGGTGGTATTTGATCATCTCTGCGTTTTTTTTTTTTTGTGCTACAAACAAAAAAAGAGCGACAATTTTGAAAAAAACACAATATTTTGTACTTTTTGCTATAATAAATATCCCCATTTTTTTAAAAATAAAAGCAAATTTTTTCTAGTTTAGGCCGATATGTATTCATTCTTCTACATATTTTTTGATAATAAAAATCGCAATAAGCGCATATTGATTGGTTTGCTCAAAAGTTATTGCGTCTACAAAATAGGGGATATATTTATAGCAATTTTATTATTTTTATTTATTTTTTTTTTACTAGTAATGGCGGCGATCTGTGATTTTTTTTTCGGACTGCCACATTATGGCAGACACATTGGACACTTTTGACACATTTTTTGGGCCATTGGCATTTATACAGCAATCAGTGCTATAAAAATGCACTGATTACTGTAAAAATGTCACCGGCAGGGAAGGGGTTAACACTAGGGGGTGCTCAAGGGGTTAACTGTACTTCCTCTCTATGTTCTAACTGAAGATGTATACCATTAGAATAAGAGTAGCGATGATTAAACTACTAACTGTATATATAATGAATGAAAAATCATTTATATAATCTGAAATTTACCGTGTAGAAAATATATAAATAACATCACAGTGATAAGTGCAAAAAACACAACAAAGTGCCAAGTGCCACACAATGAGTGTGAATATCAAATCCAAGATGTGATACGTGGTTATTAAAGTCAAATTTATGAAAGAAATGCACATAAAGTCCATAAAAACAGTTCATAAAAAATCCAACGTGCGTGCATTAATCTTAGTGCTTAGTGCTCAGAATTCCATGCTCAAGTGCCTTTCAGTGACCCCCCCGGGGACAGCCGTTCACCTCAGAGCGTGCGACTCAGCTGTGAGACTGAATCTAAACACGCTTATGAGCCATCCCAATAAAGGAAAAGAAAAACTGGATAGTGTGATATCGTTTATAAATATTTATTGGTATAAAAGCTCCCCACATTAGGGTACTCACATTTGCAAGGTGCCTGAGTGCACCAATCTGATAACAGTCTTCAAAGTTTGCCTGTCAGGAGGGATAAGCTGTGCATCTCATCTCAGTGGAGTGAAAGGCTCCGTGCTCTGTCCTGGCCCCTCCCCTACGCGTGTTCGACACAGGGTCATGTGTCTTCATCGGGGGATATGATTGGACGGACGCTCTGCAGCCTAAATATAGTCATCGCGGCCATTTTGCTGTGGATTTGCAGACACTCTAGTGCCAGGCTCCATGTGTTACTGCTCAGTGTAATGAACAACGCCGCAAAAAGCAACAAGCATCTGCGAAACTAGGATTTATAGCTGTGTGTATGGGGAACGAGTTAATAGAGTCCAACTCAGAGCCCAAAGGAAATATCCACATATATAGAAATATATCAACAGCCAATGTGATGAATATGACATAAAATTGAAGATAACATTAGATCCAAAATAGAGATTAAAATACGTATAAAAAGCATGTATACATGCGTGTGTATGGGTACGCACACATATGTATACAATTCTATAGAGGCACTAAATTTCATAGAGATACCACTACAAGCTGTGTACTACAAGCATTTTAATAAAATTTAAACTATATATAAAAAATATATATAAAACGCATGTATACCTGCGTATATATAGGTACGCACACATATATATATAAAATTCTATAGAGGCACTAAATTTCATAGAGATACCAATACAAGCTGTGTCCTACAAGCATTTGAAAAAAAATTTGAATAAAATTTAAAATATATATAAAACGCATGTGTACATGCGTGTATATGGGTAAGCACACATATATATATAAAATTCTATAGAGGCACTAAATTTCATAGAGATACCATTACAAGCTGTATCCTACAAGCATTTGAAATAAAATTTAAAATATATATGTGTGAAATGCAATGTTATTTTATAATAAAAATAACATGTTAAAAAAAAAAGTATTTAATTAAAAATTATATATATAATATCAGAGCCGTAAACTAGGATACAGTGATAGGAGCTTATGTATATATGTGTACTCTTCAATCTGTTTGATCCCATTGCAGAGAAAAAGAGAACGGAATTTGTGTTTTTTTACAATGAAATAAACGCAGGGTCAAATGTTGCTTAAAATATATTAGTAATTGCTTAAAAAACATTTTAAATCGAAATCTTTGTTCAATCCCCCAGGTGCTAGTGAACCCAATTGGTGTATCCACCAAGATTCACGCTTGCTGATGTCCCTAACATAAATGGAGCCCCTCCAATGGCGTTTAGGTGCCTCAATGCCCCAAAAACGCATACCAGCTGTACTTTGGTTGTGCACATCCCTAAAGTGTAAAGATAGGTGATGCCTATCAAAGCCTTTTCGGATGTTTCTAACGTGTTCCTCCATCCGATCTTTTAGGGCTCTGATGGTACGGCCATGATAGAGAAAATCGCATGGACACTTAATTACATAGACGACCCCTACAGTGTCGCACGAGATAAAATCCTTTATAGTGTGGAGTTGATTGGTACAAGGATTACAAAATTCTCTCACTCTCCTGATATTGCCCCGAACTGTAATGCAGCTGTAGCACCTCCCACACCCATGAAAACCTTTCATATCCCAAAACATTTTGGGTTTGGGGGGGGGTTCCACCACATTATGCACTAGTAGGTCCCGTAAATTCGGCACCCTCTTATATATAATCCTGGGCATGTCCGACAGATGGTCTTTGAGATGAATGTCTTGTTTCAACACATTCCAATATTTCTTTATAATTTTTTCCACGTCGCGGTTCTGTAGTTTGTGGTCGAGCACTATACTTATGCCCATATCCTCATTACTTCTCTTATTGTTGATGCCCTCTGTTAGTAAACTATCCCTGTTCAAATCCCTCACTTTGATTCTTTCATTCTCCAGAAAAGTGTCTCGATACCCCTTATCCTTTAACATCCCACTCAGCATTTTGGATTGGGCTTCAAAATCTCCATCCCTTGTAAAGTTTTTTCGCATTCTCATGTATTGCCCACGGGGAATATTATTCAGCCATGGTTTAAAATGACAACTTGTGGTGGGGATATATGAGTTGCGATTAGTCGCCTTAAAGAATGATTTGGTTACAAAACCTCTTACAGTGTTGCTGATCTCCAAATCCAGAAAGTGCACACTATCCCTACTGACATCCCAGGTCAGGGAAATATTGCGATTATTATCATTCATAGATCGCAGCATTTCCATCAGAGATTCCATATCGCCCTTCCAGATGATCAAAACGTCATCTATGAACCTCTTGTATAACATGATGTTTTCATATCCCTCACCTAGGAGCCCTTCGGCCTTCCATTTGGCCATATACAAATTTGCCACGCTAGGGGCGAATTTAGCGCCCATAGCCATGCCTCTTGCTTGTAAATAGAACGTGTTATTGTACCAGAAAAAATTGTGTTGCAGGCAAAACTCCAAACATTTTAGGATAAAGTTGCGCATATTAACCTCCATAGTACCTTCACCATTTTCCAGAGCCCATCTTACGGCGTCCATGGCTCCCTCATGATCGATAATAGTGTAAAGGGAAGCCACATCACCTGTGGCCATAATCACATCTATACCCCCTACACATTCTTTTAATAATTGTAAGGTGTGTTTGGTGTCTTTGAGGTAAGCCTGCATATTCTTCACCAAAGGCTGCAGGTGGAGATCTATGTATTCGCCCAGTCTTGATGTTAGTGACTCAATCCCGCTTATGATGGGTCTTCCAGGGGGATTTTTACTGTCCTTGTGTATCATCGGTAAATAATAAATTACCGGGATTCTACTGGCTGTATGGATCAAATATTTGGCTTCTTGTTTGCTGAGAAGCTTATGATCAACTCCATATTGTATGATACTCTCCAATTTCTTCCTGAAACTCCTGGATGGATCGGAATTCATTAATTGATATGTATCCAGATCACCGAGTATCCTATTCATTTCCTCTTTTTATTGTTCCACTGCTGCTGAAAACTGTGTATCTGGATTCCATCACTGAGCCGTGGGATGGCTCATAAGCGTGTTTAGATTCAGTCTCACAGCTGAGTCGCACGCTCTGATATTTTGTACATGGTAAATTTCAGATTATATAAATAATTTTTCATGTGGCTCGCAAAATTCCCTTTTATCCTGCTATATAATTAGGTGCACCTTTGGGCTCTTTGTGCTTTTTTTTATTAAGACTTTTCCTTTGTAAATGTTAGTGCTTTAAGAAAAATCACTGCATGTAATTTAAAAAAAATGTTCTTTTTTGCATTGGTACATGTTACCCAGGACAGTGCCCACGCTATGCTATTGGTTGACAACCCCTTACCTATTAGCCAAGAAAATCGGCAAATTTGTCTTTCATTGATTTTATTGGGGTTTGGGTTTGGCATCTGAAGTTCTTTGAAGTAGAGAACCAAGGGTACTTTGGCTCTACTATGATCATCTAATTTTCTGGGGTATGTAGGGTTTACAGGATTACCTTCTGGGTGAATAAGTAAATGTCTTTAACTGCCTCTTTGGACAATAAAGATTTCTGGCTGGGAGAGAGGGAGGGAAGGTATAACCAGACAAGGTCACAATCTTAATCTACTTTCCCGTTATGTGGTTTAGAAATTGATCCATTTTGAACCTCTTGGGTTGTAAGAGAAACAAGATATAACTGTGCTCAAATCCCAATAGATTGTACATGCATTTAAACTATCAGGTGCTAAAAGGGGTGACCACATGCCAACATTAAAGCATGTATAAGCTATTGGAATTTGAGCACAGGTATATCTTGTTTCTGTTGCAATGCAGGTTAGTGACCAAACCTGGACCTGCTGGCTCTCCACCAGCTTGTGTCTGTTTGGCCCATGTTGGCATTGTGTCCACCACAGCATTTGCAGTGGCAGAGCAGAGTAGGACTGGCCATAAGAGAAATTACTTTGACGCAGTTGGCCAGCTCAAACATATATTGCAATATGTGTGGACTAAAAATCCCTATTTTTTTATTGCATAGTTTGCTGGAATAGGTGTATATTAGTGTTCAGAGGGTCATCCAGAATTTGTAGTGTTAACACCTCTTTAGCACCTGATGGTTTAAATGCATGTACAAGCTATTGAGATTTGAGCACAGGTATATCTTGTTTCTGTTGAAATGCAGGTCATTCACCAGACCTGCACTTGGTGGCTCCCCCCCACCTTGTGTCTGTTTGCCCCATGTTGGCATTGTGTTTACTGTAGCATTTGCACTTGGAGAGCAGTGTAGGACTGGCCATAAGAAGGATTACTTTGACCCAGTTGGCTAGCTTAAACATGTACTGTATTATAATATGTGTAAGTTAAAAATCCCTGTTTTTCTTTGCATAGTTTGCTGGAAAGGGTGTAAAGGAGTGTGCAAAGGGTCATCCAGAATTTGTAGTGTTGGCATGTGGTCACACCCCTTTAACACCTGATGGTTCAAATGCATGTACAAGCTATTGGGATTTGAGCACAGGTATATCTTGTTTCTGTTGCAATGCAGGTCAGTGACCAGACCTGGTGGCTCTCCCCCACCTTGTGTCTGTTTGTCCCATGTTGGCATTGTGTCCACTGTAGCATTTGCAGTGGCAGAGCAATGAAGGACTGGCTGTAAGAGGGATTACTTTGACTCAGTTGGCCAGCTTAAACATGTATTGCAATATGTGTGAACTAAAAATTCCAGTTTTTCATTGCATAATTTGCTGGAAAGTGTGTATAGCAGCGTGCAGAGGGTCAACCAGAATTTGTAGTCTTGGGCTGTGGGGGAATCTGCTGATACATCTTCTCTTGTACAAATCTGTGCCCCCATGTATAGGTTATTTACCTTCCTAGTCAAACCGAATTGTGATTCTTTTTCTACTCCTCCTTTTTCTTTTTTTTCCTGAACTGTGCTTGTACATAGTATCCCCTACACAAAAAAAGTCAACAGTATGTAGCGCCCTGCTCCTGATGGGCAGGTGCTATCTATGTAAATTTAAGTTGTCTGAAGCTGTAGTTTAGCTCAGACTGATTATGGTAAATTTGCTGGTTTCTGTACCAGTTCAGCTGGGTTGTGTCAATTTCCACTTGGCCGTGGGTGTCGCTGTAGCCACCTGTAAGTGTTTGAAATACAACAGGCTGGATGCATTGGGTACCTCTTTTACTCAGAAACAGTCCGGTGGGAGTGGTTCACTCGCTGTGCATTCTGGGTAAGGGTACTTAAGGTACAGGCGCCAATTTGTCGGGGTTTGTTGTTCCCGACCTGAAGGCCCTCCTGGCCCAGGGTGTGCCGTGGCAGCTCTGCTGTCTCTGGGCCGGCTGGCCCCAGGCTTTGTTACTACAAAAGTAGGCCCAGGAGTTCGAGCATTGCACCGGCTGCTAGGTCAGTGAGAGAGGCCTATCTGGTGATTGCTATATCCAGTTGAAGGAAACCGTTTGTCCTCTGTCAGAAATTCACCAAAATTGCAAACAAATCTGCTGATCCACCACACTCCTCACCACTAATGACAGCTCCCTGTTTGTCATGTGTAAACAAAGAGGATGGTGGCCATATTTGGACTATCGAGCAGGGCCCTCTGATCCCATCTGTATTGATTTGTATTGTATGTGTACTGTCTGCCCTCATGTTGTAAAGCGCTGCACAAACTGTTGGCGCTATATAAATCCTGTATTATAATAATAATAATAATAATAATAATGACCATGTTTGGTCAATGAAGTCAGCCACCAACCCTGCCCTTTGTTTACATGGCTGGGGATTCCCGGACAGAAAATTAATGGGTCAGGTGACATCACTGGTTGCTAAGGACACAGCAGATGCAGACACCCACTGCTTACTTGATGACCATTGACTCTAAAGATCCTGTCATGTATAGTATAACAAAGAATATAGATCGGCAGCCGACTGTGGGGTTGTGCCACATCCAAATTTTTAAATGTATACAAAAAAAGAGGGTTCCCCTAGTGGTGGACTTTATAGGCACATATAAAAAGGCGTAAAGGAGTATATAAAGTATAAACTATGGTTTATTGAATAGAAAAACAGTAAAACATATGACAGTAATGTAACAGTAATTGTTAGGAATGCGAATCAAGAAATTTTACATTGGTATCCCTTGCAGTTTGCAGGATGATGCCGGCTTGAACAGACATCCACCTATTTTGCTCAATATCGACCTACCACACACTCTTTAACGCCATCTACTGAGCCATTACCAGGACCTGCCCTTCGGCCTCAGTGGAGCCTCAAGTTTCTACCTTTTTATATGCCCTCCTTGGGCATTCTCTTTCTTTTTTTGAAGAGAATATTATATACATACATTTTGTATTTAGATAGAAACCTCATTGCTACCTACGTAGTAATGCTATCTGCGATACGCAAACAAAAACCTTTTTATCGGAATCAAGAATATGCTGGGTAGACAGACCATGTCAGTGCCTTTGTTTTTAAAGGGGTTGTAAAGGTAAAAATTTTTTCACCTTAATGCATTCTATGCATTAAGGTGAAAAAACTTCTGACAATACCGCCGCCCCCAGCCCCCCCGTTTTACTTACCTGACGCCTCGAAAGTCAGCTTCGCGTTCCCGACATCTATTCCTCCGCTCACCCTGGCCGCTGATTGGCTACAGTGGATGGATTGGAAGCAGCGCAGCCATTGGCTCGCGCTGCTGTCAATCACATCCAATGACGCGGCGTGCTGGGGGGCGGGGCCGAGTGATACAGTGAGCGGCTATAGCCGCCGGCTGTATCACGGGAGCGCGCCCGCAGGCACTAACCACCATGCGAGGGAGCTCGCATTAAGGTGGTTAATGCTTGCGGGGAGGAGCTGAAATAGCCGCCGAGGGACCCCAGAAGACCAGGTTCGGGGCCACTCTGTGCAGAACGAGCTGCACAGTGAAGGTAAGTATAACATGTTTGTTATTTAAAAAAAAAAAAAAAATTACCTTTACAACCCCTTTAATCTAAAGTGTCATGGAATGCCAAGTCAGCTTATACAGTGTCAACAATTTTCTGTAACTCATACCCACCCTTGAGGAAGGAGGCTAAGTAACTCTGAAACGTGTCGGGTACAAGAGTATCGTTCCAAACACTGTACCAATGTAAAATTGCTTGATTCGGATCTGAATGAGGCGACGCCAGTCGGGCGCAGCGGCCGGTAAGGGGAAAAAGTACAAATTCCCTCCTTCCCCTGAGATAACCCCCCCACAGCCAGTTCCCCCTCAAACACCCAGGCCCACCCGCAGTGTTTGTAGAGCCTCACAGACTGCACTAATGGAGGCTGAGGAAGCAAGACCCCCATGGTTAGCCGAAGTAATGGCGGCCATAGCCACATGCCAGTCCACGCTCACAGCAAAAATAGACGCAGTGCAAATGGATGTAGGCCTATTGAGGCAGGACATGGATAAACTCCGCTCCAGGGTGACAGAAACAGAGCAGAGGGTCAGCAACACAGAGGACACAGTCGCAGAACACAGCGCAGCACTTCACACACTCCAAACAAAGGTGAAGGCCCTGGAATATCGGGCAGAAGACGCAGAAAATAGGAACAGGCGTAACAACCTACGTATAGTCGGTCTGGCGGAGGGGGCAGAGGGAAGCGACCCAACAGGGTTTGTGGAGGACATGCTGCGGAACCTTCTGCCGGACGCCCGTTTCTCTCCTCACTACACGGTGGAAAGGGCGCACAGAGTTCCGTCCAGACCTGGCCCCCCAGGGGCTCCCCCCCGAACTTTCATTTTGAAACTCCTCAATTTCCGGGATAGGGACGAGATTCTGCGCGCCTCCAGAGTTGTGGGCGATTTAAGACACCAAAATAATAAGCTGATGATCTTTCCTGACTACTCGATAGAAACACAAAAACTTAGGAAGTCATTTGATCATGTGAAAGTAGCGTTGAGGGCCCGTAACATCCGCTACAGTATTTTATTCCCGGCACGCCTGAGGGTCCAAGATGGAGAAACGGCCCGATTCTTCACCTCCCCTCGGGAGGCATCAGCCTGGCTGGAAACACTGCCCCATGACCGACAACAAAGAGCTTGACACGTGAATATTTCACATGTGCACTTGCACCTAGTTGGAGCCTTGAACACCGAGCCCCTGCAACAATCAACATTGCATTCATCAACTTGATCCCCACACCGAGGATGGTTGGATGCACTAGTTTGCCTGTTGAAAAAGCCTGCCTTTACAAGGATCCAGGAAGAAACCAAGTCTGAACCCCTGGACAGTTACACCAGGAGACTGTTAAAGTTAAAATTACATCGGAAAGAGTACTGCTCCCTCTCACGTGGAGACCGCGGGGCGATGGAGTGGCACACGCACCACTGATGGCGGATTTTTTACCCTTTTATTTTTTCTTCACAAATGTTTTTTTTCCCTCCCCCCCCTTTTTTGTGTTGTTTAGTCCCCCTTTAATTCTCCATCTACTTACATTTGTACGCAAGTAAGGGAAGGGCCCTGCACAATGCTGTTTCATGGGAAGGAACTCTTTTTTCCCCCTTTTTTCTTTTTTTTCTTAACCCTTTTTTATGGCAGGGCCCCCAGACAGAAGTTGTGAAGCTCCGGCGGAGCCTCAGGCCAGCGGAGAGCGACTCGGTTCACTTGAGCCCCTCAGGAACTTCGAGGGGTCGAAACGCCTCTTGCACAGGACCCCCCTTTTGCAGCCGGCGTGCTGATTTCGGTTGGGATGGATACCTGCCTCAGTTTCAAGGGGTTGGGTGGGGTGGGGGGGAAGGGTAGCTGCCCCATAAGGGCAAGTTTATTGTTAAGGGTTAATCTTTTGGTTTCTAAAAGTTTGATTTTGATAATATGTTTTTTGAATGCATTGCAAGCCTCAGTACTGTACGACTTGGGATACTATGTCCTCCGCACCGGGTTGGCGGCCTCGGGGGGAGAGTGTCCTCTAAATCCAAGCACACCCACTTTAATACCCAACTATGGCATCACTTAACATCTTGTCCTGGAACACCAGGGGTCTGAACTCATCGGTCAAAAGATCACTGGTGTTCCAATACATTAAAGCTCACGGCCCACACATCTGCATTTTGCAGGAAACCCACTTGCTGGGTAGTAAAATTATGGCCCTAAAGAAACCCTGGATTGGGCATCATTACCACTCCACATATTCCAACTTTGCACGGGGTGTAAGTGTCCTAGTCCATAAGTCTCTCCCCTTCAGGTTGCTGGACCTGGTGCTGGACTCGGAGGGTAGATATGTTGTGGTTCACGCCCAGATATACTCTATGAGATGGGTGATTGTGGGAGTGTATTTACCCCCCCCGGCCTCAATACCTCTCCTGAACCAAGTGGCCTCCAAAATAGCTGACTTCCAAAGCGACAACGTAACCATTTTAGGCGATTTTAATTTAGCCCCCAATCCGGAGATCGACAGAATGTCCTGTGCTGGGCACTCCCACCCCGGCCTGGCGGACTGGGCTGAACTATATGGTTTGACGGACGTGTGGCGGTGGAGGAATCCTCACCTTAGGGCCTATACCTGCCACTCGGCCTCTCATAGATCCTTCTCCAGAATTGATTTAGCTTACGTAGACCGCACGGCCTTGGCTAGGGTGAGAGATATCAAAATTCTCCCCCGGGGAATCTCGGACCATGCACCGCTTCTTCTGTCGTTAAACGTCTCCTCCACACCGGGAGTTTCCCTGTGGAGACTATCTAGATTCTGGGTAACGGACGAGGTGGTTGATGGACACTTCAGAGAGGCAATGGGGGAATACTGGGACATTAATCCAGGCTCAGCCAGTGCAGCTACAGTATGGGACACTTTCAAGGCATACACTAGAGGAAGATACCAGACCATTATAGCTAAAGTGCGTAGGGAGAGGAGAGCAGACTTGGAGGCAGCTGAGGGGAAGGCGGACCTGCAGGAAGCACTATTTCTTAGGACCAAACACCCCGGTGACTATGACGAGCTTCAGAGACTGACTGGGGAGGTAGTCCGCATCCGCACCTCTCTCACACAGAAACGTCTTCTTGCCCAGACGCACCGCATATTTGAGCAAGGGGAGAGGTCCGGGAAGCTATTGGCATGGCTGTCCAGGGAACAACAGGGGGGGCTGTGTATACCACACATAAAGGGACCTGACGGATGTCTCAAACACGACCCAGACGAGATAAACGAATGCTTCGCCTCCTTCTATAAAACTCTTTACAGATCCAGGGCAGCACACACTAAGGAGGAACTGACCACTTATCTAGAGCCTCTTGACTTTCCAGTTCTCACTACAAAATACCGTGACAGTCTTGACGCCCCTATCACCACAGATGAGCTGCTGAAGGCTCTTAAGACTCTCCAGGCGGGCAAATCTCCGGGTCCGGACGGAATACCGGTCGAGTTCTATAAGCAATATGCAGAGGAGCTGATGGGGAAACTACATACTATGTTTATGGAGGCACAACGCCTGGAGACGCTTCCGAGCTCATTAAGTGAGGCGGTGGTGGTTGTAATTCCCAAGCCAGGTAAAGATTTGACTCTGTGCTCCTCCTACCGCCCTATCTCACTCATCAATGTGGATGCTAAGCTCCTGGCCAAAGTGCTGGCCAGGAGGCTTAACACAGTAATAACGGCCCTAGTACACCCAGACCAAACAGGGTTCATGCCGGGGAGAGGGACAGATATCAACATCAGAAGGCTCTTTACCCATATGGATAGGGCACAGGCAGACTCGGCGGGAGTGGTGGTGTCCCTTGACGCCGAAAAAGCCTTCGACTCTGTGGAGTGGGAGTTCTTATGGGAGGTTCTGTCAAAATTCGGATTTGGTCCGAAATTCCGGACGTGGATACGGATGCTCTACGCCAATCCCAAGGCGAGGGTCCGTACAAACGGAGCCCTCTCTGAAACCTTTCCCCTGGAAAGAGGCACTCGTCAGGGATGCCCTTTGTCACCGGGACTCTTCGCCTTGGCGATAGAACCCCTTGCCATTGCTCTGAGAGCGGAGGCCGGGGTGAAGGGGATACCAGTAGGCACAATTGAGGAAAAAGTGTCCCTATATGCGGATGACACACTGCTTTATCTCGCTGATCCTAAACAGTCACTGCAGAAAGCGCTAGGCTTATTTGAAGACTTCGCTCGGTTTTCAGGGGTTCGCATAAACTGGGATAAATCGGTCCTGTTTCCGCTCCACCCCTCGCTTCCCAGGGTGGACACTGCAACCCCACTTCAATGGGTGGGCGAGTTTACCTACCTGGGAATCAAAATTAGTAATACCACCCATGAATTTATGGAAAAAAATGTGCAGCCTCTCCTTTCTCAGCTTACAGTGAAATGTATGGCCTGGCGTTCCTTACCACTCACCCCTGTGGGTAGAATAAATCTGCTCAAAATGGTGTTTCTCCCAAAATTCCTGTACTTCTTCCGCAACACACCCTCCCATATACCTAGGTCATTTTTCAGACGTTTGGAGGGGATTCTGACCTCTTTCATATGGGCTGGGAGGACACCCAGGGTGGCAAAGAGGTTACTTTACCTTCCTCTCTCGGGGGGTGGACTGGCACTTCCAAATTTTTTGTTATACTACTGGGCTGCTGTGCTGGTCACGGTGCGCTGGTGGTTCTCCCAGCCCAGACAAAACCCTGCGGTCAGGCTCGAGGCTGCCATCGTCGGCTCATATGCGGCTCTATCAAACCTAGTCTATAGGGGTCTTAAAGCTCCTTATCCCATGACAACGCCGATGAAAACCACCATTAGAGCATGGAGGGAGGCTAGGGCTATTTATGTGGAGCCGAATAGAATATCCCCACACACACCGCTTTGGTGCAACCCCGCCCTCCCACATCTTTACGACATGCCAGATCCCTCCCAGTGGGCCACGCGGGGAATTTCCACCCTAAAACACATTATAGCTAATGGGAAACTCATGTCCTTTCAAGACATTAAACGGCAATATTCCCTACCCCGATCCTTTGAGTTCAAATATTGGCAATTAAGGCACGCAATGAGGGCACAATTCCCGGACAGATTAACTTTGGAACCGGACTCGGTTGAGCGACTTCTAACTTCAAGTGTGATGGGGAAGCCCTTATCCACACTGTACATGTACTTGACGGTAGCACACGACATTAAGCCCACTCGGGCATATGATAAATGGAGGGCGGACATTCCGGCACTGGGAGATGACGAATGGGAGGACATTGTCTCAACCTATATCCCAACTGTAATAGCAGCTAAGGATAGATTCATACAATTGAAATTCCTCCATAGGTCATACCTCACTCCACATAGGTTGGCTAGAATCTATCCCCACGTTGACCCCTTATGCCCCCGGTGCAGGATCAGCGAGG
Organism: Lithobates clamitans; assembly: GCA_037952925.1. Classification (NCBI taxonomy): domain Eukaryota; kingdom Metazoa; phylum Chordata; class Amphibia; order Anura; family Ranidae; genus Lithobates; species Lithobates clamitans. The sequence continues at coordinate 1,137,798 of JBBGZY010001159.1, read as the reverse complement.
GGACATTCTGGCACATGGTATGGGCATGCTCGAAACTCGGACCGTACTGGGAGGGGGTGACGGGGGTGCTCAACGATATTTGGGACCTTAGGCTATCACCTGACCCTATGCTGCTCCTGCTGAGCTACATGGGGGACGTGGAAGGGGACAGATACACCAAACTCTCTGTTACATTCCTGCTATTCTATGCTAGGAGGGAGATATTGCTACACTGGAAGTCAGTTGAACCACCCACTGTTGGTTCATGGAAGAAAGCGGTAAACTCGGTGCTGCCACTATACAAACTCACGTATGAAAGCAGGCAGTGTCCGGCCAAGTTCGACAAGGTTTGGTCGGCCTGGGCGGCGGCGCGTGGCTGAGGGACCGGGAGTGGGGGACCTACTGATGGACTCCCCCCTCGCGGTCAGGGGCAATGCCCTCCCCAACCTCGGACACGGGACGCTGTCGGGTCACACTGATGGATCGTCAATTCAGACCTGACGAAAGGGGTAAAGTAGGCGGGAACATTCTCGGACCTCACGGGGTCAGAGGGAAGAGGAGTAGGTAGTTATGGACTACAGGGAGACCTTGGACAAGACTAAACACTAAACATTATAATGAAGAAGTAAATATGAGACGGTATGTAGTACTTGAAATGCACACCACTGTTGAGTAGATAACTCTTTACTCCTTCTATATCCTAACGGATGTATAGGGAACTTGAAAAATGCACTTGTGAGATACTGCAAAGTTTAACAGATGTCTTAATATATCATTGTAAGGATGCAGATATTCTTTGTCGTGCAATGACGGCTTTGTAATGCTGATTTGTTTTTGAAAATAAAAACCTTTTTGCTGTAAAAAAAAAATTGCTTGATTCGCATTCCTAACAATTACTGTTACATTACTGTCATATGTTTTACTGTTTTTCTATTCAATAAACCATAGTTTATAATTTATATACTCTTTTACGCCTTTTTATATGTGCCTATAAAGTCCACCACTAGGGGAACCCTCTTTTTCTGTAGTCATGTATAGTAGGAATGCTGCTACTATACATCATGTTCTGCTCCTGCCATGGGGGGTTGAACGCCAGTGTACAAGCAATATATAGCACAGGATATCAACTGCTTTGACATGAACAATTGTGTATCTCAACTTGCATTTAATTATATCTAGTCTAAAGGCAGGTACACACTGACTGAATATTGGCCGGTTCAACAGAAACCAGCCAGCATTTGACCAGTGTGTGCAGCAGCCTGTCCAACAGAAGCTGGCCTAATGTCCTGCTTCTGTCAAACGGGCAGGCTGGAAATCCAGCAGCTGATCATCATCCAATTAGCACTGGCAGCCACTGACTGGTGTGTTCTGGTGGTGGTGGTGGTGGGGGGGGGGGGCAGTCCTCCTGTCAGAACACAATAGCTCAGCAGGGAGATTGATGTATTAATATCACATAACTAGTACAGCAAACTCTTCATTTTTTTTTTCATTCAGCCCGCTGGGATGAGCAAAAAAAAAAACTATATGTGTGTACTAGGCATAATGTAAAATTCACAGGGGAGCTTGGACACTATGGGACAGATACTTTTGCCAGACACCTACAGTAAAACTGCCACAATATATACAGTATGGATTGAAAAGGACTATCCTTGCATGTGCTGTTTCCAGTTCATAACCATCAAAGCATGTAATGGCAAATGATTTTCAGCAGGACTAATTTTTTAACAGTGTAACTGTGTATGCATCATAGATACAGTTGCCATGCCCTGGCCCCTCATCATTGCTTGCAACATAATACATTGATAGAGTTATTGCAACGGTATATAAATTAAGGGGAACATTCTGGCAGGCACCCTATAGGTGCAGCTGCGGTGCCCGAGGGATATATTTTTCAGTGACTTGGCAACTGCTCCATAGTACAAGAGGCTCAGTTCCCGGAAAGTGGAACTTTACAAACATTCTGCCAGTCTAGTCACTTAACTTCCTTGCAACACTCTTTTGCTGCATTGACTATTGATGCAAAAATTACAATGGACATAATCAGAAAAGGGTACATCTTGGCAGGCACCTTGTAGGTGCGTCTGCTGTGCCTGAAGAATAACCCCACCTGTGAACTGTGAGCCTTAGCATGACAGGCATATAATTTATTTACAATCAGTTTGAATATTTATGATTGGTAATGATATAAAATAAGGCAGGCATGCCTCAGCAACACTGTTAGTTGGCCCTCATTTTGATATATACGCTTATACTGACATTTTCTTAAATTACATATGGGTCTACGGTACATTGATAGATGTTGCTTTTTTATTCTATATTTCACTCTACTGGTGGAACATTGGAAATGCTGGATTTTTGATATTTGTTGAGGAAAAAGTCTTGTTTATATTTCATTGGATTTATCATCAGCAGGCATTCGGGCAAGTGTCACTTCAGGGATGGGCTGCCCTTATTTCAGGGATCTCAGTGGATATGTCAAAGATTTGTCTCATCTTTTTTTAACTCTGTGAGTGCATTTTATATTGTGTGGTTAATGTCAGCTTAATAAAAAGGTTTTATTGCACTAGGTTCTGCTTCCCTTGTTTTTTCTAGGGGAACTGAAGTTACACTCTGCAGAGCTCAGTGAGGAGAGCTCTGACAGCTGATTGGAGGAAAGGGACACACCCCCTTCACACAGCAAACAGAAACAGAGCTGAGGCTGTCAATCAGCTGGAGGTCCTTCCTCTGTCACCATTTTTCTCTTGGTGTCAGGAAAACTTGTCAGAGGTGATTCATGCTGATAACAGAGGAAGGAAGCAGCAGACAGAAATGACACTTAGTGCTCTTAACATAGACAAGTACACAGTATAGAGGGATATGCTTTGTTCATATTCAATGTCTGAGGTTTACAACCACTTAATATCAGTACTTTAGTGAAAGCATGTATACGCAAGTCTATCTATCTATCTATCTATCTATCTATCTATCTATCTATCTATCTATCTATCTATCTATCTATCTATCTATCTATCTATCTATCTATCTATCTATCTATCTATCTATCTATCTATCTCCTAGTTCACTACCTGGTCATCTCACGCCTCGACTACTGCAACTCCCTCCTTATTAGCTTACCTTTACATAGGATATCACCCCTGCAGTCAATCACAAATGCTGCTGCCAGGCTCATCCACCTGCCAGGGATGGGCAGCTCAGCCCTGCCTTCTCTGACCTGGCTGCTCAGCTGTCGGCTATTTGCCAGCTCCCATCTCTCACCACAGTTACTCAGCTGTTGATGATCCTGCTCGTCAGTCCTGCCTACTTAACCCGTCCAGTCCAAAGTTCAATTACATTGTCTCATTCTTACCCGGTACTAAGAATGTAAGGGCTGACGCCTTGTCATGACAATTTTCCTCCACTTCCAAGTTGGAGTCGGTTCCGGTTCCTGTGATTCCTCCTGATCGTATTCTAGCTACGGTACGCACCAGTCTCACTTCTCCTTCGGGTGACAAAATTCTTGATGCTCAGGTCCATGCTCCTCCTGAGAAACCTTGTGACCGCTGCTTTGTCCCAGAGAGGCTCCGTACTGCCGTGCTCCAGACTTACCATTCTCCCAAGGCAGCTGGCCACCCTGGGAAGAATCAACTAATTTGGGCCATTTCCCAACAATTCTGGTGGCCTAGTTTATGTGCTGATGTAAATGCCTTCATAGCTGCCTGTTCCATGTGTGCTCAGAGTAATGCCCTGTACACACGATCAGACTTTCCGACGTAAAATGTGCGATCAGAGCTTGTTGTCGGAAATTCCCGACAAAAATTGTGTAGGCTCGGACTTTTTCCATCGGAATTTCCGACACACAAAGTTTGAGAGCTGGATCTAAAATTTTCCAAGAAACAAAATCCATTCGCGTAAATTCCGATCGTGTGTAGACAATTCCGATGCACAAAGTGCCACGCATGCTCAGAATCAAGCAGAAGAGCCGCACTGGCTATTGAACTTCATTTTTCTCGGCTCGTCGTACGTGTTGTACGTCACCGCGCTCTTGACGTTCGGAATTTCCAACCAACTTTGTGTGACCGTGTGTATGCAAGACAAGTTTGATCCAACATCCGTCAGAAAAAATCTGATGGATTTTGTTGTCGGAATGTCCAATCATGTGTACAGGGCATTAGACTCCACGACACCTTCCAGTGGACCTCCTACAACCCATACCCAATGGGGAGAGGCCCTGGACCCACCCGTCTATGGATTTTATTGTGGAGTTACCCAACACCCAAGACAACACTGTTATCCTTATGGTGGTTGACCGGTTCTAAAAGATGTGCAATTGTATTCCACTTAAAAAGTTGCCCACTTCTAAGGAACTGGCTTCCATTTTTGCTCGGGAGATCTTTTGCTTAAATGGGCTACCCAAGGTGATTGTCAGTTTGTGTCCTGGTTATGGGGAGCCTTTTGTGCACAGTTGGGAATTTAGCTTGCTTTCTCCTCTGCGTATCACCCGCAGTCTAATGGGGCCGCAGAACGAGCCAATCAGTCCTTGGAGCAATTCCTACGTTGCTATATTTCTGACCATCATAACAACTGGTCAGACCTATTACCGTGGGCAGAGTTTGCTCACAACAGTGCCTTAAATACTGCTTCCCGATTGTCCCCGTTTATGGCGAATTATGGTTTCCAACCTTCCATGTTGCCTGACTCGTTTGTTCCGCAGAATATTCCTGCGTTAGAGGAGCATGTCCGTGGTCTTCGTTCCACTTGGGCACAAGTCCAGGAGGCTTTGCGTCATGCTAATGATAGGTACAGACAGACCATGCTGACTGCAGACGCCTGCCTGTGCCTTCCTACCAGGTTGGGGAAAGGGTCTGGCTGTCATCTCACAACTTCCAACTTTATGTTCCCTAACTGAAGTTCGCAGCTCGGTTTATTGGGCCTTTTCATATTCTTTGCAGGACTATTCCAATGGCTTACGCATTAGACCTTTCTTCTAATATGTGTATTTCAAAGGTATTTCATGTCTCCTTATTAAAACCTTTACCGCAACCGCTTTACCACCTCGGTGCCACGTCCTTACCCTGTACAGGTTGAGAAACATAAGGAGTGTGAAGTACAGTCCATTGTTGACTCCCGTAGGTCCCTTGGGCGCATACAGTACCTGGTGCATTGGAAAGGGTACAGTCCGGAGGAACACTCTTGGGTCTCATCCTCGGACGTACATGCTCCTGTCCTCCTCCGTGATTTCCATAGACGGTTTCCCCTCAAGCCTGGTGATCCTCCAAGGGGGAGGGGTCGTTGAGGAGGGGGTACTGTCAGGGTTGGGCTCAGCCCTTCCTTCTCTGAGCTGGCCACTCAGCTGTCGGCTAATTGCCAGCTCCCTCTCTCCACAGTTACCAAGCTCTTGTTGATTCTGCTCATCAGTCCTGCCTACTTAAAGCCGTCCAGCTCACTTGATCTCTGCCTTCGCCTTTGTCAACATCACAGAGACTTTCTCCTGCGTTCCTGGTGAAGACTTGCTCAGCTGACGTCCCTTCTGGCTCCTGACCTGCTCGTCAGTCCTGCCTGTCCATCCAGTCCAGAGGAGCTCTGCCTTCGCCTTGGTCACATCACAAGAAACTATCTCCTGCGTTCCTGTTTAAAGACTGGCTTTGCTGACATCCCTTCTGGTTCCAGATCCTGCTTGCTGTTCCACTACTTTGATCCCTGACTTCTGGCCTACCTGACTATCCGTTCCGGTTACTGAACTTTGGCTATGTTTTGACTACGTTTGTTCTTTTTACTTTTATTAATAAACAAGCGTGATTTAACTGTACTTCTGTCTCGGTCTGATTTCATGGTTTCTGACACCACCTTACCAACGGCTCCGTGTCTGCTACCCCTCTCTGTCAATCCCTCCATTGACTCCCGTTCACCCAGCAAATTAAATTCAAGATACTAACAAGAACTTACAAAGCTATCCACAATTCAGCCCCCAGCTACATCACTAACCTAGTCTCAAAATACCAACCTAATTGTTCTCTTCATTCCTTCCAAGACCTCCTGCTCTCTAGCTCCCTCGTCACCACCTCCCAGGCTCACCTTCAGGATTTTTTCAGAGTCTCGCCAATCCTATGGAACTCTCTACCCCAATCTATGTGATTATCTCCTACTTTGCTTTTAGACAATCCCTAAAAACGATCCTCTTCAGAGAAGCCTATCCTGCCTCCACCTAACAACTGTACTTTGATTTTTTCAATCATCTCATCCCCCACAGTTATTACCTTTTATATCACTTGACCCTCCCTCCTAGGTTGTAAGCTCAAATGAACAGTGCCCTTTGATTCCTCCTGTATTGAATTGCATTGTAACTGTACTGTCTGCCCTCATGTTGTAAAGTGTTGCACAAACTGTTGGTGCTATATACAGTGGGGACAGAAAGTATTCAGACCCCTTTAAATTTTTCACTCTTTGTTATATTGCAGCCATTTGCTAAAATCATTTAGGTTCATTTTTTTCCTCATTAATGTACACACATCACCCCATATTGACAGAAAAACACAGAATTGTTGACATTTTTGCAGATTTATTAAAAAAGAAAAACTGAAATATCACATGGTCCTAAGTATTCAGACCCTTTTGATCTAATACAGCCATGAGTCTTTTTGGGAAAGATGCAACAAGTTTTTCACACCTATATCTGGGGATCCTCTGCCATTCCCCCTTGCAGATCCTCACCAGTTCTGTCAGGTTGGATGGTAAACGTTGGTGGCCAGCCATTTTTAGGTCTCTGCAGAGATGCTCAATTGGGTTTAAGCTCTGGCTGGGCCATTCAAGAACAGTCACGGAGTTGTTGTGAAGCCACTCCTTTGTTATTTTACCTGTGTGCTTAGGGTCATTGTCTTGTTGGAAGGTAAACCTTCGGCCCAGTCTGAGGTCCTGAGCACTCTGGAAAAGGTTTTCGTTCAGCATATCCCTGTACTTGGCCGCATTCGTCTTTCCCTTGATTGCAACCAGTTGTCCTGTCCCTGCAGCTGAAAAACACCCCCACAGCATGATGCTGCCACCACCATGCTTCACTGTTGGGACTGTATTGGACAGGTGATGAGCAGTGCCTGGTTTTCTCCACACATACCGCTTAGAAGTAAAGCCAAAAAGTTCTATCTTGGTCTCATCAGACCAGAGAATCTTATTTCTCACCATCTTAGAGTCCTTCAGGTGCTTTCATGTGTCTTGCACTGAGGAGAGGCTTCCGTCGGGCCACTCTGCCATAAAGCCCCGACTGGTGGAGGGCTGCAGTAATGGTTGACTTTCCACAACTTTCTCCCATCTCCCGACTGCATCTCTGGAGCTCAGCCACAGTGATCTTTGGGTTCTTCTTTACCTCTCTCATCAAGGCTCTTCTTCCCCGATAGCTCAGTTTGGCCAGACGGCCAGCTCTAGGAAGCGTTCTGGTCATCCCAAACGTCTTCCTTTTAAGGATTATGGAGGCCACTGTGCTCTTGGGAACCTTAAGTGCAGCAGAAATTTTTTTGTAACCTTGGCCAGATCTGTGCCTTGCCACAATTCTGTCTCTGAGCTCTTCAGGCAGTTCCTTTGACCTCATGATTCTCATTTGCTCTGACATGCACTGTGAGCTGTAAGGTCTTATATAGACAGGTGTGTGGCTTTCCTAATCAAGTCCAATCAGTATAATCAAACACAGCTGTACTCAAATTAAGGTGTAGAACCATCTCAAGGATGATCAGAAGAAATGGACAGCACCTGAGTTAAATATATGAGTGTCACAGCAAAGGTTCTGAATACTTAGGACCATGTGATATTTCAGTTTTTCTTTTTTAATAAATCTGCAAAAATGTCAACAATTTTGTGTTTTTCTGTCAATATGGGGTGTTGTGTGTACATTAATGAGGGAAAAAAATGAACTTAAATGATTTTAACAAATGGCTGCAATATAACAAAGAGTGAAAAATTTAAGGGGGTCTGAATACTTTCCATCACCACTGTAAATCTTGAATAATAAAAATAATTATCTATCTATCTCTTAACAAATGCACATTTTACAGACTTTTTAATAGTACGTAACATGTTGAGCATCCACCACCTCACCCACCCACCTCACCCACCGTCACAATTTGAAAACAGCATGGCCATGCGAGGCTCCACCCACATGGTTGCATCATTAATTCATTTCCCCGTGAATTAACAGACTACAAGTACCTTCATACATAAAACCTAGTGCAGCACTGACAAGCAAAAATTTATGAGTACATACACATATAATATAAATCATACCCAGTGAGAATTCAATAATAAATATTAAGTGAAGGAACAGTAAAAAACATTTATCAAAGTGATAAATATCCAGGATTTTTCTTGTATTACTTTCATTATGGATGTTTACAAACAGCGCTGTATTTCACCAGATTCTTGAGAGTGTTTAGTGTATATTTTAAATACATTTTTGTAATCGTTTTACACTATGTGCGGATGCTTGGTATTCCTTTACCTATGTCTATGAGATGTGAGGCTGACCTGTGAACGCGGTGATCGCTTACTGGTTCCATCTTGGAATATTTGGAGTTCCCCATGTAGGATATATGGTTGGACTGTGCCTTTTTATGAGTAATTAATAATCACAACAGCATGTTTGACTCAATACCTACGGTATATGGGTCCATTTACTCTGGAAACGTGCTTGCTATACTCACAGTGGTGCATCACTGAGTGATTTACTATACTATATACCTATTATTGTATTCGTACTGGATTTGATTATTATTATGTACTCATACATTTTTGTTTGTCAGCTCTGCACTAGATTTTATGTATGTTATGTTTGCACAATCTATATCAACTGCTGTGAAGTGCTTTCAGCTACATTTATTTGATAGCATAATATCTCCCTTTACAATTGTTTAGTACAATCACCTTCAGCCATTGCAGCTGAGGGCTTGTAGTTCTTAATGAACTGCGAGGGTGCTGGTGAGTGCTCTCGTAGTCCATTGAGTTTCCTGGACTTCAGTAACTGCCTGCCTGTATCAGAGGTACGGGCAGACTGTGTACTGACAGTCTGCAAGAGCTTGACATTGCACCCATGATTTGCTGATTGTGGGTGCAGTGATTTATAGGCTACCAAGAAAAAAATAAATGCACATTTTTTACCTGCAAAAAAAAATGTACATTTTCTTTTTCTTTTTTTTAATGTGAACTTAGCCTTTAATACATCTGTATCATCTTGTTTATAGTGAAAGTAATTAGACTTTGTTTGCAAATTCTTATATTTCCTGTGGATATTTATTTTCTTCAGTGACTGGGTCAACTGTACATCTAGAGTGTTGCTCTTAACCACTTCAGCCCTGGAAGGTTTTACCCCCTACATGACTTTGCGATACTTTAACTGACAATTGCACGGTCGTATGATGCTGTACTAAAAAAAAAATGAATTCCTTTTTTCCCACAAATAGAGCTTTCATTTGGTGGTATTTGATTACCTCTGCAGTTTTAATTTTTTGCGCTATAAACAAAAAAGACTGACAATTTAAAAAAAAATAACAACATGTTTTACTTTCTGCTAAAAAAACATACCCCATAAAAAAAGTAAAAAATCAAATGATGTATTCATCAATTCAGGCCAATATGTATTTTGCTACATATTCAAAGAAGGAGAAAGTTTGGGAAGGGATTATAGCGGTGCTTTACAGATAATAATATAAACCATACAAGTATATATAAAAATATAATATAATTTTATTAGAAACATGTCTAAAACCAATAACAAAACATGGTAAGTCATTGAGTTTTGTTGAACATCTCCATTATGGTGGTTAAATATAGAAGGTTTCAGTTGAACAAATATTGAATAATCATATGTTATCCTGACATGTTTCACCTTTTGGCTTCATCAGGGGATATACGCATCAACCGAGGATTAACAGAAAAACTATGCAGAAACAAAAATATTGCATAAGAATATATATCATAAATAAACATATCACAATTACACAAAGAAAACAAGAGAACATTTGCCAAAGTTCACCAAAAGACAGGCGCTTACCACCTCAAAACCTCCATGAAGGGAGGGGTCACCCATGATGTAGAGATCACCACGAGTAGAAGGCCACCGTGAGCACACAACGACCAGGCTAACAAGAAGAGAGTAAGATTAAACCTAAATATAAATATATATAACAGCAGAAAGGCGCATAAAGGATAAACCTTAGTTGATATGGATAAAAATTCCCAAATGAGATACTTACTTAAAAGCAAGAGTACTCAGAGCATGGGGGGGGGGGGGGGGGGGCTGTATATAGAGAACCATAGGTCCAATAAGGACACAATACCAAAAGCTGAAAGTAAAGAAAAAAGGGGAGGAAAAGAAGGATGATGTTACAGTAATTTCGAAATCCTAACATTTGCCATATGGTGACCCCAAAACTAAAAATTACACATACAAGACTAAAAAAAGATATGATTTAAAAAATATATAATTTGATATGATATTTTGCTATATATTTTTGGTAAAAAAAATCCCAATAAGCGTATATTGATTGGTTTGTGCAAAAAATTATAGCGTCTACAAACTGAAATATATTTATGGAATTTTGATTTATTAATTTTTTTTACCAGTAATGACGGCGAACAGCGATTTTTAGCGGTACTGCGACATTGCGGTTGACAAATCTGACACCAAGTGACACTTTTTGGGGACCAGTGACACCAATACAGTGATCAGTGCTAATAAAAATGCAATGTGACTGTACAAATGACACTGGCAGGGAAGGGGTTAACATCAGGGGCAATCAAAGGATTCAACGTGTCCCTAAGTGGTGCTTTCTAACTGTGGGGGATGTGCTTTGACTAAAGAAAAAGCTTAGCAGAAAGATCTCCATTTTGCCCTCTAGCAGAATGGAGGCCTGCCTTGTTTACAAAGGAAGACCACCATTCTGCCTCTCCTCAGAATGATCGGCGGGTCCCGGCGGACATCACGTCTGCCGGACCTGCTGATTGGCCACCACTGTGTCCAATCACAGCAGAAGCGAGTTGCCGGCGGCGTGCGCGCGCCCCAGACTCCATACATGAAATCACGTACAGGTACATGATTTCATGTAGGAGGGCCGCCCTGCCACAATATATCTGTGTGGGGCGGTCCATAAGTGGTTAAAGGAGATATAGAACTTATAAATATACAGTCGACCACCGAAATTCACGGGGGTTACGTTTGTACAGCACCTAAAAATTGTGAAAATTTTGGATGTGGTCAAAAAAATGCCTATAAATGCCTATTTTTAAACTTCTTCTGGTGTTTAGGTTTATTCCCAGAAGCCTAATGCCGCGTACACACGATCGGACATTCCAACAACAAAATCCTGGATTTATTTCCGACGGATGTTGGCTCAAACTTGTCTTGCATACACATGGTCACACAAATGTTGCCGCAAATTCCGAACGTCAAGAACGCTGTGACGTACAACACATACAACGAGCCAAGAAAAATTAAGTTCAATAGCCAGTGCGGCTCTTCTACTTGATTCCAAGCATGCATGGAATTTTGTGCGTCGGAATTGTGTACACACAATTGGAATTTCCGACAGAAGATTTTGTTTTTGGAAAATTTGACAACCAGCTCTCGAATTTTTGTTGTTGGAAATTCCAACAACAAATGACCGATGGAGCATACACACGGTCGGAATTTCGAACATTTGTTGTCGGAAATTCCGACCATGTGTATGCGGCATTAGAATGTGCAGGGCATTTGGGCAGCATTTTAGGGCTTTAGGAAGAACAAAATGAAAACCATGAGAACACTCAGCGGAACATTGGAGATAGCTACAAGCGGTAAACTGTTATGATGTGGGAATGCTGGGCTGCATCTGCCGGAGAGAAAAAAATCTGCAAACGACTGAGGCCATGAACTCTGAACAGCGACTTTGCAGGGGTCGAATATATATATATATATAGATATATATCTATATATATATAGATAAATATATAAATATATATCTATATATATATCTATATATATAGATATATATCTATATATATCTATATATCTATATATATAGATATATATATATATATATATATATATATATATATATATATATATATAGGAAAAACAATAGCTGCGCCAGGGAGTGAAATTACTACTAATAAGACCAATACAATTAAACCAATAAGGGACCAATATAATGAAAATAATATATGAATAAAAAGTGATGATATAAGTGATAAAATCAAGATATTAAATAGCAACCCAAAATCAAAAATATTAAGTGACTAGTTAATTATTGGGCTGCAGGATCTTGTATCGTTCTGTTACCGGGCAAGGGAAGCTTATACAATGGCCATACTCCTCTTGAGTACCAGGGTCTGAAAATTGATTAGCAAAACAAAGTGACAAGTGCTCTTTAAAAGTGCTTTTAGTGCCGTGTATACAAAATTCATGCATTGTCCTGGTGCAACAACTCGTGCTCCCCCTCTTTTACCACACTCATCAGAGAGCTATCACCACTAGGGGGTAGACAGCATTCACAGCACACACTGGCTGAAACAGCAGACATCAGATCCACAGTTGGCGTGGATCTGTGAGCCAGAAGAGAAGTGTGACTGTCACGTACCTGGTGGAGATCGAGCTGGAGAGAGGGCTTCTCTTCCACCTCCTGTCCGACACCCCTGATAGTGATGACAGGGAGTGACGGACACAGAGTGGCACGAGGGCCAATGTAGTGGATGGTGCTGGCCGCAGGAACCAGATGGCTGAAGAGCGCTGGGCAGGCTCTGAGGATCGGAGCTCCGTATCGCTGGGTCAGCAGATGGAGGCGTAGCTGGCACGTAAGCCAGGAGGTCATCAACAGCCGGACAGAGCAGGTACCGAGACGAGAGAAAGAGGCGGGACACAGGCCGGGTTCAGTACACAGACGGGCAGAAGGCACAGGAGCATCAGGCAATAGCAGAGTCAAACACAAACCGGGATCAGGTAGGCAGGCGAAGGTCAAGGAGAAGGTTCAAGTGAAGCTGGGTCAAGACACTGGAAACTGGAACAGATCGGGTAAACAAGCACTAGCTGAAAGACTACTCAGCAAAGTTGATGTGTAAGTGCTCAGTTTAAATAGGCTACTTGGTGCCCATACATGCGCGTGTGCGCGCGCATTTGTGCACACCTGTGTCACACGCGCCAATACAAGACCTTCTTTAAACTGGTGCACCCGTGCTTGTGCGCAGGTGTACGTTTGTTAGCCGGACTTCTCTTACGTTGCTTCCCCCCCTTAATAGGCAACCTCTGAATTTGCAAAAAACGAGGCTTATCCCGTGGCCGAGTGTAGGCGAATTCTGCCAGGGGTAAAAGAGATGCCCAGTCATCCTGGGCAAAGGATTAGAAATACCGAAGGTACTGTTCCAAGGTCTGGTTTGTGCGTTCTGTCTGGCCATTCGTCTGGGGGTGATAGGCCTATGAGGAGCAGGTCTCGATCTTTAACATCTTGCACAGGTCTCTCCAGAACTTCGATGTAAACTGTACCCCCCAGTCGGAGGTGATACTGCTGGGTACACCGTAGAGTCTCACTACTTCCTTGATGAAAGCACAAGCGGTCTCTGTTGAAGACGGGGTTCCTAACATGGGGACGAAATGGGCCATTATAGTTAGTCTGTCCATGATCACTAAGATTGTGTTGAATCTTTCGGAAGGTGGAAGCTTGACGATGAAATCCATACTGATCATCTCCCAGGGTCTCTTGGGAACGGGCAGTGGCCTTAACAGGCCCCAAGCTTTGGTTTTATCAGTCTTGCTTCTGTTGCAGACCCCACAGGTACTGACATAATCCTTACCATCAGATCTTAGATTAGGCCACCAAAAGGTCTGCTGTACAAGCTCTACAGTCTTGGTTACCCCAAAATGTCCCGCCAAGGGGTGGTCATGGCACAGGCTGAGGATCTTGGGGCGTAAGCTTGGAGGTACAAATACCTTTTGGTTGTGCAAGAATAGCCCCTCCTGTTCCTGAAAACAGATACCCGGTGGTAGAACATCCCTTGTGGATGCCTGCTTAAGTTGGGTGATTAGATTTGCTTGTAGCAACAAAAAACTTTGGGCTGTCTGGTGGTGTCCTTCCTCTTCTGGATACATGCGTGATAATGCATTGGATTTGCCATTCTTGGAACCTGGTCTGAAGGTAATGTGGAAGGAGGAACGGGAAAAGAACAGTGCCCACCTGGCTTGGCGTGGCCTCAGTCGTTTGGCAGTTCTAAGATATTTGAGGTTCTTGTGATCGGTAAAGATCAAAATGTGGTGTGCTTCTCCTTCCAGTAGGTAACGCCACTCTTCTAGGGCTGTCTTTATGGCTAGTAATTCTCGATCACCCACATCGTAGTTCTTCTCTGCGGGGCTGAGTTTTCTCAAGAAGAATGCGATGGGATGCAACAGGGACTTTGTTCCTCGACGCTGAGATAAGATGGCTCCTACGGCATTATCTGAAGTTGTTGCAGGAGCATTGCACAACCCGAAGGGCATGATGAGATACTCATAGTGTCCAAATCTGGTGCGGAAAGCCGTCTTCCACTCGTCCCCTTTGTGGATCCGAACTAAGTTATAAGCACCCCATAAGTCAAGTTTTGTGAATACTGCGGACCTCTTGAAGTGTTGGAACAGTTCTGGAACAAGAGGCAAAGGATATCTGTTTTTGATAGTGATCTAATTTAAATCCCTGTAATCAACACAGGGGCGCAAGGTATGGTGCTTTTTTTCTACGAAAAAGATTCCAGCACCTGCGGGGGATCTGGAAGGCTGGATAAAACCCTTCTCCAAGCTCTCATCAATATACTGACGTAGTACTTTTAGTTCTAGTTCAGAGAGAGGAAAGATGCGCCCAAAAGGGATTTCTGCATCTGGCAACAGTTCAATTGGGCAGTCATACAGGCGGTGAGGTGGTAGGATGTCTGCTTTCTGTTTATCAAAAACGTCCAAAAATTCATGATAAGCGGCTGGTATGAGTTGTGACACAGGAGAGTCAGTATGTACCCCAAGAAGGGGTGCAGGTTTTATAGGAATGGGGTGAAGGCAGGACTGCCGGCAGTTGGCAGAGGAGAAGGTCAGTTCTCTCGATTCCCAGTTTATCTGCGGGTTGTGGGCTTGCAACCAGGGGATGCCCAGGATAACGGAAACAGAGGGGATGGAATAATGTCCAAGCACAAGTATTGCCGATGACCGGTATCTGATAGAGCCAGTAATGGGTAAGTCTCATGTGTTATAGGCCCAGACCTGAGACGGGATCCATCCGCCAGATGGATGGACAACAGGTGTGTCTTTGCTTGCAAATGGATTTGATGACATAAAGCAAAGTCCTTGTCTATGAAGCAACTGCAAGCTCCGGAGTCGGCTATGGCTGAAACTTGGATGTCTTTCCTGGGAATCTGAAGTAACAGGGACAAGGTGATATGTGGAACAGTTGACAAGATAGGTAGAGGGTATTGTTCTGGTTCTGGTAGGTCTCACAGGGCAGTTTTGAAGATAATGACCCGCTACCCCACAGTATAGACACAAATCCTCCCGTCATCGCAACTTTTCAGTCCAAGTTGCATGGGACGTGCTTGCCAATTCGTTGGGGGAATGGAGATGCCAGCCTTCTCTGCCCTGCTTTCTCTGAACCTCCGATCAAGCTGGATGGCAAGATTAACAAGGTTTTCAAAGGGAACTGGGGACCCCCACACGAGCAAACTCATCCTTAAGGTCTTTTGGCAGGCCAAGGCGAAACTGATGCCATAAGGTTGCATCATTCCAGTCTGTATCAGTGGCCCACAGGCGGAATTCTGCCACATAGTCCTCAACGGGTCGTGACCCTGACGTAAGGCATGAAGGGTTGACTCTGCAGTGGTAGAGCTGCGCCATTGCATTAAAAAATTAAGAGAGGGAGTCCAAGATTGCTCTGTTCTGTTCCCGAAGCTGGTGAGCCCAAGACTGTGAGTCTCCGAGAAGTAGGGATATGGCAAACCCCACCTTGGTGGTTTCTAGTGAGAAGGTTCTCAGCTGAAGGGCAAAGTAGAGCTCGCAAGAGTTCTTAAATGCACGGAATTTGTGCCTGTCGCCAGTGAATCGCTCTGGTACAGGAACTTGAGGTTCAGGTGGTGGCATAGTTTCTAGAGGTAAGAAAAAAGTCCTAAAGTTTACCTATTACACTATGGAGTTTTTCCTGTTCTTTTAATTCACATACGGCGAGAGTCACTATTGAAGACAGTCCGGCTGCATAGAACTAAATAGCGCCTGTCAAGGAGTGAGTCTGTGTGATCCGATCGCTGTTCCATCTGATCAGCTGCTCCAGTGTATGGGATTTCTTTACACCACTACCTTGATGCCAGTGGAGGATCCAGGGTGGATAGATGACTGAGTAAGAGGATCTTATCAGCTGTTCCTGGATACTCTATGAGCCCATAAGACCCCCGTGATAGGGGTCCCACGGATCTGGTAAGCGGACTCCTTTTCTTATTCTATCACAAGAGTCTGGTTCACAGAGAAAGGATTAATTTAGCCAGGAAGCATACACACATATTTATGTTGCAGGACTTTCTATGTCTTCCTTCAACTATCTATTCCTTCAGTGGACTTTTTTGCTACATTGTAATCATTCACATATTACCTCACTGGAAGGTTCAATACCCAACATTTGGATTGTTACAATTTTTTTTTTTTGTTATTTACTATCGTTGCTCTAAGGTATAATTCACACACATATCCAGTCCATTTGTTTGTGACATTAGTAGCGCGCCTGAATATACTTACCAAGAAAAAAGCCTGTTCAGATGAGGAGCAGCCAGGTGCAGTAGCAGGTGCAGGAGTTGCCAAAGTAGGACCCATGAGTTGAATGCGATCCTCTAGCTGCTGGTAGCTCTTTTGCAGGGTGCAGACTGCCAGGGTAAGAGACGTAAGTTGCGAGCAGAGCAACTCAAGAGGTGAAGCCCCTCTCTTGATCTCCGACATCTGGCTGAGTGGTACTGTCATGTACCTGGTGGAGATCGAGCTGGAGAGAGGGCTTCTCTTGCACCTCCTGTTCGACACTCCTGATAATGATGACAGGGAGTGACGGACACAGAGTTTCGCTGGGTCAGCAGATGGAGGCGTAGCTGGGACGTAAGCCAGGAGGTCATCAACAGCCGGACAGAGCAGGTACCGAGACGAGAGGCAGAGGCAGAGACAGGACACAGGCCGGGTTCGGTACACAGAAGGGCAGCAAGGTACAGAAGCATCAGGCAGTAGCAGAGTCAAACACAAGGCGGGATCAGGTAGGCAGGCAGAGGTCATGGAGAAGGTTCAAGTGAAGCCGGGTCAACACACTGGAAACTGGAACAAATCAGGTAAACAAGCACTAGCTGAAAGACCACTCAGCAAAGTTCATGTGTAAGTGCTCAGCTTAAATAGGCTACTTGGCGCCCATACGTGCACGTGTGCGTGTGCGCGCACATTGGCGTGCGTCCGTGCTTGTGCGCAGGTGCACATCTGTTAGCCAGACTTCTCTTACAGTGACCAAAAAAGCTTTGTCCATACATCTTTTTTAAGGTGTGAATATAGATTACCATTATGCAGGAATCTTTGTAGGTGGAATTATCTGCATCTTTTTGTTCATTTTATAAAAATACCCAGAAGTGATCTGGTACGGAAAACAGCAACTGCCTAGTTCTACTGGGGCGTACACTGCCCTATTGTCACCCATGGTAACTACAGTATATACAGTAGGGAAAATAATTATTTGGTCCCCTGCAGATTTTGTAAGTTTGCCCACTTACAAAGAAACGAAGGGTCTACAATTTTTATCATAGGTGTATTTTAAATGATAGAGACAAAATAGCAACCAAAAATCCAGAAAAAACACGATACAAATGATATTAATTGAGTTGCAGTTCAGTGAGTAAAATAAGTACTAGTACTTAGTGGAGAAAACCTTGTTGGCAAGCACAGAGGTAAGACGTTTCTTGTAGTGGGTTACAAGGTTTGCACACATCTCAAGAGGGATTTTGGTCCACTCTTCTTTACAGATCTTTTCTAAATCCTTAAGGTTTCTTGGCTGCCGCTTGGCAACATGAAGTTACAGTTCCCTCCATAAATTTCCCATAAGATTAAGGTCTGGAGACTGGCTAGGCCAGTCCATAACCCTAATGTGGAGGACCCATCTTCAGTGTTTTGGCTGAATGAAGAAGGTTCCCACCCAAGATTTTACAATACATGGCCTCGTTCATTGGCCTCTCAATGCAGCCTATACCTTTAGCAGAGAAACAGCCCCAAAACATATGTTTCCACCTCCGTGCTTGACTGAAGGGATGGTGTTCTTAGGGTCATAGTCAGCATTTTTCTCCCTCCAAACACGGCGAGTTGAGTTAATGCCAAAGAGCTCAATTTTGGTCTCATCTGACCACAGCACTTTCTCCCAATCCTTCTCTGAATCATTTGGATGTTCATTGGCAAACTTCAGTTGGGCCTGTACATGTGCCTACTTGAGGAGGGGGACCTTGCTGGCGCTGCAGGATTTCAATCAATGGCGGCGTATTGTGTTATCAATGATTGCTTGGTGACTGTGGTCCCAACTGCCTTGAGATCATTCACAAGCTTCTCTCATGTATTTCTGGGTTGATCCCTCACTTTTCTCAGGATCATCCTTACCCCATGAGGCACAATCTTGCAAGGAGTTCCAGATCGAGGGCAATTTATGGTTATTTTGTATTTCTTCCATTTGTGAATAATCGCTCCAACAGTTGTCTCCTTCTCACCAAGCTTCTTGCTTATGGTCTTGTGCCCCATTCCAGCCTTGTTCAGGTCCCTGATGTCCTTTGACAGCTTTGGTCTTCCCCATGATGGTGGGTTTGAATGGAAGAAAGAGATTCTGTGGACAGGTGCCTTTTATACACATAACGAGAATTTTTTGGGGATTTTTGGCTGATATTCTGTCTCCATCATTTAAAATACACCTATTATAACAATTATAGGGCCTTCATTTCTTTGTAAGTGGGCAAGCTTACAAAATCTGCAGGGGATCAAATAATTATTTTCCCCACTGTAGTTGGCATTTTCCCTGTTTTCTCTGCATAATAAAAAGCTAAGCAAAATGATTACCAGAAAGAATCTTAAACTGAAATTCAGCCTGACAAAAACAAATAATAAGATGGCTGTGTGCAATATTTCAAATATTTCCATGTTGTTAATTGATAAAAATAAACAATTACATCTTTTATTTCTGAAATCATTCTTAATATAAAGCTTTTTTTCACAGATGCCTAAAACTTGGGGCGCCTTCCCGCCGGCAGGTAAGCCACGTACCGCACTGGCCCTGCCGCCCCTACCCTGGGGGGCGGAGAGGGCTCAGAAGGTTTGAAAGCCTCGAGCTTGTACATTACTATATATACTGTATATATACAGTACCTCACAAAAGTGAGTACACCCCCTCACATTTTTGTAAATATTTTATTATATCTTTTCATGTGACAACACTGAAGAAATTACACTTTGCAACAATCTAAAGTAGTGAGTAGTGAGCTTGTATAACAGTGTAAATGTGCTGTCCCCCCAAAATAACTCAACACACAGCCATTAATGTCTAAACCGCTGGCAACAAAAGTGAGTACACCCCTAAGAGAAAATATCCAAATTGGAACCAAAGTGTCAATATTTTGTGTGGCCACCATTATTTTCCAGCACTGCCTTAACCCTCTTGGGCATGGAGTTCACCAGAGCTTCATAGGTTGCCACTGGAGTCCTCTTCCACTCCTCCATGATGACATCACACAGGGCTGGTGGTTGTTAGAGACCTTGAACTCCTCCACCTTCTGTTTGAGGATGCCCCACAGATGCTCAATAGGGTTTAGAACTGGAGACATACTTGGCCAGTCCATCACCTTTACGCTCAGCTTCTTTAGCACAGCAGTGGTTGTCTTGGAAGTGTGTTTGGGGTCGTTATCTTGTTAGAATACTGCCCTGCGCCCCAGTCTCCAAAGGGAGGGGATCATTCTCTGCTTCAGTATGTCACATTACATGTTGGCATTCATGGTTCCCTCAATGAACTGTAGCTCCCCAGTGCTGGCAGCACTCATGCAGCCCCAGACCATGACACTCACACCACCATGCTTGACTGTAGGCAAGACACACTTGTCTTTGTACTCCTCACTAGGGATGAGCTTCGAGTTCGAGTCGAACTCATGTTCCACTCGAACATTAGCTGTTCGCAAGTTCGCCGAACACCGAACAATTTGGGGTGTTCGCGGCAAATTTGAATGCCACGGAACACCCTTTAAAAATCTATGGGAGAAATCAAAAGTGCTAATTTTAAAGGCTTATATGCAAGTTATTGTCATAAAAAGTGTTTGGGGACCCGGGTCCTGCCCCAGGGGACATGTATCAATGCAAAAAAAAGTTTTAAAAACTGACGTTTTTTCAGGAGCAGTGATTTTAATAATGCTTAAAGTCAAACAATAAAAGTGTAATATCCCTTTAAATTTCGTACCTGGGGGGTGTCTATAGTATGCCTGTAAAGGGGCGCATGTTTCCCGTGTTTAGAACAGTCTGACAGCAAAATGACATTTCGAAGGAAAAAACTCATTTAAAACTACCCGCGGCTATTAATGAATTGCCGGTCCGACAATACACATAAAAGTTCATTGATAAAAACGGCATAGGAATTCCCCACAGGGAAACCCTGAACCAAAATTAAAAAAAAATAAAATGACGTGGGGGGGTCCCCCTAAATTCCATACCAGGCCCTTCAGGTCTGGTATGGATATTAAGGGGAACCCCGGCCAAAATTAAAAAAAAAAAAATGACGTGGGGTTCCCCCTAAATTCCATACCAGACCCTTCAGGTCTGGTATGGATTTTAAGGGGAACCCCGCGCCAAAAAAAACAAAAAAAAAAACGGCGTGGGTTTCCCCCAAAAATCCATACCAGACCCTTATCCGAGCACGCAACCTGGCAGGCCGCAGGAAAAGAGGGGGGGACGAGAGTGCGCCCCCCCCTCCTGAACCGTACCAGGCCACATGCCCTCAACATTGGGAGGGTGCTTTGGGGTAGCCCCCCAAAACACCTTGTCCCCATGTTGATGAGGACAAGGGCCTCATCCCCACAACCGTGGCCGGTGGTTGTGGGGGTCTGCGGGCGGGGGGCTTATCGGAATCTGGAAGCCCCCTTTAACAAGGGGACCCCCAGATCCCGGCCCCCCCCCTGTGTGAAATTTTAA
Source organism: Lithobates clamitans (assembly GCA_037952925.1). Lineage (NCBI taxonomy): Eukaryota > Metazoa > Chordata > Amphibia > Anura > Ranidae > Lithobates > Lithobates clamitans. The sequence goes on along the minus strand of JBBGZY010001159.1, from coordinate 1,116,668 downwards.
GGGGGTACTTACCCCTACCATTTCACTAAAAAACTGTCAAAATAGTTAAAAATGACAAGAGACAGTTTTTGACAATTCCTTTATTTAAATGCTTCTTCTTTCTTCTATCTTCCTTCATCTTCTTCTTTTTCTGGTTCTTCTGGCTCTTCTGGTTCTTCCTCTGGCGTTCTCGTCCAGCATCTTCTCTGCGGCGTCTTCTATCTTCTTCTCCTCGGGCCGCTCCGCACCCATGGCATGGGGGGAGGCTCCCGCTCTTCTCTTTATCTTCTTCTTCATCCTCTTCTCTTCTTCATCTTCTTCATCTTCTTCATCTTCATCTTCTCTTCTTAATTTTCTTCTCCGGGCCGCTCCGCATCCATGCATGGATGGAGGCTCCCGCTGTGTGACGGCGTCTCCTCGTCTGACGGTTCTTAAATAACGGGGGGCGGGGCTACCCGGTGACCCCGCCCCCCTCTGACGCACGGGACATGACGGGACTTCCCTGTGGCATTCCCCGTGACGTTACAGGGAAGTCCCGTCAAGTCACCAAGCGTCAGAGGGGGGGCAGGGTCAACGGGTGGCCCCACCCCCCATTATTTAAGAACCGTCAGACGAGGAGACGCCGTCACACAGCGGGAGCGCCTGAAGGGTCTGGTATGGAATTTAGGGGGAACCCCACGTCATTTTTTTTTTTAAATTTTGGCCAGGGTTCCCCTTAATATCCATACCAGACCTGAAGGGCCTGGTATGGAATTTAGGGGGACTCCCACTTCATTTTTTTTTTTTTTTTTTAATTTTGGTTCGGGGTTTCCCTGTGGGGAATTCCCATGCCGTTTTTATCAATGAACTTCTATGTGTATTGTCGGCAATGCAATAGCCGCGGGTAGTTTTAAATGGCTTTTTTTCCTTCGAAATGTCATTTTGCTGTCAGGCTGTTCTAAACACGGGAAACATGCGCCCCTTTACAGGCATACTATAGACAGCCCCCAGGTACGAAATTTAAAGGGATATTACACTTTTATTGTTTGACTTTAAGCATTATTAAAATCACTGCTCCCGAAAAAACGGGCGTTTTTAAAACTTTTTTTTGCATTGATCCATGTCCCCTGTGGCAGGACCCAGGTCCCCAAACACTTTTAATGACAATAACTTGCATATAAGCCTTTAAAATTAGCACTTTTGATTATTCATGTTCGTGTCCCATAGACTTTAACGGTGTTCGCGTGTTTGAGCGAACTTTTTTCCTGTTCGCATGTTCTGGTGCGAACCGAACAGGGGGGTGTTCGGCTCATCCCTACTTCTCACCTGGTTGCCACCACACACACTTGACACCCTCTGAACCAAATAAGTTTATCTTGGTCTCATCAGCCCACAGGACATGGTTCCGTAATTCCCTGCAGCGTAGGGTCTGAGCACTGACAGGTTGCATATATTGTTATTGGGCCCCCCCCTAGTGGCAAAAATGTGAATAGACTTCTTTAATTTCACACTCAAGGATTCACAGAGCCTGATAGGTAGTGACTTAATGTTTTCTTTGTGGGAAGACTGACCTACCCATGAACACTGAGTGACGGAAGTGCATGCCGGGTAGGATATAAAAGGAGGATCAAGGCCATTTTCTTTCTCTTGGGGATGTGTGGTCTGCCATCCAGGATCACAGAGGAGGTGTTCCAGAGAGCGCGGCCTATACCAACTGCAGAGTGGAACGACCAGTGTCTCTGTTTTACATCTGTGTGTTGCCCCGGTCATCTTGCAGAACAGAAGCAGTGTGACGGTGCTGGGTGCAAGCAGGACAGAGACAACTGGAGCGGAGGTTTCCTACTCTTCCAGGACTGATTTGGTGAGAGGGGTGCTGCCCATAATTCTTAACGCACTTTTATACACTTAGACCCATACATCAGTGTCGCTGGAACCTGCAGTTCCACGGAAAAGGTCAGATCCTATTAGACTGAGTTTAAGCAGGCCTCAAGCCTATACTACGCTGAGAACTGACATTGTGGGGTTTAGAGACAACTACACCGGAAGCAGTTATAAGAATGCTATGCCACAAGAACAGTTACAACAACAATCTACACTATTCTTTTTCTGTTAAACCTCTTGGATTACAATACAATAACTAGCAGAAGACAGAAGACTAAAGACGACATCTTTTTTATTGCAAGGCCTTGCATTCAATCACAATAAGGAAGAACAGTATTATTAGGCAGGGGAAGCTCCTTAGCAATTGTGTTGTGCTGGGTGGATAACTTTACATTACTGTGTTATTGCGGCGTGCTGGAAGTGGGAAGGTACTCGGAGTCAGGACATTGTCATTCTGAGCATTGGTCCCACTTGGAGATGCGCCTGCAAGGGTCATCCAAGAGATTCTCATATGGTAAAATTGTTGTGAATACCCATTGTTCTGTCGCATTACGTTTGTGTGACGGTACAGCATTGTAATTATTGTTTTATGCCAATTCCAGTAAAGAACACATTCTGGTCAATTACAATTGGTGTGAAGCGTTGTTCCTTTTCCCTACAAGTGGAACAACGGATACCCAAGGTAATGGTAAATGTACACTATTGTTATATTGTACTTTGTGTGATTATCCTTTTGTTTCTAGCCTCACACCAACACTGCACCACAGCGGTGTCAAGGGGATTGAGCCAAGTATTGGGGGTGTAAGGGAAGAGTACAGGCCCAATTTAAACCAGCAGCTCCTTCAGGGGTAAGTGCTACATGTGTATGTATATATATATATATATATATATATATATATATACATATACAGTATATAACACATATTAACTAAAATAATACCCGGTTATCTTGCCAAGAAGATCCTTGTTTAGGCATTTCATATCATAGAGTGAAAAACGCTCTGTCCCTATATTAATACTACAGCATTGCCACCCTGTCACACAGGCTTTCAATGGAGACCACAAGTGGTCATTTTAACACATAATATTTAAGCATGGTCCACTATTGTCACCTTCAGTATGCCCACCCTGAGAAATACCATGCAGCTATTGCTATTGTGCATGCATGTAGACAAGAAGTGGCTTCAAAGAGGCTGCAGACAATCAGCACTAAGATACAAGCAATTATTTAAGAAAAGGGATGAAGACAAGCATTTTACCTAAATAAAAACATTGCATTTGATATGATAAACAGTGCTTTAGCCAACCAAATATTATTTAGGCTATGTTTCCACTAGTCATGCGATTTTATGTGTCCAAAGTCACATGACAAGTCGCACTAGTGGAAACAGAGGATTAGTTATGTTTTATCTAAACTGTTTTTAAGTCTCTACCTATACAGCCATATATCTCTCAAACCTGGCTGCAATTAGTTTTCATGATGCTCAAGGCATAATGTAATGTCAGGGGGTTGTCAAAGCTTAAAATCAGAATGCAGTCAATGCCTGGTTGTTGTTGGTTTCCAGTTTCAGGTGATCTGGGTCCACATACACAGGTGAAGACTTGCAAACAAGTTAAATCTTCTTGGCAGATTAAAAAAAATAACATACATGTAGTTCATAAGAAAAAAAAAATATTAAATGGATTGTTAAATGCAGTTAGTGTAATTAGTTTAAAAGGGAGTGGCAGCAGTGGGAGCCAAACAGTTGTGTTACAATACAAAACAGTTGGCAAGAGACATTCTGACAGGAGGAAAAAGAAGGGTGACTTGTCACTGTGCTGCTTCTGTGCCTTCACTGTCCATTTTTAGACTGGGGTCAGAAAGGTGACCAGACTGTACTACTTAACTGTAATAGAGAAAGGTTAGGTCACCAATCTAGCTCTCTTGTCTGGTAGGCTGTATAAAACTCAGTACTCAATGGCCAGAAATACAGATCCTTTTGCATATAAAACAGATATTATATATGTAATTCTGTGGTAACTTTAGTTATTAAACTGCCCGGAGTTCAGCTTAAAAAACAATCTTCACGAGCAAGCAAGCTTATTTTTACATACAGTGCCTTGCAAAAGTATTCACCCCCTATGGCTTTTTACCTATTTTGTTACATTACAACCTTTAGTTCAATGTTTTGGCATGTGCATATGTATTCACCTCCTTTGTTATGAAGCCCATAAAAAGCTCTGGTGCAACCAATTACCTTCAGAAGTCACATAATTAGTGAAATGATGTCCACCTGTGTGCAATCACATCTGTCATTACATATACACACCTTTTTGAAAGGCCCCAGAGGCTACAACACCTAAGCAAGAGGCACCACTAACCAAACACTGCCATGAAGACCAAGGAACTCTCCAAACAAGTAAGGGACAATGTTGTTGAGAAGTACAATCAGGGTTAGGTTATAAAAAAATATCCAAATTTTGATGATCCCTAGGAGCACCATCAAATCTATCATAACCAAATGGAAAGAACATGGCACAACAGCAAACTTGCCAAGAGACGGCCGCACACCAAAACTCACGGACCGGGCAAGGAGGGCATTAATCAGAGAGGCAGCACAGAAACCTAAGGTAACCTTGGAGGAGCTGCAGAGTTCCACAGCAGAGACTGGAGTATCTCTACATAGGACGACAATAAGCCGTAAGATCCATAAAGTTGGACTTTATGGCAGAGTGGCCAGAAGAAAGCCATTACTTTCAAAAAACAAAATGGCACGTTCTGAGTTTGCGAAAAGGCATGTGGGAGACTCCCAAAATGTATGGAGGAAGGTGCTCTGGTCTGATGAGACTAAAACTGAACTTTTTGCCCATCAAAGAAAACGCTATGTCTGGCGCAAACCCAACACATCACATCACCCAAAGAACACCATCCCCACAGTGAAACATGGTGGTGGCAGCATCATGCTGTGGGGATGTTTTTCAGCAGTCGGGACTAGGAAACTGGTCAGAGTTGAGGGAAAGATGGATGGTGCTAAATACAGGGATATTCTTGAGCTAAACCTGTACCACTCTGTGTGTGATTTGAGGCTAGGACGGAGGTTCACCTTCCAGCAGGGCAATGACCCCAAACACACTGCTAAAGCAACACTTGAGTGGTTTAAGGGGAAACATGTAAATGTGTTGGTGTCAGAAACCATGAAATCAAACTGAGACAGAAGTACAGTTAAATCACACTTGTTTAATAATAAAAAAAAATAGAACAAACATAGTCAAAACATAACCAAACATCAGGGAGCCAGAGATGAATGTAGTAAAACAAGCAGGCAAGATCTGGAGCCAGAAGGGATGTCAGCCAAGCAAGTCTTTTAACATGAATGCAGGAGAGCGTCTCTGTGATGTTGACTAAGGCAAAGGCAGAGATCCTCTGGGTTGGACGGCTTAAGTAGGCAGGACTGACGAGCAGGATATCATCAACAGCTGAGTACCTGTGGAGCGATAGGAGTTGGCAATTAGCCGACAGCTGAGAGAAGGAAGGGCTGAGCCCAGCTCTGACAGTTGGAATGGCCTAGTCAAAGCAGACCTCAATCCAATAGAAAATCTCTGGTCAGACTTAAAGATAGCTGTTCACTAGCTCAAACCATCCAACTTTAAGGAGCTGGAGCAGTTTTGCAAGGAGGAATGGGCAAAAATCCCAGTGGTAAGATGTGGCATGCTCATAGAGACTTATCCAAAGTGACTTGTAGCTGAGATAGCCGCAAAAGGTGGCTCTACAAAGTATTGACATTAGGGGGGTGAATAGTTATGCACATTGACTTTACGTTGAATAACTTGACGCTATTTTGTCCTATTTGTTGTTTGCTTCACAATAAAAAAAAACATCTTCAAAGTTGTGGGAATGTTCTGTAAATTAAATGATGCAAATCCTCAAACAATCCATGTTAATTCCAGGTTGTGAGGCAACAAAACACGAAAAATGGCAAGGGGGTGAATACTTTTGCAGGGCACTGTACATACTATACATGGTTAAAATTGCTAACTGCTTCTGAATTGGCCAGCCATGAGTGGCTCTGTTGATTTGAAATTTAAAGGAGCTGGGTGGAAAATTGTCTGCTGAACAGTGACTACATCCTATCAGTCAGTCACTGCTCCAATATTCAGGCAGCTGCAGGCATTGCGGATGTCTTAAAACAATAGCCGGCCCTGGAAATTTTGTCATCCGTACTGTTTAATGAGAATGGGAGAAACTAGTGAATTCTCTCATTCTCCCATCTCACAGTGGAGCTGAATGAGAGAAATCTAGCTGTGTATGGCTAGCCTACAATTTGTTTCTTTTGCATCCTGAGCGCTGGCTCAAAAAGCTCGTCTCAGCTTGTTATTGAAGGTTATTGATGAATAGAAAGTCACACATCAGCATCTTGTACTCCTTTTTATTGAAATGTTTATTGTACAGCTGGTAACATACTGTCCCTGCCAGGAGGTCACTCCCTCTTCTCAGAGATACAACTTCACTTCCTCTCCCAGTGTCACATTTTAACCCCTTCAAGATTGGTATGTCAAAGCCCCTTTCTGCCCAGGCCATTTTTTAAGCACTGTCACTATTTGAATGTCAATTACTCAGTACCCACATACATTTTTATATCATTTTTGAGACCGATAGAGCTATTTATTCATCACTGTTTGTTTGTTTTTTTGGTTTTTTTTAATGTAAAGGAATAAAAAGACCAAAAAACTTTGAAAAAAAAATATTTAGTGTGCGAAAGTTATAGAGATTACAAACTATGGTATATATATTTGAAAATTGACCAGTCCTGATGTCCTGACTGCCCATCTCATTTCTCCAGGCCTTAGGCATACTTACAATTACACCCCAAAACAGTCTGCTACTCCTCCTGAGTATGGGGATACCACATGTGTGAGACTTTAGGAGTTTATTAGCAGAGTCAGAAAGACACAGCCTAGATCAGCCCTCCTCAACCAGTGTGCTGCGGCACACTGGTGTTCTGCCAGAGGTCCTCAGGTTCGCCCTGTGATCATGGGAGAGAAGGGCTGTCAGATAAGCCCGATCTCCCGATCCCCTGCCGAACTGTACACTGACACTGTGAGGGAGCCACGCCAGCCTCAAAAGTTAAAGTAAAGGAAGGGGGAGTGTGCTGTGCTCTCTGCTTCCCCCTACAGTGCAGTACCCAGCTGAATGAGGGAAGGTACTGTGCTAGATCATTTTAAAAGGGCTTTATATATGTGTCTGTGTGTGTGTATGTGTACGTGTATGTGTGTGTACATGTGTGTGTACATGTGTGTGTGAGTGTATATGTATATGTGTGTGTGTGTGTGTACATGTGTATGTATGTGTGTGTGTGCATGTGTGTATATGTGCCGGTGAGTGTTTGTGTGTATGTGTGCGCATACATGTGTGTGTATATGTGTCTGTGTGTACATGCATCTGTATTTGCGCACATGTGTGTTCTTTGTGTGTGTGTGTGTGTGTGTGTGCGTGTGTACATGTGTGTCTGTATATGTGTGTACATGTGTCTGTATGTGTGTGTGTGTGTTTGTACATGTGCTTGTGTGTGTGTGTGTGTGTGTGTATGTAAGTTACTTTTAATCCTGACCCCCTATTCCTGTACCATCAGAACTGCTTTTGTAGGGCTTGTTTGTGATAGCAGCAAGGACTGCTGCTCCTCTAAAAAAGTAATCCATGCTCAGATTGCTTTACAGTGACATTTGGCAGGCGGTAAAGAGGCAATTCACACAGTTGTGGGGTGGTTACTGTGTAGCCCTATTCACCTGGGGGCATACCTCCAGCTGCAGCCACAGCCAAAGCAGGCGTACACACCCAGCTGCTGCCTCTGCAGATAAAGGAGGAGAAGTTATGGGTGGTAAAAACAGCTCAATCCTGTGGTTTTACTACCCCTCCAACCTGATATGTGAACAAGCCCTTGGTTCACATCTGAGTGTCGGCGTGATGAGTGTAGGGCAGCCCATTCATTTCTACCTGCAGATTTGCAGGGAAAGATTCCCTGACCCTTTATTTAAAATTGTGCCGCACCAAAAGCACTCCATGTTTGTCAAAGTGTGGGGTACCCTAAAGAACAGATCATTTGTTTGTGTGTCTGGAACGAGCATGATTTTGCGCGTGTTCTGTGATGCACAGTAACGTGAACCAAGCCTTGGACAGGGGTGCCTCATACTGAAAATACTTTTCAAGGGCGCCCTTGTGGAAAAAGTTTGAGAAACACTGGCCTTAGATACACAGAGGGGCCAAAGATCCAAAGAGCACATTTAGGCTTTCAAGGATAATAGATTAAGTGTCTAATTTCCTGATTACCTATTATATTTTTTGAGTCAATGAAGTGCCAGGAAAGGAGAAACACCCCCAAAATTACACATTTTAGAAATAAAACACCCCAAATTATTTTTAACAGCATAATGAATATTTTGAAATGTTATTTTATGCCCCAAGTTTTTGGTAAATGCAGAAAAAAAGAAAATTGTCAATTAATAAGATATTTCTAAGTGCTTATGCACACTGCAGCTTGTAAACTACAGTTTTTCAGGCTTTTGGTGTTTTGTCCTGAAGCCCCTGAACGCTCCTCTATGTTATCCTATGTGTCTACGCACACATAGGCTTTTTTAAAAAGTTTACAAACAGGAGCGTTTAGAGGTAGTCTCCTGAATGCACCAAAACTGTGTTCAGGAGAGGAACTACACGTGCATCAACATGTGCAAATTCATAAGCATCCAAGGAAAATTCAATATAGTGAAAAAAGTGCACAGTGCAAAGCGGTTCATCAATAAATAAATGCACGTGTCACCCAAATCCAGTACTTATGTGTGAATATACACCACTCCATATCCGAGTGTGCACCAGGTCCCTCCTTTGCATTATCCCTTCTTGAGTTTCATTACATCAGAGTTATAGATGAATATGGGGATACCACATGTGTGATACTTTTTCAATTTTTGCACTGATTGTGTATAAGACATTGTATGTTGTGCATCACAGAAATAACCCAATTGTTTTAAAAACAGTATACTATAATGGTCACCTCTGTATTAGTGATCAGGTGTAATATCATCTGTAGCATAGACATGAACAGAATGAAAAAATGTGTTTCATTTAGTTTTGATTCGTTACTTACATAAATTTGTTTAGTTACATTAGTTTCATTCATTTCATTCATTTTCGGAGTTCGTTTTGTTTATTCGTTTTCAAATCTATTCAAATTTTCCGGATTGATTAGAAAAGTTTTTGAATTAATTTCGAATGGTTTTCGAGTTTGAATAGTTTTCCAATTTCCAAAGAGAATAAAATAGAATAGAAAATAAAGAAATAGAATAGAAAAGAATATAACAGATAATAAAAGAATATAATATAATAGAGTAAAACATTACAAAATAGGATAGATAATAAAAGAACAGAATAGAATGAAATAGAATAGAATAGAAAGGAATAGAGTAGAATAAAATTGAAAGATTATTACCATCTTCTGAAATTTGAATGGAATAGAAAAGAATATAATTAAATAAACAATAGAATAGAAATAATATAACCATTTTCCAAAATTCAAAAAGAATCAATTCGAAATTTCAATAGCATAGAAAATAATAGAGTAGCATAGAATAGAAAATAACACAATAGTATAGAAAAAAAACAACAGAATAGAATGAATATAACCATCTTCCTATGCTAGTCTATTATTTTCTATTCTATTGAAATTTGAATTGATTCTATTTGAATCTTGGGAAATGGTTAGATTCTTTCTATTCTAATCTATTCTATTGTTTTTTTTTAAATTATACTCTTTTTTTATTTGTTTATTCTATTCTATTCATTTCCATTCTATTATTTTATTTTCTATTCTATTCCATTTTTTTCTATTAAAATTTATTCTATTTGAAATTTGAATTTTGGAAGATGGTTATATTCTTTCTATTTTATTCTGTTGTTTTTTCTATACTATTCTGTTATTTTCTGTTCTATTCTAAGCTAATCTATTATTTTCTATTCTATTCAAATTCAAATTGATTCTATTTGAATTTTGGGAAATGGTTATATTCTTTCTATTCTATTGTTTTTTTTTAATTCTATTATTTTCTATTGTATTATAGTCTATTATATTTTTTTCTATTCTATTCTTTTCTATTCTATTTTTTTATGTATTCAAATTTAAATTTATTTTATTTAAAATTCAAATTTCAGAAGATGGTTATATTCTGTCTATTCTATTCTATTCTATTCTATTCTATTCTATTCTATTTGTTTCTATTATATTCTAGTCTATTCTGTTCTTTTATTTTCTATTCTATTTTGTTCTGTTTTACTCTATTATATTCTATTCTTTTATTTTCTGTTATATTCTTTTCTAGTCTTATTTTTTTTTATTCTATTCCTTTAGTTTCTATTATATTTTATTCTCTTTGTAAATTGGAAAACTATTCGAATTCGAAAAGCTATTCAGAAATTATTTGAATTTCGACCAAATTTTTTTTTTCATTATTTCGGATTCGTTTAAATTCGGTACTATCGGAATTTGGAGATTCGGATACATCTGAATTTCCAAAAAACTAAAATTCACCCGAACTTTAGTTCAGAACGAAACGAACCGCACATGTCTACTGTAGCAGTCCTTATTCCTAAAGGTCAAGCGAGCCTAGCCTATTGGTACATGTCTGCCCCCAGGATTGCTATGTTCACGGGCAAGGAGGTGAACAAATGGTAAACAAAACAGTTCCTGTGCTTCCAGGAGTGTAGTTGTAGGACTGGTGTCTTGAAGGAATGTAGTCAGTAGGACTTGCATATAGGTAAGTTTAGGCAGCATGCAGATACATGATCAATAAACAGTAAAAGAACTCGTCCAGACAGCAGGTAGAAACATGATCAATAAACAAGCCAGGGTCAGTACAGGTGACAGGCAGAGACAACTCTGCACTGGTGTGGCATTGATAAGTAATAGTATTGCTGGCATACATTGGTCTGGTTACACAGGAACTGGTTGTGGTGGTGATAAGGAACACTGTTTATAGCTACACTGGTTTGGTGACACTGTGACTGTTGTGGTGATGATTGGAGACACTGACTGGCTGCACTATTAGGGCTGTGCCATGGTTTTATCTCTGCCTCAACCGCTACCCACTTTTGCTGAAGAGGCAGTGGCTGCGCTGTACACATGCTGTATCTATGATGCTTTGCTTCACAGTCATGGCAGGAATTATACCTCCTGTCACTTTTGGTGGGCATAGCAGTCACCAGTCTTGACCTATTCAAATGAATGAGGGCACTTGTGCAGGGTTCAAGTGGTTAAAGCAGGTGGCGAGGAGGCAATCCCACATGTCTACATATGAGCAGATACAGAATATAAGATTTTTTGAACTACACAGTTACCGTATATACTCGAGTATAAGTCGAATTTTTCAGCACATATTTTTGTGCTGAAAGTGCCCCCCTCGACTTATACTCGAGTCAAGCACTTTTCTGCAGCAAAAAATTTCATTTTCCAAACCGACTTTGGGGCCCCGTATCTCAGGGCCACTTGGTGCTAGAAACCCTAAATTTGGTATGCAAACCCAGTGGACCTAGTACTATAACATATCCAAAGCGGAAGTTCCTAGCACTAAGTAGCCCCGAGATACGGGGCCCCAAAATCAGTTCGGAAAATGTCATTCTCTGCTGCAGAAAAGTGCTTGACATTTTCTGAACTGATATTTGGGGCCCTGTATCTCGGGGCCACTTAGTGCTAGAAACCCCAGCTTTGGAAATTTTATGGTGCTAGTTCCACTGGGTTTGCACACCAAATTTGGGGTTCTTAGTACTAAGTGGCCCCGAGATACAGGGCCCCAAATTTGGTAAACTGTGTCTATCTGCAGCAATGTCATTTCGGGACCCTTTGGGTTCAGAGACCCCAAATTTTGGCTGCAGCTAGGGGGCATCTAGGAACCCTTAACTACCGAGTTTGAAGTTCAGGGGACCTATGGCTGCAAATGGGCAAAGTGAGGAATGCAAATGGGCACAGTGATGCTGCAAATGGGCATTGTTGACCCTCTTTTCCACTTACAGTAGCTGTGCATTTCTCACCCTCGTCTTATACTCGGGTCAATAAGTTTTTCCCATTTTTTTGTGGTAAATTAGGGCCTCGACTTATACTCGGAATGACTTATACTCGAGTATATACGGTATCTCCTTATTAATTTAATATTGTTATGGTAAAGACAATTGAATATGGGGAAGGTACCATCCTCTCTCTTAACCACTTGTCGACTGCCCACAGTACTTTTACTGCCAGTGGGTGGCACAGGCAGGCTGGATCATGTACATGCAAGTGATCCAGCCTGCTACGGGTTAGCGGTGCGCAGCACGCTACTCCCGGGACCACTATGTCCGGTGGATTGCAGATCCTGGTACCTGTGGCCTGATGATCATGTGATGATCACAATGTCAACAAAGCTGGTATGAATGAATTAATTCATAACAGCTGTGTTTTTTATTCTGTGATTGACTCACAGCAATCATATGGTACCCAGGCCAAACATAGCACCCTGTACTATGTGATTAGCTGATCACTAGTAATCACAGCTGTCATGAATGTAACCCATGACAAGTGAAAACATCGCTGTTCCAATGATCATCAAAAAGAAAAACCCTAATCACCACCTTAGAGTAGCACAGTGTTATTATGGTGCCACTGCTACTCTGATGAAAGTATGTAGTAAAAAATAGTCCAAAAAAAATACACATGTTTAAAAAATTTAATTGAAAAAAGTTTTTTTTTTTTTTTTAACACACTGTCACCAGTCAATGTCCCTGATCATTATCACACCAGTCATATGATGACACTGTACTGCACTGGTGACAGTATGTAAAAAAAAAAATTGTGGAAAACATTTTTTATCAGTTTCTTAATTTTCCAAAAAATTGTGACAACAAATGACAACTTCAAAAAACTGGCCATGCCTCTTACTAAATGCCACAGACTCAGAATGTCTACTTTCCAAAAAAGGGTAATTCAGGGGGGTATTTGTTTTGTCCTGGAATTTTAAGGGCCTCAACAAATGAGATAGACCATCAGTAGATCAATTGATCAATTTTCAAATATATAGTTTGTAGGTGCTATAACTTTCACACAAACCAAATAATATACACCTGTGATATTTTTTTTATCAAAGACATGTAGCAGAATGCACTTTAGCTGAAATGTATAAAGACATTTGGTTTTATTGGATATGCTTTATAACAGAAAGTAGAAAATATAGGGATTTTTTTTTTCAAAATGTTGGTCTTTTTTAGTTTATATTGCAAAAATATAAGGCCCAATATTGTTTACTTATTTAAATAAACTGTAACAGAATTGTGTCGTACTATTATGTAATATATGGTAGATTTTTTTTTTACCTTTTTTGGGTACTGTAATACTCCTATTGGGTTTATGTGGATTACAAATTAGTCTTTGGAGTTAAAATATTTGCCTGTTTTGCCTGAATACCCAGTGGGGTCAATTTACTAAAGGAGTAGGGAATGTTCACTTAAAAAGGTCAATGTTTATTTAGTTTAGTAAAGTGAACATATAGAACTTCCTTAGCAAATCAACTCCTGTGTACTAGGTACTGTGTATTAGGCCAAGGCTGTATGGAGCTTACTTAAAAGTGATTCCCTAAAATGTATTAATGAATTAGTTTGAGGATGTTTATATGCAGCAAAGAAAAATTCAAAGTATGCACAATAAAATGTAACCATAAAGTCAACATTCAGTTTGGTTTATGTATATATTTAATAGTAATTCTAAATATCTGGGTACAGCTTGCACAAACAATGCTGAGTGTCTGTAATAAGGTTTCTATAAATTTTCTAGGTTACGAGAGCTGTGTCAGACACCTGGTTGACTTGTATCAAGTAAAATTCACAACTGACAACCAGCACCATTAAAATATCTGCTTTTAAAGAAAGAAGAATGGAAATGTTTTAAGCCTTAAGTTGGCCATACATGGTTAGATTTTCATTTGAATGTTTGTAGAAAAATAGCTCGCCAGAACATTCTTTCTTGCCATCATTGAGTCAACTCATTTTGTTCAAAAAGCCCTAAAATTTTGCCCAGACTCATTATTTTAATGCAACCCCACATGTATTAAACAGGTTCTATTATCATATGTAAAAATTTGCATCCTGCTCCTTTGAATTTTCATGTCGTTAACCCCACTAACCATTAAAAATTCGAACAACAAATTACATTTTTTTAATGGATGGAATAGTGTCAGCCCTTCCAGATGTCTTTTGATAAACTACTCAGCCAATTCTATGTTCAGATCTCTCCAGCATTATGCTAACCATTCTGTAGTCCGTGATAAGAATGAAGAGGGCTACATTAAATGGCCTTTTTGGGATAAAACAGAATGTCTGCACATGGCACAGGGCAGCTCTGAATTTATGACAAAATCTATTTTTATTTGCACCTGTAAACAGATATAACAATTTGCTTCCAAATGTGTATTAAAAAGACTAATAGTAGATAGTGCAAATAAGGAAAATTGATATATACACTTTAATTTTATCTTTAAAAGGAGATTCTGAAGAGCATTTGATTCTGAGCATTTACAAAGCATTTAGCAAGCTTCAACAGTTTTCTTGGAGCCTATAAAGCGTACTTAGTTTTATCATAGTTTGTCCCCATGATGTACAATAGTTTTTTTTTCAAAATATAGCTCAGTCCTGTGAAAAAGTCTCCTTTATTTTTGTTGTTTATTGTGCCCCTTGCTGCTGTGCGCACCATACGTATCATTTCCAGCATTGGCTAGGTATTGAAGAATAAGTTCACAGAATAAGTTCCTGGTACACACTAATAACATTTGCTGGATCATAGAGAAAGCAAGGGAGGTCCAGAAGAATGTCTACTTCTGCTTTATTGACTACAGTAATGCCTTTGATTGTGTGGATCACAACAAGATGTGGCAAATACTGAAAAAAATGGGAATACCAGACCACCTCACCTGTCTTCTGAAAAACCTGTATGCATGTCAAGAAGCAACAGTTAGAGCAGGACATGGAACAACTGACTGGTTGAACATTGAGAAAGGAGTGCTGCAAGTTTGTATATTGTTAACCTACTTATTTCACTTATATATACAGAGTACATCATGCGAAATGCCAGGATCGATGAATCACAAGCCGGAATTAAGATCGCAAGGAGAAATATCAACAACCTGAGATATGCAGACGATACCACACTAATGACAGAAAGTGAAGAAGAACTAAAGAGTCTCTTAATAAAGGTGAAAGAGGACAGCGCAAAAGCTGGCCTGAAATCGAGCATTAAGAAAACTAAGATCTTGGCAAGCGGTCCCATTACTCCTTGGCAAATAGAAGGAGAAGAAATGGAAACCGAGACAGATTTTATCTTCCTATGCTCCAAGATCACGGCATGAAATTAAGAGACGCTAGCTTCTTGGGAGGAAAGCAATGCCAAACCCAGACAACATTATAAAAAGCAGAGACATCACCCTACTGACAAAGTGCCATATAGTCAATGCTATGGTATTCCCAGTACTAACCTATACCTGTGAAAGTTGGACCATAAGGAAGGCTAAATGCTGAAGAATTGATGCTTTTTAACTATGATGTTGGAGAAGACTCTTGAAAGTCCCTTGGACGGCAAGAAGATCAAACCAGTCAATCCTGAAGGGGATCAACCATAAATATTCCTGAAGCTGAAACTCAAATACTTTGGCCACCTAATGCAAAGAAAAGACCCTAATTCTGGGATACATGAAAGGAAAAAGGAGAAGAGGATGACAGAAAACAAGATGTATAGATAGCATCATTGAAACAATGAACATGAAGTTAAGCAAGCTCCGCAAGGCAGTGGAGGACATAAAAGCCTGGCACGCTATGGTCCATGAGGTCACGAAGAGTCGGACACGACTAAATGACTGAACAACAATAACACACTAGTAGTTTTTTTTTTTCGTTCAACCCAGCAGGACTGAATAAAAAAAAACCTGACAGCTTAGGAGGAGATTCAGTATTAACAATCTGACGTTAGTACAGCAGCCTCCCCTATTGTTCTATTGTGTTCTGATAGGGGCCCCCCCTACCAGAACACTCCAGTCAGTGCTTTTAGCTAAGAGTGTTGATTGGGAGCCAATCAGTCAACCTTTTTTGTTCATGCCCCTTCAACAGAAGTCTGCCGAATGGCCGGCTTCTGTCAGACCAACTCCATTACACATGGGCCGAATGTATAATATGAACGATATAATCAGAATGAAACATGAATGTAACATGTACATTAAATGCATTAGAGGCAGAGTGATGTAGTAATCAGGTGTGTACACATACATTGCTTTTTTCAAGGATTTCATGGGTTCATAGAAGGGAATTTCTGAAGTGTCATACTTGGCCTACTTGGTTTTCAACCAGGGTGTCCTCTGGATTCTTTAGGGGTGTCATGGCAAAATGCCTAAAAATTGCTCCAAATTTCCCCAAAATTGTCAACAAGCTGATGAGTGGATCAAGCCTTCCTTTTTTGTTACACAAAGCCACATGTTTTAATTGTGCAGCATTACAACCTTGAGGTCCATGTGAGCCAGCTGCTAGATGTGTAGGCAGGTGTCGTCTGCTGTTTCCACTGCAGGTAGTGCTCGACTGTAGCAGCAATGCAGGGGCAGAGGAAGTCATGAGGAACAGGGTTCCTCTATGGTTTCCTGAGTCATTGGGGCAGCGATCCGATTGGATGCTGGCTGCCCATATGACTCTGTTGGTCATCTTAGGTGTGGCAGAGTCTATTTAAGACCCTGCACTCTGAGTTTGTCTCGCTTTATGCGAGTGGGTAGAGGAGGGAGAGGTACCCCATCTATTAGGGACAGTAATAGTGGTAGGGAAAGATTCCTGAAGTGGAGGGAAAGCGTAGGGTCACTTCTCTCTGGATATCTTCCTGACTGGACAGGAGGCAGCCAGGCCACATTCTGTCCCCTCTCAACAGACACTGTTGGTTCGGCTGGAACCTACTTCTTCAGGTTATTGGAAACTGTGAGTGTGCCTGGCTGGGTAGCTGTCCCACCAGGTTTTTGTGAACTGTTGCTGCCATATTTCAATATAAGATTTCTTTTTCTACTGGCTCTGTGAGTTATTGTCGCTGCACCCCACCTACAGGCATCCTTGTTTGCCCCTCTCCCACTCCTCTCTATTAGCACTGGGGTTACATTAACTGAATGAGGGGAAGAAACTGAGACAGTATACTGGTTGGTACCAGTGTGCAAAGGTATATTGCTTTGTAAAAACGAATCACCTCTAATGTTCGCTGGTCCCCATGTGTGGATGCTACTGTGTTATGTAAAACTATTAGTTTAGATTTTTTACATTTTCAAATGGGGTGCCTCGAAATTGTATATCATTTTAAAGGGTGCCTTGATGGAAAAAAGGTTGAGAAGCACTGGGATAAAGTCATATGCTCCCTCATATCCAGACGCATTGGGTATTTTTCAGTAGCACCAACGCATCTCTTTTTTTAATCTAGGAATAGAAGGATGATACTGGATTTGAGAATGGGCCCACATTGAAGTTGTGGGAGCTAACAAAGGGGAGTAACATGGGAGAAAAAAGAGCCTCAGAGAATAAAAAACTTTTTAAGAGTTGTTATTAGCACATGTTAGTTGTAAAGAGCCTACTTTTGTTTTTTCTTTATATATCCCACTACGGTTTTAAAGCTTTTAGTAGCTTTCAGTAACTGGCCTGGGAACTGGAGACTGGTAGGCACCAGCCTATTAAAGTCTAGCTGTGACCAGCAAAATCTGACACAGTCTGGTTTGCCTGGAGCCAGCGTTGGAGCAAATGGACAAAAACAAAGCAGCAGCGACTTTTACTTTTTGGCCTGACCAGGTGGATACCATATTTATTTGTGAAAATTAAAATGCAGAAGAGATCACATTTGAATGTACTGGGTTTGTTCCAGTAATTCGATGATGAAATTGTCAGTCAAACACATTACAACGCATTACAACAACTTTGCTCATCCCATTTAGTTGACCCTGGCCACTGTACAGTATATGTGGATGTGTAAGTTTTATCTGTCTCATGGTGGTTGGGGGGGATAGACACTGGCATCTTTGCCTTGGGCAAAATTTAACAGAAAAAATTGGCTTTAGATACATTATATGATGCCTAAATCAAAGATCTCATCACCCACTAGTATTGTAAGCAGTAGGTTATTATCTGCATCTTCACTGCCTGTAGAGAAGGTAAACAGATTGTGACCCCTGCAGAAGTTTCTAGAAAAATCCCAGATCATGACTCATGTCACAGGCTGCTTGATCAGGTTTGACCGTAGAGCTTCAAGTGGGATAGTCCATCTCAATATATTAGAGAGTTGAAAAGGCAAGTGGGTATTAAACTTTTCGTCCAGGACACAAACATTTTAACCAATGTGAATCCTCCTAAAAGGGGCTTTTACTTACAGCGTAATCAGCGTAAAGCCACTATTACATTGGAGAACCCTTTTCCAGCAGTAGCAATGAGCTCACTTAGTTTAGGAACTTGCTTGGAAGGGTTTTATGTTTTCAGACTTAACAATTTAATGTTTATTCAGAGTAATTACCCAAAATAATCTCTTGTATTCATAATGTCATTTTAGTTTGCAAAAGCATAATGATATTCCGTTGTGCAAAAACACTGCATTATATAAGGTATTGAAATAGTCACAGTGTACAAAGCTACCAGGCGAAAACACATTTTGTCTAATGAACGTCAAAATGAGTCACTAACAAGCTGTAATACAGAGTTGCCTGTGTCTGGCTGAGCTGGCAGTCCTCTGGAATTCCCTTGCTCTTGTCACCTGAACAATACACTGCTAGGCACAGGGCCTCTTCATTCTAATGCATAAGATTATAGCCAATTTGTTTATTCAGCCTAATAAGCTCTTTGCTTAGAAAGTGTTGTATTGGGTTGGGAACTTAAAGGGAAAATGTACACTGAAAACTATAACTGGAAAAAACACTTGTTCTTCTTTCAAAGACGGGCTTCAATAAAAAGTACTCCTTTTTTTGGTGGGCAACTTGAACCTCTTAGATGGCCTTACAACTGCTTAAAAAGGCCACACATGTAGGTAATTTTGTCTGAAATTAGAGGAACAAAGATGCCATTATTCTCATCACTGACAGACCATTTAATCCTATTTTAATCCTATTGTCATAGTGGCAACCAGTCTGGGCAGACTCTATTTGCCTGGCCATTTCAGCCTTTCCCCTGGAAGCAGGGGCAAATCCAGGGGGGCAACGGGTCAATTGCCCCCCCCCCCCCGAGAAAATAGTGAGCTGGCTGTGCTGATGTTGACCCCTCATCAGCTGTTGCTGACACAGAGCAGCAGCGCCGAAACTAGCAGGCTCTGTTAAGGGAGTGACACAGGCAGAGCCGCAGCTGCGGGGGATTTTCACTCTTCGAGTTGAGCATTCACCTGGCAATGCCCTCCTATTGGCTACATTCAGGGCCAATTGCTGGGAAACTAGCAGCTGGAGGATTATGGGACATGTAGTCGCGGATACCAGCAGGCCCCAGGATGATTCCCTGAGAGGACTGCAGCCCCCAGCATGCCAAGCAGGAGGGGGAAGAGGAAGAGAGGAGAAGAGGGACCATGAGGCTGTCGGGTAGAGGGAGCCAGTGATTCTATTATGCTCAAAGGTAAGAACTTACCTCCAGGTGGGGGGAGCGAGGGGGATGGGGGGGCAGGATGCAGGATTCCATAGAGGTACAGGACCTTATCACTGGCTACATCCACCTTTTCCTTCCCCTCAACCTGGCTACCCCCACCCTGTCCTCCCCTCCACCTGGCTGCTCCCACCCTGTCCTCCCCTCCACCTGGCTACATCCACCCTGTCTTCCCCTCCACCTGGCTGCTCCCACCCTGTCCTCTCCTCCACCTGGCTGCATCACCCTTTCCTCCCCTCCACCTGGCTGCTCCCACCCTGTCCTCCCCTCCACCTGGCTGCATTCACCCTGTCCTCCCCTCCACCTGGCTGCTCCCACCCTGTTCTCCCCTCCACCTGGCTGCATCCACCCTTTCCTCCCCTCCACCTGGCTGCTCCCACCCTATCCTCCCCTCCTCCTGGCTGCATCCACCTTGTCCTCCCCTCCACCTGGCTGCTACCACTCTGTCCTCCCCTCCACCTGGCTGCTCCCACCCTGTCTTCCCCTCCACCTGGCTGCTCCCACCCTGTCCTCCCCTCCACCTGGCTGCTCCCACCCTGTCTTCCCCTCCACCTGGCTGCTCCCACCCTGTCCCCCCCTCCACCTGGCTACATCCACCTTTTCTTCCCCTCCACCTAGCTGCTCGCACCCTGTCCTCCCCTCCACCTGGCTGCATCCACCCTGTCCTCCCCTCCACCTGGCTGCACCCACCCCATCCTAACCTCCACCTGGCTGCATCCATCCTGTCCTCCCCTCCACCTGGCTGCAACCACTAATACTTTTTCAAGACACTGTGTATTTGTATGTGTGTGTGTGTGTATATATATATATATATATATATATATATATATATATAATTGCATTTTATAGTTGGCCCCCTAATTTTGTCCCTGTCCCCTCATGTGCCCCCCCCAAATATGAAAGCTGGAGATGCCACTGTCTCTCACCGCCCCCCTGCATTGCCGCATTTCTGCATTTAAAAGACTGCCATTACTGTGCAGGCCTCAATCTGGGACAACAGGGACACCGTCACTGACCACTGGCAGTGACAATCTGCATCTGATAACAGGCAACGTAGCAAGTGTCAAGCCCCATCTGAAGGCAGGTGACGGTGGCAAGTGACACACTCAGGACTCCCACTGATTCTGCATTATGGTGAGTTGAACTATTTCATTTTATATTACAATGTAATAAGAGAAATAATGTGCTTCAATCATCCTGACACCATATTAACCATGATGCCGTGATGATTGAAGCGCCAACACCAGCCATTTCCCCTACAAATTGCCAGCAAAATTTTTGGCAGTGCCCCTCCCGAGATTAGACTTTGGATCCGCCCCTGGCTGGAAGTCTAAGCCATATAACCTTCTTAATCCCTTACAGTCTGGCTTTCGCTTGCAGCACTCCATGGAAACTGCCTTACTAAAGCAATTTACTAACTGTTAAAACCAACAGCCAGTACTCCATACGCCTACTACTTGACCTCTCTGTGGCCTTTGATACTATTGACCACCTGCTCCTTCTCAATAAACTACATTCCCTTGGCCTCCAAGACTCTGCTCTATCCTAGTTCTCTGCCTATCTATCACAGCGCTCCTTCAGTGTCACCTAAGACTCTGTCTCCTCCTCTCTATTGCCCCTTTCTGTGGGGGTCCCCCAAGGCTCTGTTCTTGGACCCCTTCTCTTCTCTATCTACACCTCCTTCCTTGGTCACTTGATAACCGCCCACAGCTTCCAATACTACTTATACGCCAATGACACCTAAATCTATCTGTCTACTCCTCACCTCACTCCTTCAGTCTCCTCTCGTATTACTAACTTACTAACTGACATATCAACATGGATGTCGCACCACTTCCTTAAACTAAATCTCTCTAAAACTGAGATATTAATATTCCCCCCCGCCCGTGCCCCCCTTCATGACTTTTCCATCAAAATCAACAATGCAACTATCAGTCCCTCCCCTCACGCCAGGGTACTAGGTGTAATCCTAGACTATGACTTGCCTCAAATACAATCGTTGTCAAAAGTTTGTAGAATTCGCCTCCGTAAACATCTCTAAAATTCGCCCCTTTTTAACAAATGAAACCACCAAGCTCTTCATTCACTCCCTCGTTATCTCTCGCCTTGACTATTGCAACTCCCTTCTCATTTCCCTGCCTCTCCATAGGCTATCCCCTCTTCGGTCTGTCATGAATGCTGCTGCCAGACTTATCCACCTTACCAGCCGCCTAGTGTCTGCCAACCCTCTCCTCCAATCCCTACACTGGCTCCCAATCACTCAGCGAATTAAATTCAAAATACTAACCACAACATACAATGCCATTCACAACTCTTCACTGAGCTACATCACCAATCTTGTCTCCAAATATCACCCAAATTGTCTGCTTCGCTCTTCTCAAGACCTCCTACTCTCAAGCTCTCTCGTCTCCTCCTGCCATGCTCATCTCCAGGATGTTTCCAGAGCCTCTCCCATCCTCTGGAACTTGCTACCTCCACCGGTCCAGCTATCCTCTATTCTTGCTACCTTCAGGCAATCCCTGAAAACTCATCTCTTCAGGAAAGCCTATCACGTCTTCAACTAATCTTCTACCACTTCCATCAGCTTATTCCCCACAGTTACAACCTTTTGTACCACCTGCCCCACCCTATTAAATTGTAAGCTCTTCTGAGCAGGGCCCTCTAAATCCTCTTGTATTTTATTGTATTATAACTGTATTGTCTCCTTTTTATATTGTAAATCGCTGCATAAACTGTTGGCGCTATGTAAATCCTGTATTATAATAATAATAATAATAATATCTAGACCAACTACAAGATACATTACCAGCAAAATGTTTTTGGCCTGCCCAGAGGCCTTCATTCAATTGGATTATGTTATGATGCCACTTTAAGAAGCAGGTAGCTCAAAGTCTCATTGCTATATGTTTTATTGCTATAGTTGTCTGAAAACCTCCAGCATGGTATCTTCGCAATCCCTAGAACATTTCTTCACTTTCAAAATCTTGACTCTGTGGACTCCAAAGTATTTCCAGCAGTGCTAAGTATGCCAATAGTGATATGCACCAGGTTGTGATGATGATGATGAGCCAGGGTTCATTCTTCCTGAGAGAAAAAAAGAGTCAAAATAAAAAAAATTACTCTGTACAAAATCAAGATGGCTGCACACAGCTGATGTAGGGAGAATGCATTGGTGTTCAACCTGCGGTCCTTCAGTTGTTGCAGAACTACAAATCCCATGAGGCATTGCAAGGCTGACAGTTACAAGCATAAATCCCAGGTAGAGGCATAATGGGACTTGGCTCCCAAAGGCAGATGCATGATGAGACTTGTAGTTCGGCAACAGCTGGAGGGTAGCAAGTTGGACCCCCATAAATGGTGCAGTTGCGTGACAGTCTTATGGGGTAACTCATTGTGATTCTTTTTTTGGTTGCTATTTTTATGTATACTTGTTAGTTTCATACATAAGAAAGAAAGAAGGTTATTTGCCTGTTATTGCATACTTAGCGAAGCTAGACGAATATTAAAAAGCATTGTTTCTGAAGTGATTTCCCTTTTGAAAAGGTAATTTGAATATTTTCTAATGATGCAAACATCTATTGCGTAATTCAAAAGTAACTCGTTTAAATTGGAGTTTGATATTTTGGGAAATTCACACTTCAGAAATTGACACTCAAATGCTAACACAATTATGACTTTTTCAATATGAGTGAAGGGATTCTCTAGGCACAAACTTATGTTTTTGCTAGACACAAACCAATAGCCGGCTGAAAACAACTGTGAAATTATGCAACTCCTAATTGCAAAGATTGCAATAAATGTTAAAGATCTTAAAGGCCATTTTGTTTTACATTAGCTTTTGATCCCATTTATCTTTCATTTTGTCCATCTTTTGGTAATGTGCATAATTTGTTATATGCACAATATATGGTGCTGGCTTATGAAAAGCACTTAGTATGATGGGCATAGTTGTTCAATGCACAATTGTGCACACAATTTAGAGTATATTAGATAAAGTCAGCTAAGTTACCAATATCTTTTTTTTTATTGTGGAAGGCATGTGAAGAGAAAGATCGCAAACATAACAAGAAAATTCAAACTCTAGATAAGTAGGGTCCAAGTGGGAAATAAAATCTACGTATGGATAGTTCCCTGGTTTGGATCGATCCAAGACAACAGGTATACAAGATGACTGGAGTGATTTCAGCAAAATTAAATATACAGAAACATTACTTATTTTGCCATTGGCTACCAGGAGTTGTTTTTTTTTTTTTTTGGTAGAACAGGTACAGGATAAATCAAAGTATCTTCTGTAACCTTCAGGAACTATTTTTAGCCCATTGCACCCCTTACTAAATCTAGTACATGTCACTTAAATCTCTAGATTTTTGCCAATATTTGGAGGAAGTGGAAACTTTTATTAGTGACACAACACTGAATGTTAACTATGGTTAACAAATGTTATCGTTTGAGTAAATACCCTTTTTAATGCATGCCAAAAGTCTGCTAGATCTGCTAAATTGGTATTGCATGCTATTGCGAGCCTGTGATCTACTAGGACCCTCAGATCTTTTTCTATCCTGGATTTTCTCAAAGATTCTCCCTCTAGCTAGTAACTTGCATTCATACAATATTTTTAGCCCCCAAGTGTATATAGCTTTACATTTTTCAACATTAAATTTAATTTGCTATGTAGTAGCCCACCCCTTTATTTTATTGAGGGTTTTTTGTAAAGTTTCTCTATCCTGCTATGAAGTTATTGCCCTGCTTAGCTTTGTATCATCAGCACATCCATGCTCTAACAGAACCCCTTTCACATGTTAACCACACAGCTCCAGAAGGTTTGCCCCCCTTCATGACCTGGCCATTTTTTGCAATATGGCACTGAGCTACTTAAACTGACAATTGTGCAATCGTGCGACACTGTACCAAAATCATTTTTAAATTTTTGTCCTTTTTTTTTCCACAAATAGAGCTTTCTTTGGTAGTATTTGATCACATCTGCGGTTTTTATTTTTTGCGCTATAAACAAAAAAAGACAGACAACTTTGATAAAACTCAAAACAATATTTTTACTTTCTGCTAAAAAAACATTCAATAAAAAATGTTTTAAAAAATCTAATATTTTCATCTATGTAGGCCATATTTTTGGTTAAAAAAAATCCCAGCATCTACAAACTATGGGATATTTTTATTTATTTTCTATTTTTTTATTTTTTTACTAGTAATAGCAGGAATCAGCTACTTATAACGGGACTGTAATATTGCAGACACCTAACCTTTTGACACTTTTTGGGGACCAGTGACACTAATACAGTGATCAGTGCTAAAAATATGCACTGTCACTGTACTAATGACACCGGGAAGGGGTTAACATCAAAGGGTTAAATGTATGCCTAATTTGTGCTTACTACCTGTGGGGGAGGTGCTTTGTTTAGGGGAAGGCAAAGATCCGCGCTTGGCAGAAACACAGGAGCAGTACCTTCCCTTCTGACAGAACAAAAATTCTGCCTCTGTACTTTATAATCAGCAAGTGCCGGTGGACATCGAGTCCGCAGTACCCGCCACTGGGCTTCTGCTGTGTATAATCAGACCTGGAAGTGTCAGATCACATACTAGGTACATGATGGGCACAGAGCAGTCACCCTGCCGCAGTAAATCTACTCGGGATGGTCCACAAGGGGTTAAGGTTAAACTTCTTCAACTTAATTGAGAGGCCGTGTGTTCTCCTAAGACCTGAGACTGAATAGATTGCTCCTTATGCTAGAATTACCACTGAGATATTAGCATATCGCTATAATATCTCCTCCTAAGGTTAATGCTTAATGCTAAGCCTACTTAGTATCTCTCTCTCTCTCTCTCTCTCTCTCTCTCTCTCTCTCTCTCTCTCTCTCTCTCTCTCTCTCTCTCTCTCTCTCTCTCTCTCTCTCTCTCTCTCTCTCTCTCTCTCTCTCTCTCTCTCTCTCTCTCTCTCTCTCTCTCTCTCTCTCTCTCTACAGAGAAAAACTTGTGTAAAAAATAATAATAAGAAGAAGAAAATAAAATAAAGAAGAATAGCCAGATTAAGCTTTGATCTAGATCAGTGCCAACATTAGTGTTTGGGTCAGGGTCAAAGGTCAAGGTCAGGGTTAAAATGCAGGGTCAGTATTTTTTTAATCAGTGTCAGTTATTGTCAGTGTGTTTTAGGTAGGATAAAAAATAAAAAACAAAACAAAATGGACACTACAGGTCCAAACAACAGCTAATATACACATATCTGGCATTGCTGCAATCGCCAGTAGCAAGAGAATTTAATTTGGGTTGTTCTTTGTTGCAAGATTATGGTAGTGGCAAGAAATACACAGCTACATTTAAATTAATATATTTTTTTACTATTTTGGGACAGTTTTTCTTTGACAATAAAAAAAAATCAGGAGATATCTATTACCATTTATCACCAAAAGAAAGCCCAATTTGTCCGGAAAAAAACACACCTGGATGCACAAAGTAGCTGTGGTGATAGGTACGGTTTTACTAACACATGTCAAAGTTGCAAAATTGTGCTTAGGTATTTCGATTTCTTTTTACTCTTAGACGTGAAGGTGTTAATAATTTACGCAAGTCATTTTTCCCCCTGTCTGTGTTGCAATGTAGCATGAATAAAGTTCTCCTAAAGTAACAGGCGTACATTTACTTTGAACTTTACCTTTGCATTATGTTACATAAATCACAGTTTATTTGATACCACACATGACTATGCTAAAAGATACAGAAGGCTAAGTGTTCACATTAAATATTACAAAAGATATATAGACATAATGAATTTTTACCCTTTATCAAACTGTGATTTTTTGGTATGCAAAAATATATATGAGATATTGAGTTCTACCACATGGCCATATGACAATATGGATGCATTTAGAAATTTTGCCTGAAAAGCCTGGCTGAAGGATCTGCTGTAAAATTTCATAAACACACCAGCACTTCAACCTCCCATACCCAGACTCTTTGATTGGCCCTGTAGTTTCTGTAAACACATGACATTAAGAAAATACAGGACCCACAGCAAAATGAAATGAATGCACACCCCCTTACATTATGTCATTAAAATAAAATACATATCAATTTAATAAAACAATACATATATCATAGTGATAACACCGCAAGTTAATTCAGTTACCATTGAAACCCACAACAGTAAAATCAGTCTGTAAAAAAAAAATGTAGTAAAGCATGCTTGTTATACTCACTGTGGAAACTAAGGGGTTAATCCTCTGCATTGTGTAAAAAGGCTGTTTGATCCTGTCTTCTCTGATCCCCCCTTCTTCCACTGTCCCCAATCTATCTCCTGATAAGACAGAGGATAGGGGACAAGCTGCACATGCTCAGTTTGTTGTGTATTGCTAGAGCGTTTTTTTTTTCTTGGGAGAGTGCATGTGATCAGCACAGGGCCAATCGGGGGTCCTGCAGCCTTATAAGACAGTCAGTGCAGAATGAAAACACCTCCTACAAGCTTTAACCAGACACTGATAGAAGTCACAAGACTGCTATATACTGCTGATGAGAAAAGGTATTTAGCAGTTTATATTTACCAAAATTATTGCATTTCCATGTTCTGTGTACTGTGGGAGACCAGATATAGTGAATGCAGGGTCCTGGGTTTAGTAACGCCTTAAACAGTGCAGTGCAAAATTTCATGTGTATAACCTCTTAGGCTGCATTCACACCTGAGCGTAGCGTCTTTGAGCGTTTCTTCCGGAGTTTTGTTGCACATTTTTTTGGGCATATTTGCGTGTTTCCATGCAGCGTTGTCCGGCGTTTTTGAGCATTGGCATTTTTTTAATTCGCCAATAGGAAAAATGATCATCTGTTTCATCATTTGTTGCTATATTGTTAGATTTTGTCATCTGCTTCCTGCTCCAAAAACGCCAAAATCTGCGTCAAAAAATCTCCTAAGTCCTACCCCCCCACACCACCACCACTATGACCTATGGTTCCAGAGATATGGGGCTCCTCCTGTCAGAAGCTACATACAGCGTGGCCAGTTTAAATACAAGCTGGCACACTCTGTTTGCAGCAAACTGAGAGGATGAGCTCACAGTGCCTCTCACTTCTTGTCAGAGGCACAGAGGCAATGGACAGCTTGGAGTCTTGGACCAATGGTAAAGTATCATTAGCCCCAGCTGTCCAATAAAAATGCTGCAGTGGAGGCACACATCTCACTGCAGTGTCATAGAAGGGGCATGTGTCTAAAAGATAAATGCTCCCTTCCTGCCCAGCCCTCTTAACTAGAAGGAAATAACATGTGTTTATGTGTATAAGATTTACCCATAATCCCATGTTTTTCTCACACAGTTAAGAGGGAGAATGAGAATCTGCTGCTGTTGAAAAGGTACTGTTATAATCAAGCTAAATCCTATATTATTATGCTATATGTTATATGATAATAATTTATTATTTATCTGTTTACTGTGAAATTTCTGGTTTGAAGTCATAACTTCAAACTTCAGTAATTTGTCCGTTAAGCCACCTGCTTGAGTGCAGTTTTTGAAAATATAGAAAATTACCTTAAAAACAATATATAATAATTATTTGTATATTATTTATGGTAATAAACCCCTTGCCACCCAGGCCAATTCTGACACTTCTCTCCTACATGTAATAATCATCATTTTTTTGCTAGAAAATTACTCAGAAACCCCAAACATTATATATATTGTTTTAGCAGACACCCTAGGGAATAAAATGGTGGGCATTGCAACTTTTTATGTTACACAGTATTTGCGCAGCAATTTTTCATGAATATAAAAAAAAAAAAAACAACCACTAAAGATAACCTGATTTTTTTGTATAATGTTAAAGATGAAAGATGATATTACGCCAAGTAAATAGATACCCAACATGTCACGCTTTAAAATTGCGCACACTTGTGGAATGGCGCCAAACTGCAGTACTTAAAAATCTCCATAGGCGACGCTTTCAAATTTTTTATAGATTACATGTTTAGAGTTACAGAGGAGGTCTAGTGCTAGAATTATTGCTCTGGCTCCAAGGATCGTAAGCTGTGTATATCTAGCTCTGATACTAGCCAGTGTCTCAGCAGCCACTGACCTCACCAAACGAACCTGGCTGTTATACATGACAGCTTCTCGCTGATTGTTAAAGGTACGGTGCAGGACTAAAATGACACATGAGTGGGATGCAGAGATGGGTCTGATGCGCCCAGGCAGCCTGTGTGGTTGATAGCTGAAGATTCTCCTGATGCGAATGTACTATGGGATAGTGCAAACAATTTACATAGTCACATAGTTAGTTTGGTTGAAAAAAAGTCCATCCAGTTCATGCCACAGAGCAGAAAAAACACACATATCGAAAACTTTAAAGGATCTATTGCGATTGTGTTGTCATTGTTCTGGTTTAGGAAGAACTGCAATATTTCAGTTAAAGTGGTGGTAGAAATTTTCATGGAGTTTTAATATCTTGTCATCTATCAGTGGCTTGGCCTCCAAAAATGCAAAGCACCTTTCATTGCTAGAGGCAGTAAAGATATTTAACTGTTCTGTATTATGCCTGATAGCTGTACATTATTTTGTACTATCTTGTGCATTTTTAAAAATGTATTTTGTGTTTAATCTACTTGCTGACTGTGCTATACCCAAATGATGGCTACAGCGCGTCATCCCATGATCCCGCCCACCGCACGCCCGCTGCTGTGCGCGGGCAGCATGCTCTGTGTTTGCAGTGTCCTCTGGAGACTGCTGATTGCAGATTGAGGTGAAGAGCCAATCAGCGGTTCTTTACCACATCATCAGCTGTGTCCAATCACAGCTGATCATGATGTCAACAGAAGCCGGTTACCGGATCTCTTTACCGCTCCTTCTCACTCTGTCAGCGTGTGGAGGAGAGGAGAAAAGAGCCGATAATCGGCTTCTGCCAATTTGTGTCCACCACTGCTGCTAATATGTGCCTACCAATGCTGCCAATTAGTGGCCACCACTGCTGACAATCAGTGCCCACTGCTGCTGCCAATCAGTGCCCACCACTGCTGCCAATCAGTGCCCACCAGTGTCTCCTCATCAATGTCATCTATTAGTGCCGCCTACCAGTGCCCATCAGTGCCACCTACCAGTGCCCACCAGTGCAGCCTATTATTATTATTATTATATGGGATTTATCTAGCGCCAACAGTTTACGCAGTGCTTTACAATATAAAAAGGAGACAATACAGTTATAATACAATAAAATACAAGAGGATTAAGGGGGCCCTGCTCAGAAGAGCTTTCAATCTAATAGGGTGGGACAGGTGGTACAAAAGGTTGTAACTGTGGGGAATGAGCTGTTGGAAGTGGTAAAAGATTAGCTGGAGACGTGATAGGCTTTCCTGAAGAGATGAGTTTTCAGGGATCACCTGAAGGTAGCAAGAGTAGGGGATAGCCAGACCAGTGGAGGTAGGAAGTTCCAGAGGATGAGAGAGGCTCTGGAGAAATCCTGGAGATCCTATCATTGCCCATCAATGCCGCCTCATCAGTGCCGCCTCATCAGTGCCCATCAGTGCAGCCTATCAGCACACATCAGTGAAGGAGAAACATTTCCTGTTTACAAAATTTTATAACAAACTATGAAAACGTTTTTCTTTTCAAACTTCTCGGTTTTAATTAATTTATTTTGCAAAAAATACTGTAAAAACCAAGCGGTGATTAAATACCACCAAAAATAAAGCAAAAAATTTGGGTACAGTATTGCATGACCGCACAATTGTCATTCAAAGTGCGTCAGCGCTGTAAGCTGAAAATTGGCTTAGCCAGGAAGGGGGTGAAAGTCTCCAATGAACAAGTGGTTAACTTAGTTTTCGTGGTTGTTGTTTTCCCTGGGTTACAAAGATGAACCACTGATCTCTATGCAAAAGCAAAGGAAGCTCTGCAGTGGGCCAACATGCCCCCTGCTGGGTCAGAGCTAGACCACTCCAATTCGGGAACACAAACCTTGCCGGCTGCAGAACTCTGAGCCAGTTGTCAGGGGGCTAGAAAGAGACCACTAATTTTTTGGGTGCTGTCTATTTAATTGTATTATTTTACCATTTTCACTATCTTTCCGTGAAGAACAAAAACCTAAACATGAGACTAACAAGGGGGCTTTCTTAGCTAAAAAACAGGTTCAGGAAAGCCACCAATCCCCCTTTTATTTCACACTTCCCATTGACTCAAATACAATTCACCAAAATGATGACATTTTATTTGAAATTTTCAGATTTTTGTCTGCACTATGAGAAAATTACAATTCCTAATTTTTCTCTTTCCTAACTG
Organism: Lithobates clamitans; assembly: GCA_037952925.1. Lineage (NCBI taxonomy): Eukaryota > Metazoa > Chordata > Amphibia > Anura > Ranidae > Lithobates > Lithobates clamitans. The sequence continues at coordinate 1,085,909 of JBBGZY010001159.1, read as the reverse complement.
AAACACACGCAACAACATATTTGGTTTCAGTTTAAAGTAGACCTTGTGTCAAAATGCAAAGTCCACTTATTTATTAGATCCCCACCCCATGCTAAAATGCTAAACTAAAGAGTGAAAAAAATCACACGTCGGATAGAAAATAAAAAATATACTTGTCTTATACCCCAGCTGTCACCCAGCGAGAGTGACATTCCGGTGAGAATGGTCTTTCAGCGAGATCATGAGAAAGTTGAGGATCACAAATCTTGTGAGAAGATGCCAAAGCACCGTGTAGGAGTGTTTTCTCGTGAGATTTATGATCCTCAGCTTTCCCAGGATCTTGCCAGAAGCCGCTTGTCATCATCCTTGCCTAAATGTCTTGGACAGAAGCAAGAGTTTAAGCTCAGTATATTTTTAAAGGACAACTGTACCTTTGGTATAACTGCCTTAAATCAGTTTACCCCACCCCTCTGCAGGCAGCCCACCAGCTCAAATACTTACCACCTCCTCGATAAAACAATAATTTGCTATGCATTCATGCCCAAACTATGCAAGCCTTTCCAGCAAAAACATTCTCTTCTTTGTGCATGCCACTGACCCATTTATTCTTATTCTAACTTCCTGTTAAAATGAATTGGGCTGTGGTGCATATGAACCTCATTTTCTCTAGGACTAAGTGATGGGTACATCCCAGGCTGTGCTCTGCAGGGAAGGATAGAGTCGGGAAAGTTTTGACAGGCAAAAGAAGGAGTGGGGATAATACATTTTTTTTGTTTTTACTATAGTTAGAGTAGGGCTTTAAACTTAAAATAAAAAAGTGTGGATGGCAGTTCCCTATGTTGAGAAACATACACAAGGAAACATAATCTTTATATTACTTATATATCTGGTGAAGCTCAAACAGCCATTGTTTTCTTCACTTATTAAACAATGTTTCTTTTATTTGGCTTGCCCAGTAATTTCTAGATAAAACTGAAAGATTATAAATACTGTATTCACTGATAAAGTAGTTTTTTACTGTCCAAAAAAGAATTCTGCTCATAACTTTAATCATCTTCATCATTTGGAACACGAAACGCTGATAAAAATTACATATAATGCTTGAAGGTTGGCAGGCTCAATCCCAAGATAAGAGTTTTATGGCAATGAAATTAAATGCCACATTCTTAAGTCAAAGTAAATTTCAACCTTTATAAATTAATAGTTACTTGTGTTTACAGAGGTATTTTATGTAATTAGATAACACGTTTCAAAATAATTGTTCTTGTTGGAGATGTGAAGAGCTATATATACAAATTACAAACTGGACACTGAACGAATGACTAATATTTACATAGGGTTTAATAGCTTAAACTGTACATTATAAAGCTGAACATTTCTTGCAGCAGACTGGTGCAGGTGGGAGAGTAAAACAGACATAAAGCACATCTGACAGACTTTTTCTATTGTTGCAAATAGAGTCAGACTGGATTTCGAAAAATATACTGCCAACAAAGCTATAATAAACACAGACCTATCCTTCTGTCTGTTATGGGGCCATTAAGGGTCAGGGTACTATACTGTACTTAAAAAGACATTTGCTCCAGGGTCATTTTACTGTCTTCTGGGCACTGAATAAAAGAGATTTCAGGGTGTTCTGCTACCCAGGGCTTTGTTGGAGCTATTTACCCTCGTTTCCCATACCGCTAACAATGATTTAACCACTTTCAGCCCAGGCCAATTCTTGCATTTCTCTGCTACATGCAAAAGTCATCATCATTTTGCTAGAAAATTACTCAAAACCCCCAAACATTATATATACATTTTTAGCAGAGATCTTAAGGAATAAAATGCAGGTAATTGCATTTTTTTATGTTGCACGGGATATGCGCAGAAATTTTTCACGCAATTTTTTTAGAAAAAAACACTTTCATAAATAAATAAAAAAAGAAACAAAACACTAGCAAGTTAGCCCAATTTTTTTGTATAATGTGAAAGATGATGTTACACCAAGTAAATAGATACCTAACATGTCATGCTTTAAAATTGCGCACACTCGTGGAATGGCGCCAAACTTCAGTACTTAAAAATCTCCATGGGTGACGCTTTAAATTTTTTTACAGGTTACCAGTTTAGAGTTACAGAGGCAGTCTTGCACTAGAATTATTACTTTTTCTCTAATGTTCCCGGCGATGCCTCACATGAGTGGTTTGAACACCGTTTACACATGCGGGCGTGACCTACATATGCGTCGCTTCTGCGTGTGAGCACAAAAGCATGGGGCACTTACATTTTTAATGAATATTGTTTATTTTATTTTATTTTTTTTATTTTTACACTTTCCCTTAAAATTTTTGTTTTGATCACTTTTATTCCTATAACAAGGAATGTTAACATCCCTTGTAATAGGAATAGGGCATGACAGGTCCTCTAAGGTCTATACGTCCCCATATCTCTCCTCCCAGAAAAAAAAAAAAAAACATCGGGGTTACAAGGTATCTGAGGGTCATAGAGATGGTGGGGGACCATCTAGTCCATAGCCAGCTCTCTGGTAAATCACCACCACCAGTGGAGTAATTCTCCGGCTCGCCAATAGCATGGGCTAACCAGGAGAAGCACTGGAGGGCAGCAGGAGAGGACGCTACTATGATGGCTTTTATTTTGCAGGGAATCTCCTGCAAAATCAACGTGGATTTCTCCCAATTTTTACCTAACCCGGAAAACCCCGTAAGATGTTTCATTATTGCCGGTAAAGATGAGCGGATATTGGTCAAAAAAAAGGAGATCATCTGCATATAATGATACCTTTTCCTCCATGTCTGCCCTAATCAGACCGGTAACATCACATGAAGCCAGCATAAGACAAGCAAAGGGCTTTATAGCTGGGACAAAGAGCAGGGGGGACAATGGGCACCCCTGCCTAGTGCCCCGGCAAAGTCTGAAACTAGAATATTGGAAGCCGTTTAACCCTAATTGATGCCATAGGAGCTGCATACAACAACCGTACCCATTGGCTTTTATGGCATCCAGTGCCAAAAATGCACGATTTGGATGATCCAGGACCGGAACCTGCATATTTAAATATGCACGACTAATATTAACTGCTGTTGACATATTGGGCATAAATCCTACCTGATCTGAGTGAATAATATGTTTAATAACCTTGTTTAATCTGGTAGCAAGTACTTTTTGCAACAATTTTAACATCTGTAGACAATAAGGAAATGTATAGATGTATGATGTAGACGCATAGCAGGCATATCAATGGAGTGACATGAGGGGAGCCTCAGTGTGATCCGACATCCAGAGCGCCAGCAGCAGCCTTGATGGTGTGTTCCAGTACCCGGAAAGTGGATGTGAGATGATAGGAATCCAGAGAGAGGGCTGGAACGCGCATGGAGCGCGGCATAGGGCGTGGTGTCATCACTGGGCTCGATGCGACGCATTTCCTGAGCATGCGCACTGTGTGTGTCATGGTGATTGCGCTCCTTTGACAAGCTGCTTTGTCATGAGCTGTGAAGTTTGTGACTAATCAAGCGAGCCCTTATGAGTGTACTGTATATACAAAATAATTGTTTGCAAGGGGAGCTTTTTTTGCATAGTGCCTGACTCTGTTGAGGACCACCATTCAACCAATATTCCTGGGCAGGATCGCTTCAGAGTAATGATCTAAGGTGCAGTATTGTCTATCATCTGATGAGTGCATAGATTTATTGAGGTGCACGTGTGTGAAGAATCGTTTTCAACCACATTGGCTGTTGTTTATTTGATGCCAATTTTTTCAGTTTTCTGGTGAGTGGCTTGATACATCACACACATCACTAGATACTCTTTGGGACTCATTGAAAATTTGTTGAACTCCAGTCACAGAATCAAATTGCGACTTTATTGACTGTTACATATTAATCACAGGAAAGCGTGGCATACTTTTTGTTGTTTTATGTTTATGTGGAGGCTTTATAATCACCTTTTGTGTGCCAGCTGCTAAACGATTACACAGCACTCACTTTTTTCTGTTTGTTTGTTGGAGGGGATGAGATGGTACAATATCCAAGAATTTGCTGATGAAAACAGTATCATCATCAGTAATCAGCATGTGTTTACGAAGGGTCATTCCTGTCAGACCTATCTGTTAACGTATTATGAAAAAGTGAGCTGCCATCTAGATAAGAAAAGGCTGGTGGATGTGGCGTATCTGGATTTTGCAAAAACATTCGATACAGTTCCCCATAAACGCTTAATCTACAAACTGAGGTCTGTAGGCATAGACCATAGATTGTTTTCATGGAGAGAAAACTAGTTACAGGAGTGTGTCCAAAGGGTGGTGATAAATACCACATACTCAAACTGGTCTGGAGTGGTAAGAAGTGTACCCCAGGGCTCTGTCCTGGGTCCAATTCTGTTTAATTTATTCATAAATGATATAGAGGTCGGTATAGATAGCTCAATCTCAGTTTTTGTGGATGACACAAAAATAAGCAGGGCAAAACTTCACATCAGGATATAGAAACTTTACAGAAAGACCTGAATAAAATAATGGGGTGGGTAGGTACATGGCAAATGAGGTTTAATGTTGAAAAATGTAAAGTGATACACTTGGGGGCTAAGAATATAAATGCAAACTATTCACTAGGGAGAGAACCTTTGAGGGAATCAAGGATGGGGAAAGATCTGAGGGTCCTGGTAGAAGACAGACTGAGCAATAGCAGACAATGTGAAGCTGCAGCCAGCAAACTATTAGCTTGTACAAAAAAGGGAATTTACTCCAGAGATAAAACGAATATCCTGCCACTTTATAAATCTTTAATAAGTCCAGTAGTATTCCATCCAGTTCTGGTCACCAGTCCTCTGGAGACACATGGTGGAGCTGGAGAGGGTCCAGAGAACAGCATCTAAATTAGTAGGTGGATTGGAGGACCTCAATTACGAGGAACTACTGCAAGCACTGAATTTGTTTTACCTGGAGAAGAGACGCTTGAGAGGAGATATGATAGCAGTATACAAATACCTCAATGCTGATCCCAGCGTAGGAAGAAAACGTTTCAGTCTCAGGGAGTGTAAGAAGACACGGGGCCACACAATGAGAATGGAGGAGAAGCAGTTTAACCTTAAGCTGCTTAGGGCATTTTTACCTGTCAGAGCAATAAGGATGTGGAACTCTCTTCCACAATTGGTGGTGTCAGCGGGGAGGATTGATATTTTTAAAAGATTCTTGGATGTATATCTTAGTGAACACAATATACAGGGATATGGAAAATGATTATCAGCATTGACACACGCACACCTACACAGGTTAAACTGGATGGACTATTGTCTTTATTCAAGCTTACCTACTATATAACTATGTGTAACCCTTTCGTATGGCTACATGCTGCATTATTATTCCTATCCCATGTCATCATGTCAATGTTGCACTGTGAGCTTATTGAATAACAAAGATCCACATGGTTGCTATAGTTAAGGGTCATCAGGTAGGTTATTTTACTATTAAAAGCATGGCCTGATTAAAAGCATTATGAGCCTGGTGCTAAAGATTTTGGTGGGCCTTTTTAGCCCACCTGTTATTAATTACCTGTTATTAATCCCACCACCCAGGACTGGGACATGGTCGTCCAGCACCCAGGGCGAACATGCCAACCTGTGACAACCCCCCCATTGCACATGATCAGTCATCTTACCCATGCCTGATAACCACACATAATCAATATGCCATGTATAGAGTGCAGAAGTTAGGCTTGGATAATTGTGCAATGTTCAAGAGTAAAAATAATGTATAGAATGTACAGAGAACAGCGGGGAGATGGTGACCAGCGCCCAAGATTTCTTGCTTGCAAATATGGTTATTTTGCAAAGAGGCTGGATCTGAGCTTTAACCTATTACAGGCTTTACCATGAGTCTGATGGCACATAGAGGTTGTGGAATCGCTAATAAAGCCTTCCTTATCCTAACTCTAGAAACAGACCATCACACTTTCCCTAGAAGCTGCAATTGTGCCATTTTCTTCCTTCTTCTCTTCAGCTAATCCTCCCATTTCCTTGCAAACCAATGTGAAGGAGTTGGCTGAAATATTTCAGCACAGCATCAGAGACTTCAGGAGCATGTATGATTTCTTGTTATCAGATGTTCAGAAAGAGAGCATCAGGGCACTACCAAATGGTCTTGGGATATGAGAAGGGTGAGAATAATCATGTAGCACACAGTACCTGGGTCCCAGAGGCTGTAGAGGTGGAAAGTGAGGAAGAGGCGTAACAGTAGTGCTGCAGGATTTTATCCAACAACAGAGGCAGCTTGCAGAGGAACAGAGGGAGCAGCCATCCTATTCCACCAAATGGCAGTGCTCCAGGGATACAGGCCACTGCTATTCTGGCCATTCTACATTGCTCAGCAGTCTGAGCATTTTATTAGGCGTATGCTGCTGATAGCACCCTAGTGGTTTGCAGTGGTTTTGCAGTCTGCAGCATATCAGCTTGGTAAAGTTACCAGTTACTTGAGTACCACATATATGGCCATAAAGATCAGTGGGAACAGCACATCAAAGGCAAAAGGTCCACTTTACTCTACCTCCTCCTCGTTCCTCAACTTTCTCCTACTCTACAAGTTGATCCATTTGTATTTGCTTGAATCTCTACAGCCTCAAATGATAGGGTGGGAAGTCTGACAAGGGTTTTTAGAGGCTTATCTTATGGTATATCAAACAGTGAACAGGGTTAGCATGGGGCCATGCTGAGCAGGGCGAAGCATAGACTGGATCTCGCTTTAACTCTCCTAACCTCACCCTGCTGTCTCCAGCAGCATCCTTGACCAGGCAAGTGTCTTTTCTTCAACTACTGGAGTAGAAGAAAAAATTGTCCTCCAAGCACCCCTATGGTCAGCTTCAACTTGGCTAGCTTTACAGCTGCTCCCATTTGTCTGGGGAAAGTCAGTCCCCTTTTGCAATTATTTTGTTTTGACCTGGTCTACACCACAGTGGCAGGTACCCAGCCATTTTTTTAACCAGATGGGCATCCCTCCTCTCCAAAAACATGTGGAAGGTAATGTTCCGGTGTCGCTGTGCCAGGGGGTCAGCGGCAGTATCCAAATGACCACAGAGACATGTTCAAGCCAGCATGGTCAAGGACATCACATTTCTTTTATAGTCCACTGGTACATTTGCTGGCGACTGGGAAGGATGCAGGATGGGGCACACTCCAAGTATGCAGTATATTCCCCTGCTACAGCAATCAAAGATTGTTGTGGCTGTTGTCTCTCTGAAATTATACATCATAATCTAGATTTTTGTCATGCTACTTCCTATTTGAAGACCTAATCAAACTGTTTACATAATCTCCAGTGAATGTACAACACTTGACACTATTGTCTCTGAAGTAATACACTGTAATTTGTATTTGAAGATAAAACCTGCCTGGTCTCGCCATCTTAAATTGCAGCCTAGTAAAAAGGCTAACATTCTGTTTATTGAGTCTGTACAATTATTCTTTCTGTTGTCTCTAAATTAATACACTTATTTTATTATTATTATAATTATTATTATTTATTGCTTTTTAAAACCTGCCTGGTATCTTCTGCTTACATTTTGGCCTAGTAACAAATGTAAATACTGTGAGTATGTCTTAACAATTAGAGAAGAAAAAGTTTTTCCCCCACTCGGTCGGACTTTAGAGGCAGATTGGAACAGTAGTATTATTTTAAATATTTTATTGAATATGAACATATAAACATACAAAAGTATAAAATTATAAAAAGATATGTGTCCACTAGCAGCCAATAGAGTGGCCAGAGAGAGAGGACATTACATATACCCAAATAGAACAATGATGTTCAACAGAATGACATCAAAGAATGCGTGAGCCCCTGTGCGTATACGCGTTTCGCTTGGCCGTTTCTTCAGGACACACTTTGGGGGTATAGAAAAGGTCTCACTACATAAAATAGAAGAACATGTATTTTAACAAAATGCTCATATGTATGTATATTGAATCAATTATCTACATATCACAATACATCAAAGAAATAAAATAATATCATATCAACATCGTTTATGCATCTCTATTCACCTCATCTGGACATGCACTGACACCTGCACAGAGATCTTGTTACGTGGATAACACAATACTACAATGAACATATAGGGTCCACAGTCGGCATGTAAAGCCAAATAGCTGAGAGGTGCAAAAGACAAAGAAGGGGGGGGGGGCAGAACAAAGGGATATTACTTACCTGTTGCTTCAAGAATGTGTGTATATCAACTGTCATATACTGCGGATATAATGCCTAGGAGTGATAGACCAGGCATATATAGATGTGGTGCATGTGACTACTGTGAATTATTATTGGAAGGTTTCTCATTCCAGCTTCCTAGTGGACGTATACACTAACTTAAACACCATGTCACATGTCAGACTAAGGGAATAATATACATTATCCTATGCCAATGTGGTGACTTCTATGTTGGCAAAGCGATAAGGCTGCTTTGAAAATGTATGAAGGACCACAATTACTATGCTACAGTTGGGAATCTTAACACGCCTATTGGACATCACATAGCTTTCCAACATAAATACCACCCTCATGTGTTCACATTTGCAGTGCTGGATAGAATTTATGAGGACCCGAGAGGGGGAAATTTTGATCAGAGGGTACTTTGTAGAGAGGCTAAGTGGATATTTGACCTCAAAGCTACCTCAAAGCTACCTTGCCACCTGGTTTGAACGATGTGTTAAGTTTCAAATTTTTTTAATGAATGTTTTTCTCTTCTATATATCTCAATCTGCAATGTTGTATTTTTATGCTTGTTTGTTTATTTTGTCTTCCCTCTCATGCATACCCGGTCTATCAATAGAGGACTATTAATAATAAATGATTATACTTTATTTACAAATCTCTATTGGTATTTCCAACCCCATTTGTATGAGGTGAAATAGTATTTCATTGATTAACATCGGTCTGCATCCGTTTTTGCCTTGTCTGGTTGACATATGTACACCTGCATGCAATTCCAATCATGGGAAATATCTTAGTGGTTCACCTATAACCGTGTGTCTATGTGTGTATGTTGGCCTCCCCTGGATGTTGGTTCTTTGCTGTTATGATGGAGGCCTGTCATGATACAGAGAATGATGTCCGGGGGATTGAGCTGTTTATTTTGTGGCTATGGCTGGCCCCTCCCCTGGGATGGTGCTCACGTCCTTCCCGTGTTTCTGTGGTCTGCAGGGGGAGTTAGGTTGGAGCCCAGCCACGATGGGAGGGGGTTGTGTCCCTGTGTCAGGGTTGGTAGAGGCAGATGGTGGCCATGCCCCAATATGATGCCCTCTGCCGTGTACAGACTTTGGCTGCCCACCCCGGATACACCGATGGGCGGAACCTTGGAGGAAGCACCATGTCATGGAAAAGGTGTGTACCGAATGGCCGTCTCTATGTGCCTGCACCGGTGTTGGGCAATGGTGCACATGGACACCCAGTATGGCAGTGGAAGCTTATAAATAGGATTGCCTCCTACCCCCCCCCCCAGCAGATGACTTTCCCAGGGGAAGATATCTAGATACACCAACAGGTATGGAAATCGGCTGGCTTACTAATTTCTTTGTTGCACATTATATACTTGATGTTACTTGTGGGATTCCTTTTATTTCTCTCCTGCTCTTTCGCCTTGTTTTAGGTGTTGGTCCCCTGTGTATTGGTGCAGCTGGTGCTGTGAAGTGTATTGCTTCTGGATTGATAAAAAGCTATAACTTGGCTAATTTGACTTTATAATTAAGCTGTAACCATTGATGCTAGTTTAGTAATCACAGGACTGTTAGTTAATGGGGAAGTCTTCACTTAGGACTCCACTTATCCCTAGAAGCCCAAGTGAGTACTACAGCTCCCTTTCCATGTCCACTCCTAGGCATTATAGGCACAGTATATGACAGTTGATATACACACTTTATTGAATCAAACGTATAAGTAATATCCCTTTGTTCTATTTTTCTCCCCATTCTTTGTCTTTTGCACCTCTCAGCTATTTGGCTTTACATGCCGACTGTGGACCCTATATGTTGATTGTAGCATTGTGTTATCCAATTAAGAAGATCTCTGTGCAGGTGTCAGTGCATGTCCGGATCAGGTGAATATGGATGCATGATCGATGTTGATATGATATTGTCTATTATTTTATTTTTTTGATGTATTGTGATATGTCGATAATTGATTCAATATACATACATATGAGCACTTTGTTAAATTACATGTTCTTCTATTTTATGTAGTGAGACCTTTTCTATACCCCCCAAGTGTGTCCTGAAGAAGCGACCAAGCGAAACGCATAGACGCACAGGGGCTCACGCATTCTTTGATGTCATTCTGTTGAACGTCACTGTTCTATTTAGGTATGTGTAATGTCCTCTCTCTCTCTGGCCACTCTCTTGGCTGCTAGTGGACACATACCTTTTTATAATTTTATACTTTTGTATGTTTATATGTTTATATTCAATAAAATATTTTTAATTATACTGCTGTTACAATCTGCCTCTAAAGTCCGACCAAGTGGGGGAAAAACGTTTTCTTCTCTAAATTATTTATACGCATGCGGCTCATGAGTGATTTACCTTAAAAAAAAAATGTCCAATATGTCTTAGCAATATTTCCGGCTATTGTCTCTAAAATTATACATTATATTGTAGAGTTTATAATAAAACATGGAGAATCTTTACAAAAATTAGGGGTACGTGGCGCTACCTTTTTTTGGGGTATCTGGTGTGAAAATAAGTGGTAAGTGTATAATTGAGAGCAAACCGCTCTAAGGAATAAATCTATAAATCAAATAAAGTAAATATAATTGATAAATAAATAAATATAAAATAAACTAGTGCATGAATGTGTCCCCACCTATTTGTGAAAAAAAGAGGGAATCTAATCTACAGACGTCCCCTTTAAGGATATGTGTATCAAACTAGTTGGTTAATCATACGTGAAAACATGTATTCAATACCCTCCATCCATCCAAGGACCTAATAGGTAATTGATGAGAGGAGTAATAAATAATAAGTCAGCAGACCATATAAAACAGACCAATTAATAAAAGTGCCTAGTGATCACATGAAACATACAAAGTCCTAATGAATTTAAGAGTCCAATCCCACATGTGAAAAAATATTGTAAATTGTATATAAATGTTCCAGTAGAAAAAGATTTTAACAGTCCCAACGTGACTTATATAAAAAAAAGTTTCAACAGAGAAGTGTGTCTATGATGTATTCCAGCAGTGTTCCAACAGTATTCTTTATAGTTTGTGACTTTTGTGCAGATATTCAACTATCATCCAGTGACTTGCGGTGCTCCCCCTCAAAGGGTCCCCACTCACCAGCTCCCCATACCCCTGCAGGGGTAATAGGCATGTAGTGTTACACTCTGGTATGGTATCCTAGACTCCAATGAGGTTGTTCCTGAGTCCTCCCGCTTCAGCCCGTCCGTAGTAAGGTAATCCACATAGGAAAGGAAACAGGGCTCCCGTAGTGTATAACGTTTAAAAATGTATTTATTTAAAAAGTTAAACACACGGGATAAAATAAAATAAAATAAAATAATTCTAAACAAAAAACAAAGCCAAGCTATCACACTGCGTTTAGTGGTGTCCGCAAAGAGAGCTAGTGGGTCCCAGACCGTCAGCTGAGCGGCGTGCGCCTCAGCTGCGTTCCACACTCTCTTCCACTTCCGCGTGTGACGTAATCGCGTAGCTCCGCCTTACGCGTTTCGTCATCGACGTTGTCAAAGGTGTAGCTAGCGTCCATCCTACTAGGCTGAGGCGCACGCTGCTCAGCTGACGGTCTGGGACGTCTGTAGATTAGATTCCCCCTTTTTTTCACAAATAGGTGGGGACACATTCATGCACTAGTTTATTTTATATTTATTTATTTATCAATTATATTTACTTTATTTGATTTATAGATTTATTCCTTAGAGCGGTTTGCTCTCAATTATACACTTACCACTTATTTTCACACCAGATACCCCAAAAAAAGGTAGCGCCACGTACCCCTAATTTTTGTAAAGATTCTCCAGTATTAGCCACCCTCTAGTAGGGCTGTCTAAGGGGAGGCTGCACACCTTAAGTCTGTGAGCGCGGAAATCCCCTTACTTATTTATAATAAAACATGGTTGGTCTTTCCCTCATTGGGCAAACGAAAGCTGCCGACATATCATGCATTAAGTCTGTACAGTATTTCTGACTTTGTGAAATAATACACTCTATTTTTTATTTCCTACTAAAACCCACCCAGTCTTAAGCCTAGTACACACTAAGCCTCCGTACCTTGCAGAAGCCCTTGGGTCAGGGTGGACTGGCGCTACCTAATTTTTTCAAATACTTCATAGCTGGACAAATGGTGTTTGCTAGATGCTGGCTGACAAGGGATGATGGGGATTCAGCGACTGTACTAGAGGCAGCCCTCATGGGATCATATGAGAGTCTGTTTTACTTAGTATACAGAGGACCTCAGGCCTCTCCATCTTTGAATGCCTTGATGCGTGTCACTATTCGCGCATGGGACAGGGCACAGAAGCTGATGAAATCTCCAAAAGGGAGTTGGTCACAGGACACTCCTCTGTGGTTCAACCCCAGGTTACCCCACTTTAGTGCAATCCCTGACCCAATAATATGGGCCAGGGTTGGTATTAAACAACTTAAACACATAGTGGCAAGACAAAAATTACTCACCTTTGACCAACTTAAGGATAAATTTAATCTTCCCAACTGGTATTTGTTCCGATACATCCAATTAAGGCACGCTTTCCTAACCCAGTTCTTCTCAGACAAGCTGGAGCTGGTTGCATCACCACTAGAGAATATGCTGGGTGCGGAAGACTTACCAAAAACGTTATCAGCAGTGTACAAAGAATTATTTGTAGAAAGGCCAAAAATGCTCACCAAATGTAAGGATACCTGGAGTACACTGGTAACAGACTTTGGGGGGAAGATTGGGATGATATGTGGGATCACCCATTGCAGACTTTAGTGTCGGCTAGAGACAAGCTCATTCAATTTAAAATATTACACTGGGTCTATTATACCCCTGCAAGGATAGCTGGTTCATATGGTACAGGTGCAGCTGAGTGCTGGCGCTGCACAACTAATAATGCTGATTTTGATCATATATTCTGGCAGTGCCAGCCGATACAGGAATTCTGGAAGGGGGTGGCACACACTATACAGAATTGCTTTTAGTGCCGGTCCCTGTAACAGTTGCAGTTTGTTTGCTGGGCCTGGTGGAGGAGTTGACGCCACGTAGGGCGCAAGAACCATTAATTCAATCTCCCTTTTTTATGCACGCAAAGCAATCTTATTGTGTTGGAAAAAACCTAGGCCACCCACAGTGTCCTTCTGGAAAGATTTAATCAATAAAGCCCTTCCTTTCTATAAAGCAACATACCTGAGGAAAGGATGTCCCAAAAAGAAAGTGTGGCAATGTTGGCTTGATACCAAGAACACTGTGATTTGACCTGTTAAAGAGGGAAGACGCATTAAAAGAGTATGTTTTGCACATAGGTAAAAGGTTTTTGTAATTCTAACTTGCTGAATATCTGACTGTATGATGATTATGTACACCACTGACTCCTTGAGAACCAAATGTTGTTTTTGGAAGTATGAGCATAGAGAATGATTTTGTAACTAGTGGAAGCTGCACAAGGATGGGGAAGGGAGGGGGAAGGAGAGGGAGGTGAGGGGGAGGGGATTTTGGTACATGTTGTACTGTTGTATTATTATTGAAAATGTTAATAAAAAAAAAAAAGCCTAGTACACATGGTACGATTGTTGGCCAACCAAGCGTCTGATTTTTGTCAAAAGGGCATGTGCCAGGATCTTATCTTTTCTTCTTCCTAAATTGCAGCCTAGTAAAAAAGCTTACATGCTGTACAACAAGTTAGTACAATATTTATGGCTGTTGTCTCTGATATAATACAATCTAATTGTCATTTCATGATAAAACCTGCCAGGTGTCACCCAACTAAAGCTGCTGACATAATGTGTACAGAGTCTGTACAGTATTTCTGTTTATGTCTCTGAAAGAATACACTTTAATTTCTATTTCATGATAAAATATATCTTGTCTCCCTCTCCTTTCTTGCAGCCTAAACAGAAGCATACAAAGAATCATGGGGCCCCAAGGTTACATTTCTCTGTGTCACCTTGCAGTGTTAACTGTAAAAATTCTACCATCCATCTAAAAATAAATTATGCCTAAATCGAGGCCAGATTGCAGGAGAGCCGTGAGCATAGTCAGTACTAGACTTGTACACAACGGAAAATTTTGTTTAGTTTTGTTTCGTTTTCATTTGTAAAATACATAATTTCATTCTGTTATATTCGTTATGTTACGTTAATTTGTTTTTGGATAATTCGTTATTTCTGTTATTCGTTATTTCTACAATCAAATTCTGTAGAGTGTCGATACTCGTTATACTGAATCTCGAATCATGTTGAATTCATTTGTTATATCTGCTATAATTTCTTTCGTATTAGTTGAAATTCAATATTTATGTATGTATATATATTCGTGATAATGATTCGTAGTTTGGAAAGTCGTTTGTTTATTGAATCTATTAACACACACAATGACAATATCTCTTCTCCTCTGCTCAAATACAATACAACACCCTTCTCACTCAGTTCTCAGGAATGCACTTTGCCCCAGTAATCCAACCTCCAGCACAAAATTAATCAGCTGATTGGACTGTAAGATTTACTTTGAGTTGACCTTTTTTTTCATTAGATCTTTAACAAATTATCGAATCATGTCGAATTCATTCATTATATCCGCTATAATTTCTTTCGTATTAGTTGAAATTCGTTATCTTTTTCTTTGGACATTCGGATGCATCCGAATGTCCAAAAGATGCAAAATTTGGCTGAATTTCGATTCGTTACGAAACAAATTGCACATGTCTAGTCAGTACTCTACAAGCTGAGGCAGTATGAAATAGAGAATGTATACAGTATTTAGGAAAGTGTTAAATTGGGATCGTACAGGTTAGCATTCAGAATGGTATGGTGTAGAATATAGAATGTACAGCAAGGCATATAAAATGTGGCAGTGTGGAGTGGAGAATGTACAACGCAACATACAGAATGAGAGGGTATAGAACAGTGTTTTTCAACCTTTTTTCAGTGAAGGCACCCTTTAAAACGATGTACAATCTCGAGGCAACCCATTCTAAAATATAAAAGAAACTAATAGTTTTACATAATGCAGCTGCATTGACAAACGTAGGACACCCAATATTTGAGATGATTTATTTTATATACCTTTGCACACTGGTACTGATTTTAGTGTTTCTCCTCTCTCTCAGTTTCCCCCCTTCATTCAGCTAATGTGACCCCCTGTGCAGACGGAGAAGGGCAAACAAGGATATCCTTAGGTGTTCAATGTCTTCCTTATCAATTTATGACATTATCATTTATTAGAATCCCAGCAGCTGGCTTGCACGGTGCCCAAGGTTGTAATGCTGCACAAATTAAAACCTGTGGCTTTGTGTAACAATAAAATGCAGGTGAGATCCACCTGCCAGCTTGCTGACAATTTTAGGAAATTTGAGGCAATGTTTTTTCATTTTGCCAAGGCACCCCTGAAGATCCCAGAAGGCACCCCAGAGTGCCAAGACACAAGGCTTAAAAAAGGCTGGTATAGAATAGGGAATGTAAAGCACAGGCTACAGAATGGGGCAGCGTGTAATAGAGAATGTACAGCACAGTGTACAGAATGAGGTGGTGTGGATTAGGGAATGCATAGCACAGTTTACAGCATAAGACAGCATGGATTAGGGAATGTGCAGCACAGTGTATAGAATGAGGTAGCATGGGGATAGAGAATGTACAGCATACTCTACAGAATGGGATATAATGGAATAAGGAAAGTATAGCACAGGTCTTACAAACAACTGACTTCACCATTTTGTGTGTTTTACTGTGCTCTCTACTGTACATTACATACTCTTGAACTCTCCATTGTACCCCCTGCTGTATGTTACCTACTGCTGACACTTTGTACATTCATTTTACAGTCCACACTCTATGCAGTATCATTACATATGCCTGAGCACTTCACTGTATACTGTACAATATGTTATATATTTCTGTATGCTACTTTAAATTACTCAATTGTTTTTAACACCTGGGAGGGGTTGTGAATACAGCTAAGCAGAGTCGACCTGACCTCCTCCCCCCCTTGAAATGTGTCTATGGAGGAAGGTCTGTCTATTCACCCACCAAAGACAGATCTGTCATCCACAGTGAAAATAAATGAGTGATCTGCCTCCCATTATATCATAGTAGTTTTAAATACACCTAACTTAAGCCCTTTTACATAAAAAACACCACATTTTATACTGATGCAGATATAGATGCTGTTGTTGTCTATGGAAAAATGCACACAGCTGCACAAAAATTAGCAATACAGCTATGAGTACAGATCAGTAAAACAAAAATAGAAACTTTTACTTTTCAGTGCATTCATTTACACACATATGTGTGTTTGTGCATCTATATGCATGTTTATGTGCATATACGCTAGTATATTGCAACAATGGCAATAAAGAAGAATTTTACACTTGTATACGCATACAGGGCTTTACACGTATTTACGCACGGTCTTTGCGGAACATTTTGCTCAGGATATTTCTGTTAAAAAAAAAGATCAGCTTGGGGTGTGGCAGCTGTATGTAAGCCACATAATAATGCAAAAGTAAAAATATCAATTACACATCTAAAATAAGCACGCACCCCAAGTTTAGGAGGGAATTTTAAGGAAAAAAACTTTTTAAGGGAAAAAAAACCTTACATTTAAATGCCCATCGATGCAGCCTTGTCAGTGTCATCTGCCAGTGTCAGTGTCATCTCCAGCCTTGTCAGTGTCATCTGCAGCCTTGTCAGAGTCCATCTCCAGCCTATCTCCAGCCTTGTCAGTGTCCATCTCCAGCCTTGTCAGTGTCCATTTCCAGCCTTGTCAGTGTAATTTGCAGCTTTGCCCAGTGACATTGCAGTTTAAATATGGCGCTGTGTAATATTGTATTGCGCAGGCGCCGTGTCTTCGGAGACTTTCAGTGTCACCTTTCTCTTCCGTACTGCGCAAGCGCTGTGCCTGCGCAGTATGGGGCGGACACTATCCGATAGGGGGACACTTCTCATCAGAACACCACCGAGAACATAGCCGAGTGTACTCGGCTAGGTTTGGCTAGGTCCGCTCACAGTCAGTCCCTGTGTTATGTCCATCATAGAGCGGGACTGGGCGTGACTGTGAGTGGAGCTAGCCGAGTCTAGCCGAATACACATGGTTATGTATTTTGGCAACGCTCACTCCTCCGCTCACAATCAATGGGGGATCGGCGGGGATCGGCGTATAACACGCACCTACGATTTTCCCCTGATTTTGAGGGGAAAAAAGTGCGTGTTATACGCCGTTAAATATGGTACATCTTGGAGCCCCTAATTTTGCTCATCCATAATTATGCTCATGCTTCCACTGTAGGTTTTATTTCTGATATTTACTTAGATAGGTACATATTTCAGAAAGTTTAAGATGATTGCAAAATGAGCAAACAGTTTTTCCAGGCAGTGTGAAAAACTAATAGAATTCTAGGCTGCATAACTAGAGGGGTCACCAGCAGGAGGAAGGAGGTTCTGGTTCCCCTATATAAATCTTTAGTGAGACCTCATTTAGAATACTGTATCCAGTTCAGGAGACTCCACTTAAAGAAAGATATTGATCAGATAGAATATGTCCAGAGATGGGTAACGAAAATGGTGAAAGGTCTGGGGGATAAAACATATCGAGAGTTACTTCAGGAACTTAATATGTACAGCCTGGAGGAAAGAAGGGAAAGGAGAGACTTGATTGAAGCCTTCAAATACATCAAGGGGGTGCATAAAGTTCAAAAGGTCAATATTTTCAATATGAAATCAAGATCAAGAACACAAGGACGTGACAACAAATTAACTGGAGGAAAGTTTAAAACAAAAAGTATTATTTTACTGAAAGGGAAGGTGATGCTTGGAATAGACTTCCAGCAGAGATAGTCAGTCAGTCAGCAGAAGTGGTTTCAAACATGCATGGGACAAACATAGATCTATACTCAGACAAACAAAGTTAACAAAAAAACCCAAAACAAAACAAACAAAACAAACCAAAAAAAAAAAAAATACAAAACATGTATTAAAAAAAAAAAAAAAGCACAGACTTGATGGACCACTTTTCTATGTTTCTATGTTTATTGGCCTATTTTATTGTACCTAATTTTATAGAGGTTTTTTCTAATTTTATGCCTTTAAAGATGTGCATAATGGTAGTTGTAATAAAATAAATAAAAAAGTAATAAAAGTAATAAAAAAGTTGTAATAGTGGTAGTAATTGTAGTGAATTCTTTAAACCTAAAATGTCAATCTGTGTCATATTGATTAGGAATGGTACAGGATAAGTTTTATTTAAATTTATTCTTTTCATGGTCGATTTTATGTGATCTTTTTATTTTACTGAGTTTTGTAGCAGATTATTACATTGTTATGTCTTAAAAGCCTTGAAAAATATACTATAGTGTTAAACGTTGGGCCACCAAAAGAAAAAAAAACTAAATAGTCTTTAATAAAATGTTAAATAAGAGAGAAAGAAATTGATTTTGACACTATTATTAAATATATATTTAATCTTTTTTTAAAAGAAAACATAATTTTGAAGCAGGCAGATTAAACGCAAGCCACATGAACGTCAGCGCCATTACTGTTCTTAAAAGTGTCTAGCTAATGGAAAAAACTTTGGGCTTGTGAAAATCAAAATACATCTTTGTTTTGATAGAAAATAAAATATAAACTTGCAGATTCTCTATTGGACTTGTTGCTTTGGTTAGAGAATAGACTTATAGAACTTTACTTGAAAATATGAACATAATAAAGACAACAGGGTTTTAATAATCCTATACATACACTACATACAAATGATAAAATAAAAGCTAGGTAAAGATCTCAAATATATTTTTTACTACTTGACCAAAAACTGTTTTATCAAACTCATCCTATATTGATTTAAGAATAAGTCAGTCTTGTATGTTGGGGTGCAAAGAGCATGCTGATAGAAGAAGAGTGACAAAGTGATGAGCTTGTTAGCCGGCATATTCTCATTTAACTACCCAGTAACTTGGTGGGGGAGGGAAAAGACTGGTAAGTGAAAGTGCAGCAGAGCAAAATCAGTTCTGCCCTGCAAGACAGGGCTATGTTGTCTATCTGGACTGTGTAAATCTCAGGGCTGAAAGGGAAGAATAACAAATCATTTGGCAGGTATAACAGCTCCCTTACATATGTTTATTCTGTGTATTACTGCTTGCCTGGTATTCAGTTTGAATATTAAGGCAGGGAATCTACTGCTAGATTGGAAACCAGGTATCCAGAAATGCCTGCACGTACAATTGGTTAGCTTTCCTGAGAACCTCTCTGTTCACCCTCAATTTAGGATGCAAAAGGCACCCTATCAGTTTATTTAGTGCAAAAAGTTTTTGAAAAAGTCAGACACAAATACTTTGAAATAAACATTTTGTTCTATAACTATTATTTTGAATACAGGGGTACCACAGGGATGTGTGTTAAGTCCGGCCTTGTTTACATTGTTCACTCACGACTGTACTCCCATACATGCGTCTAACACTATAGTGAAGTTTGCTGATGACACCACTTTAGTGGGACTCATACAAGATAATGATGAGACGGCTTATAGGCAGGAAATTCAACATTTGGTTAAATGGGGTAGAGAAAATGATTTAATACTCAATACGGCAAAAACTAAAGAAATAATAGTGGATTATAGGAGATCAAGAAAGATCAATCATTGCCCGGTTCATATAGGTGGTGAGGAGGTGGAAAGGGTGGACACTATTAAATTTTTGGGAGTGCATATTACAAGGGAGTTGTCATGGTCTCAAAATACTTTTTTTCTAGTGAAAAAAGCGCAGCAGAGACTGTTTTTCCTTCGGAGACTGAAGCAGGCTGGATTGCCCTTAAGGCTTCTGGTCAATTTCTATCATTGTACCATTGAGAGTATTCTTCTCCACTGCGCTGTAGTGTGGTATGCCAGCTGCAGGGCGGAGGATAAGAAGTGCCTGTCTCGTGTGGTGAAAACAGCACAGCGGATCATAGGAACAGATCTACCAAATTTGGACACAGCATATGCCAGCCGATTAAAAAAGCGGGCAAAAGCTATTAGTATTGATCCAACCCACCCAGGTTACAGAGTGTTTGTCCCATTGCCATCAGGGAAAAGATATCGAACACTTAAAGCACACACTAATCGCTTAAAGCATAGTTTTTTTCCTAGGGCCGTATTGTCCATAATCCCATCAGGTACAGTGTTTTAGGAATTTTATGTAGAATTTTAACATTCTTTTATTTATTTATTTTTAAATAACATTTTATATCTTGATATATTTAAATAGATATGTGGGCATGTGCTAGGAGTATGTATGTGTGGTTTTCTTGGGAAATGTTTTATTGCTGCTGTAAAGGGTATCCGAAAAAATTTTGTTGTATGTATACAATGACAATAAAGTATATCTCTTAATCTCTTAAAATAGAGCTTTCCTGCTCGTCCTCCCGTCAGCACACTATGGGTTAACTGTTCTTCATTAACCCACAGGACCACCTTTTTCCAGTGTTATAAATCCCTGTCCTTCCCTCCCCCTTGTGTTCTTTTTTCATTGGTTGCCAGGCCACCAGACTGAATTCCAGCTACACCCCCCTACCAAACCTTTTCTCCCCCCAGGTTGAGCCTCTCCTGAGGTTGGAAGGTCCAAAAAGGATAGAGGTAAATGCTCTTATGACACTGGTCTCCCTGAGTGCCGGGGCTGCGGTCATCTGTTGTCTAAAGCAGTGGTTCTCAACCCTGTCCTCAAGTACCTCCAACAGGCCATGTTTTGGGAATTTAAATAAAATAGCTGTCCAATGCTGCTTACTGCGATGGCCAGTTATAGATGGGGGCAGTGGTGCTTTTTTTGTATCACTGAGTATTGGTCAAGCAACGCACTGACACCTTTGCAGCCATTGAGCTACATGCTGGGTGCTCAGTGTGCCCCTGTACCTTTAAAAAGGGGTGAGCTCAACTTCAGTCCACCTGCCCTCCATCTATCCATTAGAATGCATGTGCTTCCACTGTGGAGACACTTTTAAGTTAGTGTTAGGGACTAGGAATGGGCGAACGGTTTGGCCCGAGCATAAGTTCTGGACAAACTTTCGTTGTTCGGACGTTCGGATAACAGCCGAACAAATGAGGCATTCGACCGTTTGTTCGGCCCCCGAACCGAACACAATGCATTGTGGCATTGAACAGTGCATTGCAAGCCCTGATTGGCTGAAGCAGTGAAAGCTTCAGCCAATCAGGGCACAGAGCACTGCCAGAGTCATGATTGGACACTGTCATCATAACTTTATCAAATCATGGCTCATTCCCGCCCCACAGTATAAAAGTCTTTTTTCAATGGCAGCCATCTTCAGTGTGATTTTGGTGTGGAGAGAAATAGAACAGGGCTCTGTTCAATGCTATTAGTTAGTGTGCTATATTGTGCTATTTTGCTTCAATTGTCAGTGTAGTATATTAGTTTAGTGTCAGTCTAGGGATAGTGTGAGTGTAGTGAGGAGGACCATCATTCAGCTTTTCATGTGAGCAGCTACAGTAGGGACAGCTCAGATAGTTTCAGTTTAGTGTAGTGAGACCGTGTCAGTAATCTTGACATTAGTTTATAGCTAGAGTAGGGACAGTTCAGATAGCTTCAGTGTAGTGACGGTTGAACACCCGTCTATTTGATTGCGTTACTGCCAGTTTAATGCCATATCGTATTGCGTGCGTTACTGCCAGTTTAACACCATATTGTATTGCGTGCATTACTGCCAGTTTAACACCATATCGTATTGCGTGTGTTACTGCCAGTTTAATGCCATATAGTTTTGCGTACGTTACTGCCAGTTTAACGCCATATCGTATTGCGTGCGTTACTACCAGTTTAACGCCATATAGTTCTGTGTGCATTACTACAAGTTTAACACCATATAGTTTTGAGCGTTACTGCCAGTTTAACGTCATTTACTTCTGTGTGCGTTACTGCCAGTTTAACGCCATATAGTTCTGTGCATAACTGTACGTTTGGCGCATTATATTGCAGTATATTATATTGTGTACGTGGAGTGTGTCTGTGTAGTGTGAGTACTCAAATTAAAGGGCACCAAACACCTCTTTACATTGATTAAAGTGCATCAACGTACAGATTTCACCTTCTCCTTTACATTTGCTTATAAGCACCGCCCCCTCCCTCCCAATAATGTCTGGGAGAACAACAAGGAGAGGCAGACATTCCCTTAGCACTGTAAGGGGGCCAGCAACAAATGTGTCCACAGGCAAAGGTGGACGTGGTAGTCAGTCCTCAGGCAGGGCATTATTTCCTCTGTTTAGTGAGTTTGCCCGTGCTATCCAGCCACAGCATGCAGAGGAGGTGGTGGACAGGCTTACTGAACCTTCCTCATCCTCCTCATCCTCTGTCACACAAGCAGAGACAGGTGCATATCATTGCATTTTTTTTACAACAAGATAAATTCTTGCTTACATCAAGAGTACCTCTATAGGGTTACGGTGGGAAGGAGCCACAGACACCCAAAGACTAATCTTAATGCACCCGTTACTTCTATCCAAAGTCAAAGTGACACCAGAATGTATCCAAAAAATCTCTAATCTTGTTCCCAGTGCACTACATTGTGGCCTCATCATACACACTGGCTCCCCAGCTGTTGCTGAGCAAAATAAAGTCAGCTTGCAGGAAAAAATTTATTTTTTTGGCTTTATAAATTCAATTATTGCTGCATTCTAGACATGGTACAGATCTGCCACTTTACAGTTAGACTAAGGGGACCCACCGGCACTATATTGGAAGGAATTTTTCATTTTTAGGCTTTCAATTTAAAAAAAAAAAATCACTGCTCATTTAAAAATGACATTTTTCACAAACTTTTTTTTATTGATCCATGTCCCCCAGGGCAGGACCCGGACCCCTATAACCACTGTATGCCTCATTACTTGCATTTAAGCCTTCCAAATGGGCATTTTTGATATTTGACGTTCAGATCCCATTGACTTTAATGGGGTTCGTTATCCGGGTCTGAACGTTCGCGGTGTTCGGAAGTTCTGGTTCGAAACGAACAGGGGCCCGTTCGGCCCATCCCTATTAGGGTCACAGATACCAGGGTGCCGTGGCGAGGCTCTGTGGCTTACGCATGCATTTGCAAATGCATGCAGACTAAACCCCTGCTTTTAACGCATAATTTTAGACAGGTTGAATTGGATGTCTGCGAGCTGGTAGGTAAGTAAGCTTGGTTTTTCCCTCTTGGATTTATCCTTGGCCTTGTTTATATCTTATGTTGCCCTCCAATGTTGCTTAGTGCGATGGGCAGTTATAGATGGGGAATTGGTGCTATTTTTGTATCACTGTGTATTGGTCAGGCAATGCACTGACACCTTTGCAGCCATTGAGCTACATAGGGACCACAGATATCAGGGTGCCGTGGCGAGGCTCTGTGGCTTACACATGCATTTGCAAATGCGTGCAGACTAAACCCCTGCTTTTAACGCATACTGTTAGACAGGTTTAATTGGTTGTCTAGGTTTGCAGCAATACGTTGCCGAATTATCTCGGAAACAAGCAATTACGTCAGTGCCACAGGAGTGCCAGGGGAAGGGAGTATATTCTCTGATTATTCCTAGTACCCAAAGCATCCGGAGAGCTCAGACCGGTGTTGGACTTGAGGTCCTAAATCTTTTCATCATTCCCAAAAGATTTAGGATAGCGTCAATATATACAATAGCATCAGTGGTTCAACAATGAGATTGGTTAATCTCAATCGATTTGGCAGATGCCTATTTACACATCCCAATCTACAAACATCATCAAAAATACCTCAGATTCACAATTATCAATTCAAATGTCTGCCCTTCGGCATTAACACAGCTCCCAGGGTTTTCTCCAAGATCCTGTTGGCGACCATAGCATTTATCTGATTGCAGGAATTGAACATTTTTCATTATTTAGATTACATTCTTGTCGTGGCACATTCAAGCAAACAGCTGGCACTACAGCGCGACAAGGTGATAGCGATCCTGTCCAACTTCGGATGTCTAATAAATAGTCAAAAGGGCAACCTCATTCCTGCCCAACGGATGGAGTATTTAGGCACGGTGTTCGACACTCAGTAAGGTCGTATTCTTTTGCCATATCCCAAGGTGGCCGAACTGAAAGCCTGTGTCTACAGGGTAAGAGACTGCATGACAATGTTAGGGATGTTCACAGCAATACCTTGAGCAAGGTTCCATATTAAAGCCTTCCAGATGTCCTTCCTGGGACAATGGGACCAGAGCCAGAAAACCCCCTATGATGGACTTTTTAGGCACACCTAATTAAAATAGGAGTATTTAAGAGTATTTCAGTAAGAGATTTTATTAATTATTAAACACATTGTGTAAAATAGACATATGAAAAGGGAGTGTGTTATACATCTATAACATTATCACCATCTAATAGCATAAAAGATATGATCCTCTTGCACCCAGTTCATTTTGGAGTACAGATATCTCCTTCTTCAGGGTGGTTATTGAAGAGGAAAATATATCTATAATATAATTTGAAAAACAGCAAGTATATAGCAACATGAAAATATACATACATATTATAGATAACAATTATACAGAGAATTTGAAGATACACTTACATATATTATGGTGACTTGGTAGATTAACATTCCATCATATTACACTTAAAAACAAAGAAACCATCAAAAGGACTGTGCTTGCTGACTTTCTGCTTCAATATCTCAACCATCAAAGGGAGTCTTAAAACTGCATAGTATGTCTATCCCAAAGAGCCGATTCCACGCCCTCTCTAGGCCCCACGGAGGGGGAATGGCCAGAGGAACTCACTGGGGTCAATGTGGAAAGATCCTGCAATAAAAGGCATAAATAATTCTGGGATATAGTAAATATTATTTAAATGTTTAACTGAAAATTTGTAAAAAATATATATTTGTGCATTACAATGAATAAATATGTCATTCAATAGTGTTTGTTATAGGCTTTTTTTAATATACCTGAATGTTGCAGGTGAAAAGGAACCAAGACGGGAGAAGGGCTCTGTTATAGCAGAGCTGATCTCAACTAAAAGGATATGATAAATTAAGGCATAATTAGTCAATTATAAGGCCATTTTTAGAGGTAATTTAGACATAAAAAATATTAAAAAGGAAAATGTCATAAACGAGCAGTATGGTTTTTTCCATATGATGTTTCAATAAGCCATATATTTATAAATATGCCATGGGTGGAATATATCACACTGTTGAATAGGAGCTAAGTAAGTTGGCCATATACTACAATTTATATTGATAACATATAGGCTAAACGGTAGTAAAATATCAGAACAATTCAAGCCTGTTTACAAAAAAGTGATGGTTCCAAAATATGCAATCCCGATTAAGTTTTATTGAAATTTACCTTTAAACAAGATCTCAAGATAGACACAGCATGTCCTGACATCCAGCAGCCAAATGTGGTGGATACAGGACGTGCTTAAAATTGTGTCTTAAATACCCCTCCCTCTCCAGTCAGCTGGCGCCGATAATTGCGACAGCTGGTGTTCCTGGAGAGAGGAGGAGGAAACAGGTTCTTGTGATGGCCCCCTGAGCCACGTACATGCCGCCCTGTCCCTAGTGTGAATGCGCGAAGCTCCGGCGCGTCAGAACGATGCCACGTGTGCACCGCCTACCGACACACACGGCTTCGCTGGCGGAATTTTAGACACATCCTGTATCAACCACATTTGGCTGCTGCATGTCAGGATGTGCTGTGTCTATCTTGAGATCTTGTTTAACCCCTTCCCGACCGCCGCACGCTGATGTACGTCGGCAGAATAGCACGGGTGGGCAAATGGCTGTATCGCGCCCCCTGTGCCTGCGGAAATCGGGTTTGTTAGAGGAGCGATTAGTAGTCTCCAATGGTGAGACCACTGATTTATGGTCTGGCCCTGGAAATCGCTCCCAATGAATGAAAACCTTCCCCTGCCTGTGTAAGTGTAAACACAGGCAGGAGGAAGTGATGTCATCTCTACTCACGGAGTCTTTTGGATTCCAGTGAGAGAGAGGAGACATCTAAACGTGAGTTACACCAACAGCACACTGACATTAGCACACATAGGTACACTTTCTACCCCCATGATCACCCCCAGATTGTCCCCCAGTTAACCCTTTCACTCCCTGTCACCGTGTCACCAATTGCAGTTTTCAGATTTTTCACTGATCACTGCATTGGTGTCATTTGTGACTTCAATAACTGTTAGGGAAGTTAGTAGTAGCCCCCGTTAGGTTTAGGTTACCCCCCTAAACCACCCTAATAAAGGTTTAACCCCTTGATCGCCCCCCAGTTAACCTTTTCACCCCCTGTCACCAGTGTCACTAGTCGATCACCGTATTTGTGTCACTGGTGACGCTAGTTAGTCAGTTAGGTGATTAGTTTCACCGTCAGGTTGTTATAGCTTTAGGTACCCCCATATTTATACACTAACTAATAAAGATTTTAACCCCCTGGTTAACCCTTTCACCCCCTGTCACTAGTGTCACTATGCGATTGCCGTATTTGTGTCACTGGTGACGCTAGTTAGTCAGTTAGGTGATTAGCTTCACCGTCAGGTTTTTATAGCCTCAGGTACCCCCATATATTGCCCAATAAAGGTAACTCCCTGATTGCCCCCTAGTTAACCCTTTCAACCCCTGTTACCAGTGATCACTGTATTAGTGTTACGGGTGACGCTGGTTAGTTAGTTTGCTTTTTATAGCATCAGGGCACCCGCCATATATTACTCAATAAAGGTTTAACCCCCTGATCACCCGGCAGGTGATATAAGTTAGGTAATAGCATCAGATAGGGTCTGCGTCGCCCCAGGCAGCGTCAGATTAGTAAAAGCAGCAGACGGTGAACGTTGCGCTCGAAGACAATTTATTTAAAAAAAATTTGATTAATCAAAAATTGAAATAAATAAAAAAAAGCTGCCAGCATCAAAAAGTTCTATAAACAAACTCCAATCTGTGAAAAACATATAAGTGAGTGCAGCGCTAATAATACTGTAGCAAAAAAACACAAAAGTTTAAAAATGTGTCAAATATTCAGAAGTAGTGAAAATCCTGAGTAAGTAAAGAAGGGAAAACTAAAGCAGAGTCCCCAATGTAAAATATATGATATTCCAAAAATAGTGAACCTGATTGGACAATACATAATCTATAGATGGCAAATGATCTGAACAAATACCAAATTTTGTAACAAATAGTCCAAAACATATATAAATGGTGAAATCCACAAACGTGATTCAGATGAATGAAAACAGGTATCCGTGGAGCATCGCATAAACTTAACAGTGAAATAATACAATCAGAAAGTGTTATAGAGATGTGTATATTGAAGCTTCACTAAAGTCCCAATAATAATAAACAATGATTCATGTGGGTGTGAGGATGAATTGTAGCCATAAGGTTGTAAAGAAGAACCCTTTCTCCAAGTAGATATATACACCCGAAGTGAGTATGTAGTCTCCTTACCCCAAAGAATGACCACAACGGTGGTCTCACCAAGCACAGGGAATTTGGTCTCCCAAACACCTAACAGTGGATATCTTCAGCTCCTCGATCTTTGTCATTCAAAGACATAAACAAGAATTGCGCCCATAGTGCAGTATTTTAAAAGAATATTTATTAAGCTCAATCAAATTGCACTTATGACATGGAGCTAATAAACGTGTGGTGTGTCAATGTATATAATGGCGTCGTCTCCTTGGGCTTCCTCTGCCTGCTGCTCGCTGTACCATCAATCTCCGCAGAGAAAAATGTGATGACGTCGGTATCACAGACCAGCTGCAGCCAATCCCCCGACGACGTCCTATCGTGACGAAACGCTTAGGGTGGGATTGTGATACTGACGTCATCACGTTTTTCTCTACGGAGATCGATGGTACAGCGAGCAGCAGGCAGAGGAAGCCCGAGGAGATGCCGCCATTATATACATTGACACACCGCATGTTTATCAGCTCCATGTCGTAAGTACAATTTGATTGAGCTTATCCGCTTCAATACCCGGCCATAGTCAAATGACGTCCACAGATGGGATCTCCCATCCTGGGTGGAAGTCATATGACGGCCTCGGCTTTCCGCCGCCACTGCGGGCCCCCGGGGCCCGCAGAACGGCGATCGGTATACCGTTGGGTCCCTCAGGACACAGCCATTCCCCGATGGGGGTATTGAAGCGGTGGCGGCGGGCGGCAGCAGGCGGCAGAGCGTCGGTAATGGTGGATGCAGAGCGGCATTGGGAAGTGGCGTGGATTGTGTGGGTTCCGGCGGAAGAGCGGTGATCAGGGCGGTGATCGGGGCTGAGGCTTTTCCCCTGGATACAGCTCAGCCCCGATCACTGTAGCCAATGACATGGCTCTGCATCACATGACCGGCTGTGTCCAATCACAGCCGGTCACTAATGTAAACACTCACAGACAGTAACTGCTGTTGCTGGGCTCTTCTCCTCACACACCGATCCAGTGTGAGGAGAAGAGATCAGCTAACAGTGAGTTACTTATTACATATGTACTACTGTGCCCAGATCGCCCCTCCTAAATAAAGAGTACCTGTCACCTCAGAGTACCTGTCACCTCAGAGTACCTGTCATCTCAAAGTACCTGTCATCTCAGAGTACCTGTCATCTCAAAGTACCTGTCATCTCAGAGTACCTGTCCATCAGGAGTACCCGCCACCTCATCACCTGCCACCAGAGTACCCGCCACCTCATCACCTGCCACCAGAGTACCGGCCACCTCATCACCTGCCACCAGAGTACCTGCCACCTCATCACCTGCCACCAGAGTACTTGCCACCAGAGTACCCACCACCTCACCACCAGAGTACCCGCCACCTCATCACCTGCCACCAGAGTACCCGCCACCTCATCACCTGCCACCAGAGTACCCGCCACCTCATCATCTGCCACCAGAGTACCCGCCACCTCATCACCTGCCACCAGAGTACTTGCCACCAGAGTACCCGCCACCTCACTACCAGAGTACCTGCCACCAGAGTACCCGCCACCTCATCACCTGCCACCAGAGTACCCGCCACCTCATCACCTGCCACCAGAGTACCCGCCACCTCATCATCTGCCACCAGAGTACATACAGCCAGTCAGCCACTATGTCCAGAAAGATGTACACCCCAGAAGAGGCATACCAGATACTGAGTCTGACTGATGAGAGCAACGGGGAGCTCTCACCGCTCAGTTCAGATTCTGGTTCTGATTCGGAATATGAGCCCCCCGAAGGCAGCACATCAGGATCCGAATCAGAGGAGGAAGTAGTCCATCCAAAAAGACGACGGTCTGAAAACCAGGCAGCTACCAGCAATGCCAACGGCGGTAGACCCCAGGAGGAGGGGCTCAGTACAAGCGCTGCTAGACCCCAGGAGGAAAGGCCCAGCACAAGTGGACGCCAAAGAAGTAGGGCCCAAACCCATCTTCCAGATTCCTTGGCAAACCCATTGTGGCTGCCTTCTACCACAGGGTCAGCCACGATCCCCCCTTTTACAGCACAGCCGGGTGTGCAGGTCAACACTGCAGGATTTTCACAAATGAATTTTTTTGTAATTTATTTTTCCTGAACGAATTGATTTAAGGCATCATGGACCAAACTAATCTGTTTGCCCAACAATTTATTGCAACCAACCCCAGCTCCAGCTATGCCCGCCCTTTTGAGTGGAGACCGCTAACAGTAGTGGAGCTAAAATTGTTTTTAGGCCTAACCCTGAACATGGGGCTTACAAAAAAAAATGAAATTCATAGGTATTGGTCGACCAAACCCATCCACCATATGCCAGTTTTTTCATCAGCCATGTCCAGGTCCCGACTTGAAATCATAATGCGATTCTTGCATTTCAATGACAACTCACAGTGCCCCCCCGAAATCTCCCAAACTTTGACAAATTATATAAAGTTTGCCCCCTAATTCATTTTTTTCCCCAGAAGTTTGCCGAAGTTTATGTCCCTGAAAATAATATATCTGTTGACGAATCTCTGATGCATTTTACAGGCCGGCTGGGAATCAAGCAATATATCCCCAGTAAGAGGGCAAGGTATGGCTTGAAGCTTAACAAGCTTTGTGAAAGTGCCACCGGTTATGTGTACGCTTTCCGCGTGTACGAAGGGAAAGATTCCCAGCTCCAGCCCCCTGAGTGTCCCTCGTACATGAGAATAAGTGGGAAAATTGTTTGGGAGTTGGCATTCCCACTCCTCCAAAAGGGTACCATTTTTATATGGATAATTATTATACGAGTTTGCCCCTTCTCCGCCACCTATATCTCAAACAAACTTTGGCCTGTGGTACAACTAGAAAAAATCAAAAGGGCTTCCCACAGTGTCTTGTCACCACAAACATTCCAAGGGGGGAATCGACAAGCTTGAGGAACGAAGAAGTGTTGGCTGTGAAGTGGAGGGATAGAAAAGACGTGTACATCATGTCCACCATCCACGATGACACCTCGGTGGAACTTCACAGAAGACGCTGTACCGTTCGCAAGCCTACCTGTATCACTGAGTACAATAAATACATGGGGGGGTGGATTTAAACGATCAGTTGTTGCAGCCCTATCTTTCAACAAGAAAATCCCTTTTCTGGTACAAAAAAGTCGCAATTTACTTTTTTCATTTGGCCCTTTTAAATTCTTTTATAATCTACCAAAAATCCACAGAAACACCCACCACCTTCATAAAGTTTATTGAAGACATTGTCACTGCCCTGATTTATCAGCAAGTATCCCCCCCAGAAAGTATTCGCTCCGATTCTGTCAGCAGACTACATGAGCGACATTTCCCAGACCATATTCCACCAACAGGATCCGGAAGACAACGCCAAAAAAAATGTGGGGTGTGCACCAAAAGAGGAATTAGGATAGATACCAGCTTCCATTGTACCGACTGTCCCTCCCAACCTGGCCTTTGCATCGGAGAATGCTTTAGGCGATATCACACTCTGGAAAATTATTAGTCCATATTTCTAATACTGCCATTTCCCCGTTTTTAATTTCTGTCCTGAATATTTCCCTTCCTCAACCAACCATATTATTGCCTTCCATGTGAACCGACCCTGGCCTGTTTCTGGACTATGCCTCTGCCTACCGTCTGCATTGTTTTTCCGCCATGTTTTTGCCTTTCACGTGAACTGACCCTGGACTGTATCGACTATGCCTCTGCCTACTGTCTATTTCTGCCTTTTACCTGCACTGACCTCGGCCTGTTGACCATGTTTTTGCCTGCCCCTTGGATTGATCTTTCACCCTGCTACACAGGGGTCTCACATATGTGAGGAGCTCCAGAATAGTGTTCGGAGTTCAGAAAACCAGTTTTTGGTTTTCTGTGTTCCCATAACAGGGTCTGGTTGCCCGGAGGCTTCAAAGCAATTTGGGTGGGAGAAGCCTCTACCCCTGTCCCCATTCTTTTCTGACCATGCCCTAAGCTTGATGGTACTGCCTGCTCCCTGGACAAATACTGGCTGTGCTGACCATACCTCTGCCTGCTGCATGTACTAACTATAGACAGTATTCCTGCCTGCTGCATGGACGATCCTTTGATCCTATTGCTGCTGCTGACCACATCCCTGCCTGCTATCTGGACTAATGCTTTGGCTGTGCTGACATCTCTACCTGTACTGACTATTCCTGCCTGCTGCCTGTTTTGCTGTCGCTGTCCACCTTCCTGCCTGCTGCCTGTTTTGCTGTCGCTGTCCACGTTCCTGCCTGCTGCCTGGACCGATGCTCTTGGACCACTGCACTACTAAAACTGCAGGTAATCCTTTCTTTACCCTTTACTCAGCAGAATGTATTTTGGTTTGTAATTGGTATGTACAGTACATGCTATGTGTTAGAAATATGAAGGGCCTTCAACAATGTGATAGGTTGGCAGGAATTTGTGTGTAATGTATGCTCCTAGAACAACTGACAGTGCTACTTGGATGTTGGGCCTCTGTATGTGGCCAGACTATGTAAAAGTCTCACACATGTGGTATCGCCATACTCAGGAGGAGTAGCAGAATGTATTTTGGGGGTGTCATTTTTGCTATGTACATGCTATGTGTTGGAAATATCTTATGAATGGACAACTTTGTGTAAAAAAAATGCGTTTTCAAAAACTTCGGGAAAAAAATGAACTATTCAAAAGACTAATTATGCCTCATAGATTATACGTTGGGGTGTTAACTTTTCAAAATGGGGTCATTTTGCGGGCGTTTCCATTGTCCTGGTGCTCCAGGGCCTTCAAAATTGTAATAGGTGGTTGAGAAATGAGATGTGTAATTTATGCTCCTAGAATGCCTGAAGCTGCTACTTCAATGTTGGGCCTCTGTATGTGGCCAGGCTGTGTAAAAGTCCCACACATTTGGTATTGCCATACTCAGGAGGAGTAGAAGAATGTATTTTGGGGTGTCATTTTTGCTATGTACATGCTATGTGTTGGAAATATCTTATGAATGGACAACTTTGTGTAAAAGAAAATGCGTTTTCATTTTTTTCCCACAGTTTTCAAAAACTTCGGGAAAAAAATGAACCATTCAAAAGACTAATTATGCCTCATAGATTATATGTTGGGGTATTAGCTTTCCAAAATGGGGTCATTCTGTGGGCGTTTCCATTGACCTGGTGCTCCAGGGCCTTCAAAAGTGTGATAGGTTGTCATCATATGAGATGTGCAATTTATGCTCATAAAACGCCTGACGGTGCTAGTTGGATGTTAGACCTCTGTATGTGGCCAGGCTGTGTAAAAGTCTCACACATGTGGTATCACTATACTCAGGAGGAGTAGCAGAATGTATTTTGGGGTGTCATTGCAAGTATGCATGTGCTGTGTGAGAGAAATAACTTGTTATTATAACAATTTTGTGCAAAAAAAAAAAAAAAAATTTCCAAGAATTGTGGGAAAAAATTACAACTTCAAAAAGCTCACCATGCCTCTTGCTAAATACCTTGGAATGTCTGCTTTCCAAAAAGGGGTAATTTGGGGGGTATTTGTACTTTCCTGGCTTGTTAGGGCCTCAAGAAATGAGATAGGCCTTCAGTACATCAGGTGTGATCAGATGTGATCATTTTTCAATGATTTGCACCATAGCTTGTAGACTCTATAACTTTCACAGAGACCAAATAATATACATTAATTAGGGTTATTTTTACTAATGATATGTAGCAGTATACATTTTGGACCAAATTTATGAAGAAAAATTACTTATTTGCAAAATTTTACAATAGAAACTAAAAAAAAGTGTTTTTTTTTTTTCAAAATTTTTTTCGCTTATATTGCAAAAAATAAAAAAAACAGCAGTAATTAAATACCACCAAAAGAAAGCTATGTTTGTGAGAAAAAAATGATAAAAATTTGGTTTGGGTACAGTGTAGCATGACTGAGTAATTGTCATTCAAAGTGTGAGAGCGCTAAAAGCTAAAATTTGGTCTGGGAAGGAAGGGTGTATAAAAGCCCTGTATTGAAGTGGTTAATAAATATTCTTTTAAAATACTGCACTATGGGCGCAATTCTTGTTTATGTCTTTGAGTGACAAAGATCCAGGGGCTGGAGACATCCACTGTTAGGTTTTTGGGAGACCAAATTCCCTGTGCTTGGTGAGACCGCCGTTGTGGTCATTCTTTGGGGTAAGGAGACTACATACTCACTTCGGGTGTATATATCTACTTGGAGAAAGGGTTCTTCTTTACAACCTTATGGCTACAATTCATCCTCACACCCACATGGATGCCATCTGAATCATTGTTTATTATTATTGGGACTTTAGGACTTTAGTGAAGCTTCAATATACACATCTCTATAACACTTTCTGATTGTATTTTTTCACTGTTAAGTTTATGCGATGCTCCACG
Source organism: Lithobates clamitans (assembly GCA_037952925.1). Classification (NCBI taxonomy): domain Eukaryota; kingdom Metazoa; phylum Chordata; class Amphibia; order Anura; family Ranidae; genus Lithobates; species Lithobates clamitans. The sequence goes on along the minus strand of JBBGZY010001159.1, from coordinate 1,051,980 downwards.
GATACCTGTTTTCATTCATCTGAATCACATTTGTGGATTTCACCATTTATATATTTTTTGGACTATTTGTTACAATATTTGGTATTTGTTCATATCATTTGCCATCTATAGATTACGTATTGTCCAGTCAGGTTCACTATTTTTGTAATATCATATATTTTACATTGGGTACTCTGCTTTAGTTTTCCCTTCTTTACTTACTCAGGATTTTCACTACTTCTGAATATTTGACACATTTTTAAACTTTTGTGTTTTTTTGCTACAGTATTATAAGCGCTGCACTCACTTATATGTTTTTCAGCGTCAGATTAGTGCCAGTAGCGCTAACACCCACGCATGCACCATACACCTCCCTTAGTAGTATAGTGTCTGAAGGGATCGATATCTGATCTGATCAGATCTATACTAGCGTCCCCAGCAGTTTAGGGTTCCCAAAAACGCAGTGTTAGCGGGATCAGCCCAGATACCTGCTAGCACCTGCGTTTGGCCCCTCCGCCCAGCCCACCCAAGTGCAGTATCAATCGATCACTGTCACTTACAAAACAAAACATAACTGCAGCGTTCGCAGAGTCAGGCCTGATCTCTGCGAAAGCTAACAGTTTTTTTGGTAGCATTTGAATCAGTCGCTAACAGTCAGGAGCTTTTCTACCTGTGAGTCTCACTAGTGTACTACTAAATTTAGAGACCAAAATGTCAAATCGAAGGTACACTAGTGAAGAGGCCTACACGTTTCTGAGCATGACAGATAGTGAAGAGGAAGTCACTCATCTGTCAGAATCAGGTTCAGAATACAAACCTGTGGACAGCAGCGGCACCCTGACAGACAGCTCTGAAGACGGAGTTGTGGTCCCTGCCAAGGTCAGGCGTACCAGACCCCGATCTTCTTCTGCTGTCGTTGAGGGTGCAAGAACTGCTGGTCCCTCGTATGGAGCAGAGAGCCAGTACTAGCGCCGCTATTCCTTCTGGTGAACTGGCAAGCACCAGTAACCTAGTACACCCTGGTCATAGATCCAGTACTGCAGTATCACGTGGTGTTGTGGCGGGTCCCATAAGTGCAGTTCAAGCTGGCGAGGTGGCAAGCACGAGTAGTGTCCCGCTGCCACCAAGAAGAAGACAAACACAGGCCCGTCGAGCCCATAGTGCCCTTCCTACTGCATTTGCCAATCCTAATAGGGAACCCACCACTTCTGCAGCACCCATACTTCCCCCATTCACTGGCCAACCTGGAATTCAGGTGGAAACAGTTGATTTTACGTCACCTGATTCTTATTCGCTGTTTTTCACCGAAGATCTCTATAGATCTATTGTGGACCAAAGCAATTTGTATGCTGGTCAATTCATCGCCGCTAATCCCCAGCTGACCCTTGCCAGAGAATGGAAACCAATTACGGTTTCCGAATTCAAGACCTTTCTGGGCCTATCCCTCCTCATGGCCGTAACTAAAAAGAGTGAGTTGTGGTCATATTGGTCCACTGACCCAATTCACCATACGCCCGCGTTCTCTGCTTCCATGGCCAGGGCACGATACATGCAGATCTTGCGGTTCATGCACTTCAACGACAATGAACTCTGTCATCCTCGGGGTGACCCTGTATACGATCGGCCCTACAAAATTCGGCCCCTCGTAAACCACTTCAACCAACGTTTTGCATCCTTGTTTACTCCCCATCAAGTTGTCTGTGTTGATGAGTCCCTGATTAAGTTTTCTGGCCACTTGTCTTTCAAACAGTATCTTCCCAGCAAGTGTGCCAGATACGGGGTCAAGATGTATAAGATCTGTGACAGGGCCACAGGCTATACATATAGTTTTATGGTTTACGAGGGAAGAGATAGTCACGTAGAGCCGCCGAACTGCCCAGATTACATAGGGAGCGCTGGTAAGATTGTCTGGGACTTGGTGTCACCCTTATTCGGAAAGGGGTACCACTTGTATGTGGACAATTATTACACTAGCGTGACACTTTTTAGTTTTGGAGCATGTGGCACCATGCGTTCTAATCGTCTAGGCTTTCCCCAGTGGCCTATAGAATCCCGTTTTAGGCTGGGGAGAGAGCCTGCTTGAAGTGTAATAACTTGCTCACTGTGCAGTGGAGGGATAATAAGAATGTTTTCGTTCTTTCCTCCCTTCACGCAGACACGACAGTCCAAATTCCTATGGCGACTGGTGTTGTGGAGAAACCCCTCTGTGTCCACGAATATAGCCTTAATATGGGAGGGGTGGACCTCAACGACCAGTTGTTGGTGCTGTACCTAATTGCCCATAACGCCAGATGCTGGTAGAAAAAAGGTCTGTTTATTTATTTCAGTTGGCTTTGCTGAATGCTTTTGTACTTTATAAAGCTCCAGGATGAACTGGCTCCTTCCTTAAATTCCAGGAAGAGATCATCAGAGCCCTTCTGTTTCCAGATGGTTCTTTGGCCCAACTTCCCACCGCAAATGCAGTAAGCCGGCTGCATGAGAGGCATTTTCTGTATGTCCTCCCTGATACCCCTACCCAACGAGCCCCCCAAAGAAAATATCATGTCTGTAGAAAGCGCGGATATAGGCGTGACACCTGCTATTTTTGTCCCTCCTGTCCTGACCATCTTGGTCTTTGCATTGATGAATGTTTTGAACGCTACCACTCACTAGTGGAGTTTTAGCGTAAGGTACAGCACTGCACAGACTAGGACACACTTACACAGGGTCTCCAAAGATGCCATCGCATTTTGGGAGACCCGAACCTGAAACCGTTACAGTTACAACTTAAAAAAGTGTAAAAAAAAAATAAAAATAAAAAAAGTTAAAAAACCCCCAAAAAAATATAAAATAAAAAAAACAAAAATAGTTGTTGTTTTATTGTTCTCTCTCTCTATTGTTCTGCTCTTTTTTACTGTATTCTACAATGCAATGTTTTATTGTTACTATGTTTTATCATGTTTGCTTTTCAGGTATGTAATTCTTATATACTTTACTGTTTACTGTGTTTTTTCCCACAAAAAAGGTTTTATTGAAAAAGAGCACAATTACATGTACAAACAGTTAAACAGGTTTTGAAAGATGCATCCATGACGTTATTATACGTTAGTAATACAGAAAATATTATTACAATCTGAATCATGGGGAACAAAGTTATATGGTAGGATAAGTGAAGTGCATCCAAAAAAAAAGAAGTCACTATATAGTGAGGGAAAATAAGATCCGTCGAAACATTCTACTACAAGACATTTTACTGTATACAAGTGTTGTTATGATAAAAAATCCTCCGTGTGGGCCATTGTCACCAGGTCCAGTCACAAAGTAACGAAGAGTATTAGACTTGTATGGTCCTATATAAGAATGACCTGTCTCTGGTGAGTAATTAATACGTGTTATGCTTATTGTCTCGGTCAGATATTGTAGGGAGGGTATGGGTAGGTATGAATAAGTGGGAGAGGGATCTTAGATGAAATGGAGATATTTGAGGGATACAGAAGAGGGGGGGTAAGGGTAAAAAGAAACAGCGGGGAAAGAGGGGAGAGAGAGGAGGAAAGAAAAGAGAGGTAGGGGGCGCTGGGGTAGGGAGGGTAGAGGGCCGCTCCTCCTCTCAGGTCAAACAGTCCCAAACAGAAAGAGTGACTGGGTATTTCCCCTGTCACTCGGGGGAGAGGGGAAGTATCATATCGGGAAGTAAGACTTATAACAATCAGTACTTTTAAAATGTGTCCAACATGCCCAGACAGTGGTAAATTTTTGTATGCGATCTTGTGAGATATAGATCAATTCTTCCATCTCCTATATCTTAGCAATCTTCGTCAGCCATTCCCTGATAGTCGGGGGGTTGGATGAACGCCAGTGTACAGGTATGCATAACCTGGCCGCTTTTACCATGTGCATGGCCAGTGATTTATGGTAGGATCGTTTAGGTAAGGTTGTATGATGGAGGAGATATTAAGCTGGATTAAAATCCAGAGTGTAGGTAGAGACGTCATGAAGCTCTTTCCAGAATGATTGAAGTACTAGGCACTCCCACCAGATGTGGATCATGGAGCCTTCCTCTTTATTACACCTCCAGCAGGTGTTTGGGATTGAGGGTGAGAATTTATGTAGGCGAGTCGGTGTTCTGTACCATTTTGTGAGTATTTTATAGCCGTTTTCTTGTATAGCTACGTTTAATGAACCTTTGTGTTCATGCACATGAATGGTTTCCCAATCCTCATCAGTGAGGGCTATGCGTAGATCTTTACCCCAGGATAATCGTAGGGTTTCTGTCTGTGAGGAATGAGGTTTTCCTTGAAGAAGAGAGTAAATGATAGATATTAGGTGTCTTTGTTGTGTGTTCTGAGAGCATAAAGTTTCAAATGGTGTTAGTTGTCTTGACCATAGATCATTGGAGTCTGAGTAGGTGAAAAAGTGTCTCAGCTGTCTATATGTCCAGAAAGGGGGGGCGCATGCGCGGCGCAGAAGGAGATGGACGCCTGATACAGTAGCTCCGCTACACCCGGGACACTATAGGCTTCCTGAGGGCCATAAACAGCTCGAACCTCATCTACTTTTAGCACCCCTCAAGCCACATATGCTTGGTGCATGCCGTCGAAGCGGAAGAAATCTCGGGGCTCCTCTCAGAACACTTTAACCCACTATCTCCTCCGCACGCGGGAACGCTACAGCATGGCCCAAGATGGCGCCGCGGGAAGAGGGAACTCTCCGACTCCATCCACTCCGCCGCAGCCGGACCTCTCTCCTAACCAACACAGCTCCAGTGAGTACCACCCCTCCCTGTCCAAAGCAGACCTGGACAGTAGTCTGGAAGCCATGTACACAAAATTGGCAACCAAATTCCAAACAGAGCTCCATAAAACTTCCCATACTCTGTCACAAGAGATAGCAGCCCTGGGATCACGTACTGAACTCCTCGAAACTAAACACGATGAGCTGGCCCTGGCTTATAATGACCTTAGTCGTGACCACGAATCCCTATCTCTGGCCCTCAATTCAATACAAGCCCAAGTCGAGGATCTCGACAATAGAAACAGACGGAATAATCTGAGACTCAGAGGCATCCCTGAATCTGAGATGGAATTAATCCCTACTGTGATCCGTTTATTCAAGTCACTTCTCCCTGACCACGAATCTGCGGCCTTCAAGTGCGATCGCATCCATAGGGCTCTCCGCCCTAAACCACCTGATGACAAGCCCCCCAGGGATGTGATCCTCTGTATGAAGGACTTCCTCACAAAAGAAGAAATCCTGAGGGCGGCCCGTAATAACCAACGCATTACTTTGGATAATCATACTATCCAAATTTAGCCAGATATTTCTCCAGCAACTTTGGATAGACGCAGGGGCATGAAAGAGATCACCACAGCGCTACAGTCTGCACGCATTCGATACAGATGGGGATTCCCCTTCAAATTGCTGGTCCCCCATAATGGTACTACGTTTGCTGCTTCCTCCCTTCGTGAGGGCCAAGAAATTTTGGTGAAGCTCGGCCTCTTGGATGCCTCTGCACTACGTCGCCTTCCATCAACACCCCGTCCAGCTCCCATCTGGCAAACCCCTCCGCCCAGGAGAGACAGGAGGAGGATTCGTTATGAAGCCGGAGAGGGCCTCGCAGAACAATTACGCTAGTAACTCACATCTGATGCTCAGCACCACCAGTACTTTCCTTTGGATGGTTACCGTCCCTCGGTGCCGCGATATGTTCTCCCCACCCAGCAAAGTAACTCTTTTTTTATTTTCTCTTTTCCCTTCGGGCAAGGTAAGCCCTGTTGAACACACACTCTGCAGCCTTTTTTACTGCAGTCCAGCTGGGTACGAGACCTAGTTGTCTCGCTTGTGAACTGTTTGTGTTTTTTTTCTTTTTCATCAGGTAATAAGGTTTTTTTTTCTCACTGTTACAACCTTCACTGATTCGGTTTAAAAGTTTGACTTTATGTCTTCTTCTAGTAGCCCAAATCTGGGCCTTTTTTCATTTTTATTTTTCTTTCTTTATCAAAAATCTCTCCTTTTTTGTTTTCTTGGCCAACTAATCAGATACCTATTGTTCGGTCTAAATATTGTTAAGTATTACTATGCATTCAAGATTCACGTCCTTAGATGCTATATTTGCAATTTACCTACTGTTGTAATGGCGGTACTCCTGCTTGACCTCCTACACCTCAACCTACAAGCCCAGCTTACCCCCTGTGTGGGCTTTACTATAAACTTTTTCAGATGTAATAATTTAACTATGATATATCATGGTTATCACATGTATCTCCCATAATGTGAAGGGATTTAATTCCCCGGTCAAAAGGCGTAAAGCCTTCGATCAATATAATCATCTGGGGGCTAGGATTCTCCTAATTCAGGAGACTCATTTCTCCCACGCCTCATATCCTAAATTCCTTCACAGGAGCTTCCCCCAAGCATTTTATTCGCTTCATACAACCAAAAGCAGGGGTGCCGCCATACTTCTACATTCCTCCTTGCCAATGGAGGTTAAGCATTGTTATAAAGACAGGGATAGCGGGTTCGTCATTATCAAAGGGCTGATTCACAACAAAGAAATAACCATAGCTAGTGTTTACGCCCCCAATGACGCACCTGCATCCTTTTTCAAATCTTTTTTTAGCAAACTGGTTTCTCTGAACTCACCTCATATGATAATAGGTGGTGACTTCAACTTAGTTGCTAACCCAACACTAGACAGATCCTCCTCCACGATCTCCTCTAAAGCCTTCCCGAAGTCTCTATCACAGGGTCTGGTGGACCACCAGTTAATAGATACCTGGAGATCACATAATATAGGACTAAGGGGATACACCTTTTACTCACATCCACATAACAGCTATGCTAGGTTAGATTATATTTACACCACCCCCATTATTTTAGCCAACTCGTCAAATGCTACGATCCAACCTTGTGTCTGGTCGGATCATCATATCACCTCTTTCACTACACAATTCATAGGCCTAGCTCCCACCCCACACTCCTGGAGACTGAACGAGGCTTTGCTCTCGGACTTGGTAGCTGAATCTGAGACAGCTAAGTCCATTGAGGAATACTTCTCATTCAATGATCTCCCAGAAACCCCACCTACTATACTATGGTCTGCCCACAAGGCAGTTATAAGGGGAAAGCTTATCAGTATTGCCTCTTCCCATAATAAGATGCACAGACAAAAAATTCTTGACCTCACGACAGAATTGGACCGCTTATATAAAAACACCGCTCAGTTGGGTTTGGAATCTACCAGAAAAACAATAGATCAGAAGAGTCTAGAGTTAAACTCTCTCTTATCCTCCAAGATTGAGAAAGACCTTAGATGGTCCAAAGCCAAATTTTTGCTGCATAATAACTCCACCACAACCCTTTTCGCTAGGAAGCTTAACCAAGCCTCCCGACCCACACATGTATATAAATTGACCTCCACAGCAGGTCTTTCCACCTCTCACCCTAAAGAAGTGCTTCACATTTTCGAACGCTTCTACTCCTCCCTTCTAGCGCCAGTTCCAACTCCTCCCACTAGCACTGAAAAGACTTGGTTTCAAAATGTCCCTCTACCTTCCCTCTCTCCTTCACAAATAGAGAAACTTAACGCCCCTATCACCACATCAGAAGTGCTTAAAGTAATCAAATCCCTTAAGGGGGGCTCTGCCCCAGGCCCAGATGGCTTTTCAGCCGTATACTATAAAAAATTTGCCACGCTACTAGCCCCCAACTTAGTACAGTTATTTAACTATGTCTTACAGGGGGGTAACTTCCCAGACGAGATGCTATTAGCAAACATGTCCCTGATCCCCAAACCCAATAAAAATCACCTTCTCCCCCAAAATTATAGACCAATTTCAGTCATGAATAATGACTTAAAGATTTTTAGTAGAATTCTGGCAGATAGGTTAGCTTCCATTATCTCCTCCCTTATCTCCCCCTTTCAATCAGGATTTATTCCCCATAGATTTATAACAGATAACATCAGGTTAGCTTCTAATATAATTCAAGATGCAAATCAGACCTCCAAGAAACTCTTCATGCTCAGCCTTGATATACATAAGGCGTTTGATAGCGTCTCCTGGAAATACCTTTCCGTCCTTTTGCAGCGGATGGGCTTTTGCAACGAATTTTTGCACGGATTCCATGCCCTTTATCTCAACCCCAAAACTCGCATTAAGATTCCGGGCTGTTGCTCTGAGTTTTTTTCAGTTGGTCGTGGCACTAGGCAGGGGTGTCCACTTTCACCCCTGGTTTTTGCCCTGGCCCTGGAACCCTTGGCTATTGCCATACTCACTAACCAAGATATTTCGGGTTACTCAAAAGGTGCCTCTACATACAAATTTTGCATGTACGCAGATGATGTCCTCATGTTCTTGACTAACCCCCTCATCTCCCTTCCCGGTCTCCTTCAGACCCTTTCGAATTTTGCTGGAGTCTCTGGTCTTAAGATCAATGTTACGAAATCAACAGCCCTACCGGTGGGATTTTCTCCAGCGGAACTCCAACACCTTAAAAACACCTTCCATTTTACATGGGCAGACGTCCACATATCCTATCTGGGTGTCCTTTTGACGAGAGACTTCAGCTGACTTTTTGAATCTAACTTCCCTCCCATGATCTCCAAACTAAAGAGAACTCTGAAAATGTGGTCCCAACTTCACATTTCCTTTATAGGTAGAATTACAGCCCTCAAAATGGTAATCCTCCCCAGATTACTCTATCTCTTTAGATCCCTCCCAATCAGGATTTCTAAATCATATCTGCTGAACCTTCAGGCACAACTCAATAAATTTATTTGGCAGGACAAACCCTCCAGATTTGCTAGGGACACCCTTTACCGCTCTGCTAAAAGTGGGGGATTGGGGGTCCCCCAAATCTGGCTTTATTACCTAGCCAGTAGATACGCTCAACAAGCCCAATGGAATATCCAAAACTCTAGGGTCCCATGGGTCAAATTCGAACAAGAATCTATCTCTCCCCTATTCCTCCCTGGGATAATGTGGTCCTCCATCCCCTCCCTTCCAGAGATCTCCCCCAAAAATAAGGTTGTTTCACTGGGGTTAAAACTTTGGAACTCCTACAAACATAGGTTCAACCTCTCTACTCAATCCCCACAGGGTGCCTCCTTTCTTGGTGACCCTAGATTCCCCTCAGCTTACTACCACCCAGAGTCTTTCCAGGAATGGACACAACACAACTTAATCACCCTGAGGGATTTTCAGGTAGACTCCAAATTCACTACATTTTCGTCACTAAAAACTAGATTTAACATTCCAGACAAAGAGTTTTTTCGCTTCCTTCAAATACGTCACTTTTTTCATCAACACTACCCCAACCCTTCAGGGACTGACACGACTCTATACGAAGATCTATGCCGTGAGGCCCCTCGACAGCGGGGTCTCATCTCACTGATCTATAAACTTTTGGAGTCTGCTGTGGATGTCCCATCCCTGAAATATAGGTCTCAATGGGTCCAAGAACTAAATCTAGAACAGGCCGATTTGGATTGGGAGAGAGGGTGGTTAAATATACGCAAATGCACTAAATCCCTTGCCGTTAGGGAGACAGCCATTAAACTCACGACAAGATGGTACTATACCCCATCCCGTATTCACAAAATATATCCACAAACCTCCCCTGACTGTTTCAGAGGATGCACGCTTTTTGGCTCATACATGCACATTTTTTGGGAGTGTGAAAAACTTCAACCTACCTGGAGAGAGGTCTTTAAGCTGGTAGATAGACTGGCGGGTCACCCCATCAGTCTCACTCATCTTCATTGCCTCTTTTTTCAAGATATTCCTGACATTGCAAAACCTCTCCTGAGATTAATTCACACAATATGTATAGCTATGATCTGGTGCACAGCTCTTCACTGGAAATCCGCTACTGTTCCTTTCGCGCAAATTATTGCGCGAATTGATGATATGATGGTATCTGAGCAAATTTTTCATACATTACATGACTCTATTCCTGCATACAATGCCAAATGGAATCCATGGTTCTTACTAAGACTTCAAGATTGAACACTCCTGACCGAGTTATTGTTTCTAGTATGATTTCCCACCCCCCCCCCCCTTTTTTTTTTTTTTTTATTTTTTTTTTTTAGTTGTTTTGTTTTGTTTGGTCTTCCCTTCTTTCTATCTAATAATTATTACACACCCAACTCTTTGGGTATAATTTCTCATTTGTCACACTCAGGGCAGCTCAGAAGAAGATAATGTTACTTTATGGTTCTTAATGTGATAGACTACTCTGTACTTTTGTCCTTTTAAAATGTATTATACCCTGATAGAATTGAATACCCTCTTTCAATGTATATGTCCAGTAAGGAAAATCCTTTGTGTGGGATGTAGATCTTAGGTTTTCATAGGGTTGTAACCGGCCTTCGTGGAAAAAGTGGCGTGTTTGGATATCGTCGTGTGGCCATTCTTGTTTTAAAAATGCATCTGACTCCCCCAGGGGGAAATCTGGGTTCCCCCTCAGGGAAGTCAAAGGCCCTGGTTGTGAGTATATATGAAAGGAGGTTACAGCTAAAGTAAAAGCAAGTAATGACTGGTAGATAAGTGGGTGTTTTAATGAGTTGGGGCCAGTGTTTTGATGGAAGCCAGGGAAGGTTGTGTAGTGGCTTGTGGATAAAGGAGCTTTCTAATACCACCCAGGGCTTCCCTATTTTATTCGTTCTCCAGTCAACTACTCTAGTTAAATGGCAGGCCAAATAGTACTTATGAAGGTCTGGGAGAGCAATCCCACCCTTGGTCTTTTCACATGTAAATCGTGTGTATTTAATTCGTGGGGGACTGCCCTTCCAAATGAAGGTTGTACAGGTTTTTTTATATGAAAGAAAAAAGGAAGGGGGCAAGTGGATTGGAATGGTCTGCATTAGGTAAAGAAGGCAGGGAAGGATAATCATTTTTATCAGGGCCGAGCGCCCAAACCATGAGACATTGAGAGTGGCCCAGACTTTTAAATCCGTCTGAATTTTTGATAAGGTGTGAAGGAAATTATGGTCATAAAGGTCTGCGAGTCGCCTAGTAATTTGAATGCCTAGATAAGTGATGGCATCTCCCTTCCATTGAAAAGGGAAGGAGTCTTGGCAGTGGGTAACCTCTTGTGGGGAAAGGAAAATATTCAAGGCATGGGATTTGGGGTAATTGATTTTAAGATTTGATAACACACCAAAATGGTTAATGTCCTTCAACAAGTTAGGCAGGGATATACGAGGTGATCGGAGTGTCAACAGAATATCGTCTGCGAAAGCAGCTACTTTAAATTCCCTCCGGTTGATAGTTATACCTTGAATATCTGTATTGGCGCGTAGTCTATTTAGAAGGGGTTCTAGGGTCAAGACGAAGATTAGGGGGGACAGTGGGCATCCTTGGCGGGTTCCGTTGGGAAGGAGTTTGACAGGAGGCCATTTGTTTTAACCCTTGCTGAGGGATTGTCATATAGGGCGTTGATGTGTGCACACATGCGTGGTAGTAGGCCAATGCCCTTTAGCACTTCCCGCATATAGTCCCAGGCCACCCTGTCAAACGCCTTCTCGGCATCGAGTGACAACAGGAATCCCTTAGTGTCCGAGGAAGTAAGCCAATGGTGTATGTTTAAGGTGCGTATGGTATTATCCCTGGCTTCCCTACCCGGGATAAAGCCCACTTGGTCAGCTGAAACAAGGCCAGGGATTAAAGGCAATAGTCTGTTTGCTATCATCTTTGCATATAACTTAATATCTACATTAAGTAGTGAGATGGGTCTATAGTTGGAAGCTTGGGAAGGATCTTTGTCTGCTTTCGGTATGACTGCTATATGAGCCTCAAGCATGTTGCCCAATGGGGTGAGTGGGTTCGATAGGGAGTTAAAGGCTGTGAGCATTTGAGGTCAGAGTGTTTCTAAGAAACTTTTATAATAGATTAGTGGTAATCCATACGGGCCTGGGCTCTTGCCCACTTTCATTTGTTTTATAGCTAGAATCGTGTATTTGGGATTGGCGGTCTAATGTACTAGGTAAACCTGTGTTGTGGCATGGCAGATTGTAAAGTTTAGAGTAGAATTTTTCGAAGTGGGCAGCTATGTCTTCGTTTTTAGAGAGAAGTATGCCTTTATCAGTACGTAAATGGTGAATTATGGATGAAGTTTTGGCTGCCTGTATCGTGCGAGCAAGCAATCTCCCACTCTTGTTGCCGTGTTCATAGAACACTTTCTGTCTGAGAATGTATTGTCGTCTTGTGTGTTTTCCTAGTTCCTCCATTAGGGTGGATTGTGCATGTAAGAGGTCTTGTAGTGTGGATTGGGAGGTAGATTGCTTGTGTGTCGTTTCCAGTCTATTAATGGCTTTGATGAGTGATGCGATCTGGGCCTGATGCCTTTTTCTTTCCTTCGTTGCTAGGGCTATGAGTTTCCCCCTAATGACACACTTGTGGGCTTCCCAAAGTGTGATAGGAGGTATGGCTGGGGTAGTATTTTCTCGAAAGTATAGTTGAAGTCGGGTGTTTATTTGTCTTAATATGTCAGGATCTTTAAGGAGGGAAGGGTTCAACCTCCAAGTCTTAGTTCTGTTGTTGTATTCTGGAAATGTTAAAGTTATCGTGATGGGGTGGTGGTCTGATAAAAACATAGGTTCTATTGTGGCTTGTGAGAGAAATTATAGGTCTGTCTGGGATAGAAATATATAATCAATTCTTGAGTACTTTTGATGCGGGGGGGAAAACAATGTGTAGTCTTTATCTGTTGGGAACATGGTACGCCATGTGTCATGGAGAGTCAAACTTTGTAGCTGGAGTTTAATTTGCTGTAGTGCGCGATAGGGTAGTGCAGAGGTCCCTGTAGAAGAGTCAAATGTTGGGTTTAGTGGGACATTAAAGTCTCCGCCGAGTATTACTATGCCCTCTTGAAAGGAAGAGAGAAGATCACAAATTTGCCTAAAGAAGGTTACTTGGTGTTCATTCGGGCAGTACACATTTGCTATCGTAATTGGTTTAGATGCATATGTGCCTTTAACAAAGATGTATCTACCTTTGTGATCAACCAGGGAGTCCGTTAGTTGAAAATCAGCGTGTTTGGAGATAAGTATGGAGACTCCTTTTGTTTTAGAGGTTGGGTTCGTAGAGTGGAGTGAATGCTTATAGATGTGATTCGTTAATTTGGGGATATGCTTTGTGCAAAAATGTGTTTCCTGTAACAAGAGGAAGTGAGCTTTGTGTTTAGTTAATGCTGAAAGGAATTGTGATCTTTTTTCTGGAATATTTAAGCCTTTTACATTAAGTGACAGGCATTTTAGTGAGAGAAGTTAAGTAGTGGTTACTTCTTTCGGCATTGTGAGTATTTCTAGGTTTGCGGGGAATGTTAAGATTGCTCAGCTAGTTCTGTGTCCCTTATGCGCATTACAGGATGATTTCATGGGTATGTGGAGACTGGGGGAGAGGAGAGAGGAGCGGCCCCCACCTGCAAAAGGGATTCAATATGGAAGATATGTGAAAAGAGAAAGAGAAGTTGGATAAAAAAAGGAGGGTATAAGACAAGGGGGTGGGAAGATTAAAGAAAAAAGGGGGGGGAGGGAAGAGAAGGGGGGGTGGATAAGATTAGTTTCGTGGGGATTGGGGAGAGTACCTCAGAAATTCAGCTGGGTACGTATGTAAATCGTTACCGGAGGTGGTCGTAGGCTTGCCTATCCACCTATAGAGAAATGTTCGGATTATTATCTCTAGTCCGTATGGAAAGCTGTTTTAGGGTTTGCGAACTGTGGTGGGAATGAGTGCTGTAGCACTGCGGAGGACGAATTAAGATAAATATTAGCAGTTAAGGGTATGAAGAGGTGTGTCAAAAACTGCATTTTGGGAAATCTAGATGCATGGCTTGTGGGGTCATATTAATGCTAGTTCGGTCATGTGCATTGATAAATTGTGACAAGCCATACACCATTTCAAATGTTAATGACAATACACTAGAACACCTTTCGGCGGGAAATGACCATGAACATTGAAGTATTTAACAAGTAACGGGTTAAAAGATAAAAAGAAGACTTAAACAACAACCTTTTTCAGTCGAACAACCTTGATCATGCTGTTATTAATAAAGATATTGAGATTTTTAGAAGCATATTTCTCTATATCTTACTTTATCTTACTTTCCTGCCTCTTCACAGAAAGGTCAGGTTGGCTAGTATGGGAGTCTGGACCCACATTCATGGCTCATAAGTAAGTGTGAGTGTTAAAGTACTGGAGGATTGGTTCGCGTTGGGAAATCTTCACTGCTGATGAGGTGTAGTGTTTCTGGTTCCTCATCCTTTTTGTGGGTAAAAATGGCGTTGTAGGAAGCTTGTTGATGGCATATAGGCTAAGAGCGGTATGTGAGATATTGTTAGAAGGTTGAGGTAGGGGCGTGGCCTAGACATGGCTGAGTGAGGCTGCTTTTCTTTGAGCTCCCGGCCTCGTCCAGAAAAACCCGGCTAACTTTATCTTACCAGAGGCATGCAATCTGCCAAAAGACACAGAACCAGAGCATCTACATGGGGGAAACCCGCTGGCAAAAGTCCAGGAGAAATCCGCCGCTATTTTCTACAATTACAAGGCCTATCTCCCGGAGCCACAGTAGCGGCGCCACGAGGCCCCCCACATGGAGAGAAGCAGAAGGCCTTAAAACAAGTTGGAGCCTGCACCTTTCCTAGCTCCCGGGCTACACCCGAATGCTCTGCCGACACCAGCGGAGGACCACATCGAACCACTTCAGGCTCTCCCTACCAGAACAGACATTGAGGCACTTATCCTCAAACTAGGAGAAACACACCGCCGCGACATACAGGAGGTCAGGGGAGAAGTATCGACTTTGGCAGAGCGGATGTCCACAGGAGAAACTTCGGTGTCCTCATTAGTGGACAGAGTATCAGCCCTAGAACAGGCCAGAGACCAACAGAAAGATGCCGCCATAGCCCTGCAGCTGCACCTGGAGGACGTGGAGGACCGGAGCCGCAGGAACAACTTGCGGCTCCGGGGGATTTCGGAAACGATATCACCGGAGAACCTCGGGGAGACAGTGAAAGGAATTTTCCGCACTGTATTGGGGGAACCTAATCTGGAGATCGAACTCGACAGGGTACATAGAGCTCTGGGCCCCAGGCCTGAAGACCCGAACAGATCCCGCGATGTGGTTTGCAGACTTCACCGCTATACCCAGAAAGAAAACATCCTCCGTCGGGCCTGGGAGCATGGCGACGTTGAAGTGGGGGGTACACAAACTAAAATCCTGCCGGACTTATCACGGGCAACCCTGAAACGTAGAGCCCTCCTTCGCCCTCTCCTAGATCTCGCAAAACAGAAGGGTCTCACGTATAGATGGGGATACCCACTGTCAGTGCTGTTTCGCAAGGACACAGGCGCCTTCTCCCTCCCGAACTGAAGACCTTCAGGCTCTCTTCCGATTTATGGAAACAGAACCAATTCAGATCCCGGACTGGCTCCAGTTCCTTCCTCGTCCACCCGGAAGATCAGGCCCCTTAAGGCTCCGTGACCCTCTGCCTTCTCGCCAACAAAGGAACAGGCGTAGACACCAGCCTCGGGAGGAGAACTACGTGAGTAGGCCTTTGGTCGTTCATCCCTGTCCAGACACATTTCCTGATTGTAATGCGGGTAGCCCCCCAGTCCCTACATGCAGACAAGGTTTCCGGGTCACCTAGCCCAGTTCTTCTTGGAGGAGACCAGACAAACAGCGGTACCCCGGATGCTGACCACCCCCTCCCCTTTACTGTCATGCACACCAGTCCCGGGGGCAGCCAGTGTGGAAGCCTTGTGGTAGGCTCCCCTGGGAAGCGAAGCCTGAACCTAGGAACTTTAGATTACTTTTCCCAGAGACCTTACTTGACTTAACTGTCGCGGAGTCAGTGGAATGTAAAGGCATCAGGAGTGGTACCCCCCCCTGGATCTCATTGTGTTCCCCCCTCTAACAGACAGAGGAACATTGCTCTGCATGCACAGGACTAAGAAACTGAGTCTCTGTTAACCAATCACCGTTTACGCAGCAACGATCTGAAAGAATAAGACTCTTATTAATACTGCTATTTTTTATTTTTATTTGTGGGGATGGGTGGGCAACCTAACTGTTCAGCCACTGCTTCCGGTACTGCAACAGATGAGGTCCGCTTGAACGCCACCTGTGGAGTGGCATCATGCTCATAAACTATATGCCTTGTCTTGCACACGGAAACATTACTCCTTTGCGGGTTACCTGTACTTTATTCCATATATTTTTTTTGTTTTTATTTTATATTATATTATTTTATTTTATTTTATTTTATTGCAATCTGGTTGCATTTCATTGAATCTCAGTCCAGTTCAGTTCTTCCCACTATATAGTAAACTGGATTGCCTCAATGATCTGTAACTCTGGATGGGGATGGGATGGTTATTTACACTGTTTCACCTGTTGAAGTTATACGTTTTATGAAGCCGCTTTTGTGTCTAGTTCTATTAGCACCATTTTTTGTCTCTGATCTCGTACGTGTTGATGTCACCAGAACACATGTTTGCTTTAGTACCAATGGTACATCGATAACTCACAACAAATTGTAGATGGCCGGGGGTGAATGGGGAGGCTCGGGAGCTCGCTTCCAGGCCCTGTCTATCCACCGTTCCACATAGGACTGCGCTCCATTCCCAGACTGTTAACTGGGGAGCGTGTTAGCCGATTTGGCTACTTTAGTATTTTCTCTAGGCTGCACACCCTAGTGACAGTTTTCTAATTTTTTCTGAAATTCTCAGGTGGCACCACCCACCCTTGCTTACCGTCTTTACTCTTTTCTACTCTTAAGTCTTTCCCCCTCTTATCCCCTCTGCCCTTCCCTATCCCACCAACCCCTCTTACCCCAATTCCCCACGACTCGCAATCATGGTTACTCTAAATATAGTCTCCTTAAATGTTAAGGGCCTAAACACACCTGAGAAAAGACGTATGTTGCTTCATGATATGCATCAGAAGGAAGCTGACATTGTATTTCTGCAGGAAACGCACTTTAGAGAAGGGTCCCTCCCGACACTTCAGAACAAATTCTACCCGGTGGTATACCATTCAAGGTACACGGAAGCAAATCAAGAGGGGTCTCTATTCTGATTTTGGCAAAACTCCCGTGGTCACACACAGATGAAAAACTTGACAGAGAGGGTAGATTTCTTTTCCTAAAGGGACAGATAGGAGATGTGAAGGTAACTTTGGCCAATCTGTACATTCCCAATACACACCAAGATACATTTCTCAAACGACATTTGGATTTACTTTTGCAATTCGCAGACGGACAATTGATTGTAGGCGGGGACTTGAATGTTCCACTAACACCTTTGGAAGACACTTCCACTTGAACGTCTTCCACCTCACGAGATCTGCGTAAAAGTATCGGGCGACACTGCATTCCCTGCAACTGGCTGACGTTTGGCGTCTTTTCCACACGGGAGAGAAGGATTACACCTTCTTTTCTAAACCACATCAGACATATTCTAGAATCGACTACTTCCTGATTCCCCACAGACATCTACAAGCAATTAGAGAAACCACCATAGGTTCAATTACGTGGTCAGATCACGCCCTGATAACACTACGCTATGCTCTCTCTGACTCCATGTTGGCACATAGACCACCATGGCGACTGAATGAGGGGACTACTGAAAGACCCAGACGTACTAGCAGAAGTAACTAAGGAAATAGGACACTACTTTACCTCTAATGACACCCCTGACTGTGATATTGGTTTAGTATGGGAAGCACACAAAGCAGTTATTAGGGGGATACTCATCAAACACGGCTCACGACTTAAACAGCAGAGATCTGCTCAGCTGACTACACTACTAAAGAAACTAGAAACATTAGAAACAAGCCACAAACAGACACCCACCAAACAACTAGAAACAGAATTAAACTCAACTCGCATGCAAGTCACTGACCTCTTGCGATACAAAGCAAAAGCGGCATTACAGATTTGCCGAAGGAAAACTTATGAATCCGGCAACAAATGCGGGAGGCTATTAGCTCAGTCATTACGTGAACAAAGACTTGCATCATACATACCCCATATCACGTCTCCCTCAGGTCGGAAAGTCTCCCTACCCCAACAGGTGGTACAAGAATTCAGCTCCTTCTACTCTTCTTTATACAATTTGACAGAGCCACAAAATCCCTCTGATGCAACTGCAGACTACATAACGGCGTCCCATATGCCGTCCCTCCCGGAGGAAGCTAAATCGCTTCTAGAAGATCCCATTACCCTGCCCGAATTAAAAACTGCATTAAAAAGTTCCAAACCAGGTAAAGCCCCAGGCCCAGATGGCCTTACCATCACCTATTACAAAACTCTACTGCCCTCTCTAGGACAACACCTGGTTAGACTCTACAACGACCTGGGCTCAGGAGGTAAGCTTCATAAATCCACACTTCAGGCACAAATATCTGTCATACCAAAAGAGGGCAAAGACCCAGGCCATTGCAGATCTTACCGCCCAATTTCCCTTCTGAATACGGACCTGAAACTTTTTACAAAGATCATTGCCATCAGGCTGCAGCACCATCTCAACTCACTTATACACCTAGATCAGGTTGGCTTTGTCCCGACTAGGGAAGCTAGGGACAATACGACTAAAGTCCTTAATCTGTTACACGTCGCAAATAACACTAAGATTCCATGTGTGTTCCTCGGGACAGATGCCGAAAAGGCTTTCGACCATGTTAGCTGGAAATTCATGTTCGCAACGCTGAGACACATAGGACTAGGAAACAGAATGTTAAATTGGAAAACTGCGGTCTATTCCAGCCCAACAGCTAGAGTTAGAGCTAATGGGGTAATGTCGGAGGTCTTCCCAATTGCTAATGGGACTCGCCAAGGGTGTCCACTGTCGCTGTTGCTCTTCGCGCTATACCTAGAACCCTTCTTGTACCACATCAGGCTCAATCCCCATATTACAGGTGTAGAAGTCAACAAGGAACAATTTAAAGTCTCTGCATATGCCGATGACTTGATGTTCTCCCTTACAAACCCCAACATCTCCCTTCCTAATCTTATGAAAGAATTTCACACTTACGGTCAACTGGCTAACCTGAAAATCAATTTCAGTAAGTCTGAAGCAATGGGTATCGGAATACCCCAAACACAGCTCTCACATCTTCAGTCTAGCTTACACCTAAAATGGTCCACCACAGCCCTGAAGTACTTGGGTACGTTCATACCTCCGACGTACTCCCAGCTGTTCAGGCTTAATTTTCCTCCTCTTTTAAAGAAGGTCAACCAATTACTAGATAAATGGAACAGTGGGCTGCACTCTTGGTTCGGCCGCTGCAATATTCTCAAAATGGCTATTCTACCCAAATTCCTTTACCTCTTGCAGACTATTCCAATACACATACCGGTGGACTATTTTAACCAAGTGAGAGCAGTATTCATAAAGTTCCTCTGGGCAGGGAAAAGACCACGTCTACATCGGAAGATTCTTTCATTGCCCAAGTCCAATGGAGGCTTGGCAATGCCAGATCTATGAACCTACTATAAAGCGACCCACCTAGGTAGGCTCATTGACTGGTGCCGTCATACATACACCAAATTATGGACACAGCTTGAACAAGCACAAAGCGAGATTCCCCTACATAGAGCTCCGTGGTGTCACACTGACCTTCCAACAGATCTTAAACGCCACCCATTGATAGGCAACACGGTCCGGATTTGTGCACAACTGATTCACGCTTCCCCCCACTTCTCACGTGCCTCACCGCTGCGACCCATATTGGGTAACCCTCAATTCGAACCAGGCTTACGGGATGGGAAGTTCTTGAGGCTGAGGGAGGAGGGCCTGTATCAGGCATCCCACTTCAGCGCTATGGGTAGATGGAAAACGATCTCAGAGCTTTCTGATCCTGAAGGACAGTTCCGATTAGATTTTCTGAGAGCATTGCAGCTTCACCACTTCCTACGCAGTTTACCACCGCCCAGTGATACTAACCAAATTCCCACAACTATGGAAGTACTTTGCTCGGAAACAGGGACCTTGCCACACTCACTCTCACTAACTTACAAACTACTAATTGATTGGAGAATACCAAGTGCAGAGCCTCACCAAGTGGGAAAGAGAAAAGTTGAAGAAATAAATCAGATGGAGGACCTAATCCTCACAACCCAAAACAGACAAGAACCATATTCTAAAACTTGGCAGCTATGGAACATCTTCAAATATTCAGAGGAAGGGTAAGCCCTCCGAGACAAGTGATACCATGCTATAACAGGTGTTTAGGAACAGAGAATGATAGGTGATAGTCAACATTCAAATCCGGGAGTATTCTGTTATTCTGTTCTTCTCTCTCTGTTATCTTACCTTTCCTTTTTTAAAATACAAAATCAACAGGAAACCGCTCACGAAGGGAACATGATATCCCGACATATCAGTATCATAGCACAAGGAATACAGCTAGACAGTGAGCTTGGAGAAGGTCGGGCCATATGTAAGAACTCAGGAATATCATTAATAAGTCATTAAATTCTGTTATACTTTTCTATACCATACAAGTTTTATACCAAGGTAAACCTCCCTTCTTGGTTCATGTTTTTTGCACTGTAATTGCTGTACATGAATCTATGGCTTTATTGATGTTAAATGTGATCATATCTTGTTGTATTTCCCGGTGAACCGGTTTTCTGATATAAATAAACAATTTAAAAAAAGACGCTAGAGGTAACTGCAATTTTAGATAGTTCGGACAGAAAAGAGGGCCCCCAGCGCTCCCGCCCCCCCCCCCCCCATATCAGAGGGGAAGATGGGAGCACAACAGACCAGCCCCCATTGGTATTTTGAGTGCGTAAGTACTAGATTGATTTATAGCTAGATTTTGAACAATCCAGACTCCCATAGTTTTACCCGTAGAATAAGAACAAAAACAAAAAAGCAAAAAAAACAGACAAAAAAACAAAAAAAAACAGACAAATAACAGCTAAGGTGGTTCAGGAAAAAGACGATTTTTAGCCTTATGCTCTTGATAAGAGAAATCGTCTTGTTCAGGTAAGTATGATTTTTTCACAAATAAGTGTGTAATTGGCAACAGTGCCTGAGACGGGAGTGGGTGAGTTAACAGACCTATTTTACGTTAGAACTTTACTCACAAAGTCCCTGTTGGGTGTTGAAATTTCTTTAAGATTCCAGAGTACAAGACTCACATCTAGACATGGAAACTCCATTAGGGATTCTCGTGAAGTGTGCAATCTTTCGAGGTCTGTTGTTTCTCCGCCAACTAAAAAAGGAGGGGGAAAACAAAGAGAGAAAAGAAAACAGAAAATCCGGGGGAGAGGGAGATGCGGTAAGCTAGAAGGGAGTAAAAGTTAGTGTTTGCTGTGTGAAGGCAGTATGAGCGGTTCCAGGGATAAGTTATGCCATCGGGTAATTCCGACGAGGAGTGTCTGCCGATCCTGGGCTGCGAGCAGGCAAGTCTCGGCGAGAACGGCGCTCTCCAGGTGACGTGGGGCCCAATCTGCGATGTCTGGATCGTTGTCGTTGAGCTTTGGGAGAGGAGTTGTGTGAGACTGGTTTCCATGGTTCCGTAGGAAAGTAGAAAGAGTACCACTCTGGAAGATCCATCAGGGGTATTTCCAGTTGTTCACAGAAAGTGGGTAAATCTTCCGGGGTTCGAAGAAGAGCTGTGCGACCCCTGGTGGACGCTGAGAGACAGAACGGAAACTTCCATTTATATTGGATGTTATGTGTACGTAAGACTTCCAGCAGGGGGCGCAGGGTGTGTCTGTTCTGTAAAGTAATTTGGGATAAGTCCTGAAACAGTTTCACTTCAGTGCCATTAAACAATATGCGGCCTCTGTCTCTTGCTTTCTTGAGAATCTCCTCTTTAAGGGGAAAGTTGACGATGCAACACACAATGTCCCTGGTAAGTTCAGAATCGCGGGGAGGGGGCCTTAATGCACGGTGCATGCGTTCCATTTCTATGGGGGAGTCTGCCGGTCGACCCAGCAAATCATTAAATATGGAGCATACTGTGTGCTGCAGTGCGGCCTGGTCAACTCCCCCCGGGACCCCCCTCACCCTCACGTTGTGCCTGCGGCCCCTGTTGTCTAGGTCCTCTACTTGCCAGCTCTACTTGTAGCTCAAACAACTGTGGCAGATGCATATTGTACGTTTTCTGTACTTGCCTAATTGCTGTAGCTTGTGTTCGCGCGTTTTCCTCTACATCCGAGAGTCGGTTGTTCATCGAGTGAATGTCAGCCTTTAGATCTGAAATGGCCGACATCATAGTGTGTTTAATGTCCAGGGCGACCCTCTGAAGATCTCTTTGGAGATCAAGTAGGCTTGGGAGAGGGGCGTCATTCAACTGCAGCACTGATTTACCTATCTTGACGCAACAGCGTTTGCTCCCACGATACGTAAATCAGTGACTCCAGCGCTGTAGGAGGTGATTTCACCACCACAGTTAAAAGAAAATGGTGCATGTATGCCCATCATTAGAAGTGGGTGGATGAAGGGAGGTATTCTAATGGTGGGCATACCCACCGATCACTATCTTTTTTTCGTTCAGCCCACAGGCTGCATGAAAAAAAAGATTACAATATATGCCCAACAAGGACCAGCAACGTACTGGTAAGTTGCTGGACTTTGAGTGGTTATACCAGAATGATGCCTGCAGGTTTAGCTATCATCTTGGTATAATTCTTTTAAGCCAGTGGTCGGCTTTAATGTAAAAGCAATCCTAGTGGCTAATTAGCCTCTAGACTGCTTTTATAAGCAGTGGGAGGGAATGTTCCCACCCCCGTCTTCCATGGTTTTCGCGGGCTCTCCTGTCCCAACAGGGAACCCGAGAATGCAGCCGATGGTTCTGCCAGCTGACCATAAAACTGATCAGAGACCAGAATGGCTCCAATCATCTCTATGGCCTAAGAAACCAGAAGCTACGAGCATTTCATGACTTAGGTTTTGCCGGATATAAATAGCGCCATTGGGAAATTGGCAAAGCATTTTATCACGCCGATCTTGGTGTGGTCAGATGCTTTGAGGGCAGAGGAGAGATCTAGGGTCTAATAGACCCCAATTTTTTCAAAAAAGAGTACCTGTCACTACCTATTGCTATCATAGGGGATATTTACATTTCCTGAGATAACAATAAAAATGATAAAAGAAAAAAAAAATGAAAGGAACAGTTTAAAAAAATAATTTAAAAAAAGCACCCCTGTCCCCCCATGCTCACGTGCAAAGGCACGTAAGCATGTATGCAGTTTGTTGCCGCTGCATGTTTGTGCACAATTTTAAAGCATGTCGTGTTTGGTATCCATGTTCTCGGCATAAGATCATCTTTTTTATTTCATCAAACATTTGGGCAATATAGTGTGTTTTAGTGCATTAAAATAAAAAAGTGTGTTTTTCCCAAAAAAATGCATTTGAAAAATCGTCTACTTTCCAAAATGGGGTCATTTGGGGTGTTTTGTGCTATCTGGGCATTTCATGGCCTCCGAAACTGTAATAGGCAGTGAGGTGTGAAATCACCGTTTTACGCCCTTAGAAAGCCTGAAGGCGGTGATTGGTTTTCGGGGTCCTGTACGCAGTTAGACTGCCAAAAAGTTCCACACATGTGGTATCCCCGTACTCAGGAGGAGCAGCAGAATGTATTTTGGGGTGTAATTCCACATATAACCATGCCATTTTTGAACAATATATCATTTAGTGACAATGTTGTGTAAAAAAAAAAATGTAATTTTCCCGCAATGTGACTCAACATGCCTATCAGCAAATAGCTTGGGATGTCTACTTTCCAAAATGGGGTAATTTGATGGGGGGGGGGGGGTTGTGCTATCTTGGCATTTTATGGCTTTCAAAACTGTGATAGGTAGTGAGGAGTGAAATCAAAAATTTACACACTTAGAAATCCTGAAGGTGGTGATTGGTTTTTGGGGTCCTGTATGTGGCTAGGCTCCCAAAAAGTCTCACACATGAGGTATCCCTGTACTCAGGAGAAGCAGAAGAATGAATTTTGGGGTGTAATTCCACATATAACCATGGCATATGTGAGCAATATATCATTTAGTGACAACTTTGTGTAATTTATTTTTTGTTGTTGTCATTTTTCAATCACTTGTGACAAAAAAATAAAATATTCAATGGGCTCAACATGCCTCTCAGCAATTTCCTTGGGGTGTCTACTTTCCAAAATAGGGTCATTGGGAGGGGGGGGGGTTGTAATGCCCTGCCATTTTAGCACCTCAAGAAATGAAATAGGTAGTCATAAACTAAAAGCTGCGTAGATTCCAGAAAATGTACCCTAGTTTATAGCCGCTATAACTTTTGCGCAAACCAATAAATATACGCTTATTGACATTTTTTTTACCAAAGACATGTGGCTGAATACATTTTGACCTAAATGTATGACTAAAATTGAATTTATTATTTTTTTATATATAACAAAAAGTAGAAAATATCATTTTTTATCAAAATTTTCGGTCTTTTTCCGTTTATATCGCTAAAAATAAAAATCGCAGAAGCAATCAAATACCATCAAAAGAAAGCTCTATTTGTGGGAAAAAGGGCCGCAAATTTAGTTTGAGTACAGCATGACCGTGCAATTACCAGTTAAAGCGACGCAGTGCCAAATTGTAAAAAGTGCTCTTGTCAGTAGGGGGGTAAATTCTTCCGGGGCTGAAGTGGTTAAAGGTAAATATGCCAACTTATATCTACCTCAATAAAACTTCATTGGGATTGCATATTTTGGAAGCATCACTTTTTTGTAAACAGGCTTGAATTGTTCTGATATTTTACTACCATTTAGCCTATATGTTATTAATATAAATAATAGTATATGGCCAACTTACTTAGCTCCTATTCAACAGTGTGATATATACCACCCATGACATATTTATAAATATATGGCATATTGAAACTTCATATGGAAAAAACCATACTGTCTGTTTATGACATTTTCCTTTTTACTATTTTATATGTCTAAATTACCTCTAAAAATGGCCTGATAATTGACTAATTATTCCTTAATTTATCATATCCTTTTAGTTGAGAACAGCTCTCCTATAACAGAGCCCTTCTCTCATCTTGGTTCCTTTTCTCCTGCAACATTCAGGTATATACAAAAATGCCTATAACAAACACTATTAAAAGACATATTTATTCATAGTGATATACAAATATATTTTTTTACAAATTTCAGTTAAACATTTAAATAATATTTACTATATCCCAGAATTATTTATGCCTTTTATTGCAGGATCTCTCCACATTGACCCCAGTGAGTTCCTCTTGCCATTCCCCCTCTGTAGGGCCTAGAGAGAGTGGGGAATCAGCTCTTTGGGATAGACCCACTTTACAGTTTTAAGAATTCCTTTTGATGGTTGAGTTATTGAAGCAGAAAGTCAGCAAGCACAGTCCTTTTGATGGTTTCTTTTTTTTAAGTGTAACATGATGGAATGTTAATCTACCACGCCACCATAGTATATGTGAGTGTATCTTCAAATTCTCTGTATAATTGTTATCTATTATATGCATGTATATTTTCATGTTGCTATTTACTTACTGTTTTTCAAATTATATTGTTGCGGGGCATGCCTCTCAGCCCGGGAGACTGGATTGTAATTACCTTGGACACCAGCCTCCAGGGATGGGGGGCTCACTGCCTCGGCAGGCAGGTTCAAGGCAGGTGGAGCATGATGGAAACCAGACACTCCAATCTACTGGAGCTACAGGCAGCACACATGATCCTGATGGCATTTAAGGGAATCATTCAGGGAGCTTGAGCCAAACTTTAATTGGACAACCAGACAGCGGTATCATACATCACCCGACAGGGAGGAACCAAGAGTCTGGCGTTACACAAATTAGCAAACAAAATTCTCCACTGGGCCGAGACTTATGTGGAGGATTTAATAGCAGTGTACATTCCAAAACATGATAGCAAACCATCTGAGCCGGAGGTTTCCCAGCCGTGGAGAATGGGCAATCAGCAGTCATTATATTCAACCAATTTTCGCCAGATGGGGGACACCCAATGTTGACCTGATGGCCACACCAGGGAATGCGCAGGTACCAGAGTTTGCCACAAGGTTCAGGTACAATGAGGCGATAGCCCAGGACGCCTTCTCGATCTTATTGCAGTTTCCCCTAGTGTACCTGTTTCCTTCAATCCCATTAATCTTGAGGACCCTGCTGAAGATTGCGAAGGAGGAGGTGCATGCCATCCTAAATGTACCCTTCTGGCCCAGGGGGCCATGGTTTCCTTTGCTCTTGCAGATGGCGTCAGCCCCACCAGTACACCTACCTTTCAGAAGGGACCTGTTGCAGCAGGAACAATGAATGCACCCCAACCTGGGGAGACTGCGGCTGTTGACTCGGCCCGACTGCATGCATAGGACCTCTCAGAGGAGGTAATCGGTACATTACTGGGGGCAAGGAAGACTACAACAAACGCCACATATTCCAGGATTTTTGAGAAAATTTGTGGACTTCGCATTACTGCATAGTTTCTCCCCATTAACTCTGGGTATCGCAAATATTTTGGAATTTCTACAAGCAGCGCTAACTATAGGTTTGGCATACAACTCAATTAAAGTTCAAGTGTCAGTCCTGTCCTGCTTCACCAGACATAGATGGGCTAATGAGCCTTTGATAAAGCAATTTCTCAGAGCCTCAATAAAAGTGCGGCCACCAAGGAGGAACCTCTTCCCAACTTGGGACATGGGCACAGTCCTAAAGACACTGTTGCAGCCCCCATTCAGTCCGGCTGAATCATGTACACTGGGATTTCTAACAACAAACTGGTTTTCTTGATGGCCATTACGATGGCCAGAAGAGTGTCGGAATTAGCAGCCTCATCCTGTGAAGAACCATTCTACATTATTTATCCGGACAGAGTGATCCTGAGACCCGCTTCAGCCTTGGCCTCTAAGGTGGTCTCAAGGTTTCTTGTAAACTGAGAGGCAGTGTTACCTTGCTTTACGCAGTCTCCAGAGCAGGCAAACCAGTTGGATTTGTGACCTCTGGATATGGTCGGCTTAATATCAACATATCTTTAAAGGGCACAACAGATACGCAAATCGAATAATCTGTTCATCTTCAAACTGGATGTGGTCGCCGCTAGTTCTTCAATGTTTGGATCGGCAGTAGTGTCGACTCCTTTG
Organism: Lithobates clamitans; assembly: GCA_037952925.1. Taxonomy (NCBI): domain Eukaryota; kingdom Metazoa; phylum Chordata; class Amphibia; order Anura; family Ranidae; genus Lithobates; species Lithobates clamitans. Next base: position 1,024,916 of record JBBGZY010001159.1, on the reverse strand, counting down.
ACCAATTAATTAATTAAAGTGTGGTGAAGCATTGAATTGGGCGAGTCTTGTTGTTTCTTCCCCATCCTATATTGGCTTGGGTATATCCCATAGTGTGCTGATGGGAGGACGACCAGGAAAACAAAAAATTGTTATTAATACTCACCGTAATTTTCCTTTCCTGGTCCGTCCTTACGTCAGCACAACTTTGCTTCCTTCCCTAAGTGGCCTGTCGCCACTACAAAAGAACACGAGGGGGAGGGGAGGACAGGGATTTATAACGTTGGAAGAAGGTGATCCCGAGGGTTAATGAGGAACAGTTAACCCATAGTGTGCTGACATGAGGACGGCCCAGGAAAGGAAAATTACGGTGAGTATTAATAACAATTTTCTGTTTTCCCTACCCATTCACCACCCTAGATAAAAGGCCCAACTCCCCTTCCCCCAAATGGAGGAGCTTTTTTACACACTTACATAAATACATGGTGCTGCTCTCTTCAGCCTTCTTCTGTGAGTCCATGGTAGGGTGTGGATCCTTAATGCCCTGGGCATGAAGCAGCAAAGACTATACATTTTGGCTTCTTGAGCTGCATAGGGGAAATTTTCTTAAAAAAAGGAATCCAACTGGGTTTTTTATTTTGGATAGTTTTGTTTATTTAATTTAGTGCTCTTTGTATTTGGGTTTTTTGTATATATGTGCAGTCCACAGGTATTTTCCATATTTTCCTTTTTTCCATTGTCTGATTTTTTCTTTATGTAAAAAAATATAAGTTGTTTTTTCCACAAAAAAAAGTTCAAGATAGTTGCAACAAACTTCCAGAAAATGCACAAGGCAATTCCCCCTAAAACCCACCCAAAACCAACTTTATTTGCCTTCCTTAATGACTTCAATGCGATTAGCCAAAATGGTGAAATTTCACCAAAATAGTCAAATGTTTGCCAAATTTTTAAAGAAAGTAAAGTTCTCATTTAATCCCTAATCTTTAGTAACACTTACCTTAGTACAATGTAGCTTTATTTCACTTCTCACTGTCCAATCACTGCTTCCCACCAAACACATCATTCCACCAGTACTCCACAGCCTGTGACAGTGAGGTCTTTCCTGGTACCTGGAATTTGCTATTTTCTGCACAATGGACATGACCCTTGCAAGAGACACAGCCCAGCTACTTCTAGAAACTGCATGGGATAAAAACAGACATACATTCATCCAGCCAGCCTGTCCAAGGCCCTGTGATGTGGTATCCTTGTTGTTTTGCTGAAGACCTACTCATGAAGTTGCAGGAGTCATGCCTGCTGATGATGGAGTACTTGTACGTTTTCTACCCCATACTTATACCTTTCATACCTGTCTCTAGCATATACTACCTGATCTAAAATCCTCTATACTCCTCTACTGCAAATACTATCCACACTTATACCATCTGCATTTTTTCCTGCACATACTGCCTGCTGTCCTTTCCAAAATTGTTTTGTACATACTGCCCGCTCCCATACAGCCAGTACTCCTCTACCTGCTGTGGGGAAATTAGCTCGTGGGGATCACCTTTTCTGAATGACAGTCAGCAAACGGGCACTTTTTTCAAAATCTGGCAGATGCCAGGTTTATTTGCAGGAGGTTTGCAAAATATAAACAAACAGCAAATTAAATCCTTGCCTTCTGGCGCTAACTAAACAAATAGTCTCCTCTCTATACAGTGCGGGACTGGTCTCCGTCACCTACAAAAACATGCGGAAAAGCAAACCTTTTAGTCCAACACCCAGAGCTCCTCTCACTCAGGTTCTTTCCTGAGTCTCAAAACCAGAGCAACCTGCTGTGCTCTTTTCCTGGATATTTAAAGTCCAGCTGACTGTGGACTCCAGTGGACCCGAATAGAACCCAGCCTGCCACAGAGGCTGGAAAAACCGGGCCGGATTCCGGTTCAGTCCCTTACAATGGAACGAATGCAAGGTGAATTGTACCTATTATCATGTATCTCGACTCGCATACCGTCACACTGCATATACCTCATACCATCCTATCCTTTACACTCCTTTTCAGCATATACAGCTGAAAATGTTATTGTCATACCCTCCACACTCCTCCCCATCATATACTGCCCATTATCATACACTTCACACTCCTCTCTTTCACATATTGCTCCATATAAGATTATCTATACTGCCCTTTGTTGTACCCTTCACACTCCTCTCTTGCACATACTGCTCCATGTAGGACTAAACATGCTGCCCATACTCTCTGCATATCTCTCTTGCACATATTGCTTCATGTGGAACTATATGCACTTCTATACTGTACATACTGCCATTTGTTGTACCCTCTGTGCTACTTTTCTGCACATACTACTCATTGTCATACCTTCTGCACTTCTGTCTTGCACATACTGCTCCATGTAGGACCCACTGTACTCCTCTCCTGCACATATTTCCCTTTGGAATACTCTAAAGAATCCTCTCCTGCACATACTGTGCACTGTCATCCTCTGCACTCCTCTATTGCACATACTGCTACATATAGGACCATCTCACATTTTTACTGCACATACTGTCTGTGGTCATACTCTTTGCACTCATCTCCTGCACATACTTCCCCATGTCTTACTGTTTGCCATTCCTCTCTTACACATACTGCCTACCATCATGCTCACTGCACCTGCATATGCTGGACACTGTCATATTCACTTGTTCTGGAATGGGCACACTTTTGCAGGTTACATAGAATTGTTAAATACAATTGTCATTGTCAGGGGTCAGGCCCGGAGACCAGTAGCTATAGCAGTAGAGAAGCTCCCACCATCCAGCAAGTACACAAGCAGGTCACTCTGGCAGATGATATGGGCTGGGTGTAAGCACTAACTGGTATTTACCAGATCTCCTGATAGTGGAGATGGGTTTACTGCATGTTATTGCCAGGTTCCGGTCCTCAAGATTGCCCCACCAGGAGGGGAGCAAGCCATGGTCCAGTAGCAGATATGGCAGATAGGATAGCAGAAGCATAGTCAGTTAATGAGCCAAAGCTCGATAATGAATGGTTTCAGATTGGGATCAAGCAGATGTATCTTATAGTAGTCGAAGAACAAGCCAAAGTTTGGTAATGATTGGTAGTGGAGATAAGGACAGCTGCAGATACTCAAAGGAGCAAGAGTACAATATTCTGGCAAACAGGAAGTGCAAAGGCATGGCTTAAAAAGGAAGTTCATGAGAGGAGCAAAGAGTTCAAGATTCGCTAAAAACCAGGTACAAAGCAAGATTATCCAAGGAATTATACAGGATGCTATCCAGCATCTCAGGTGATTAAGCAAGAAGAGCTACTGCTGGATTCAGGTCCTGATCATGACAAGAATAATGATTGCTAATAAGAAATGAAACAAAAATAATCAGTGCCAACAGATAAATCTGAGTGAAAGTTAGTTTACATGTTGAGAGGTGTTATTCAGACACCTTGCAACATAAAATGCTGGCACCCACCATTGACTGTAAATTCTACAGATGGACCAACAAGTAAAAACACAAGACATAAATTGAAAAAAAAGTGTAATTGGGGGTAAAAAGTTTATTGGGTTTAATAGGTTTTGCAGGATTTTTATACCTTATTGAATTACTTATCTTATTTTTTCACACCGGTGCAGGCTGTTAGGATACCAACAGAGGGTATTCATCTATTTGCGTTGTTCAGATGAATGATTCAGCTATCCGAATGAAAGTAATATATACATGTAATTACTTTGTAAATTTGTTTAATTCCATTGACAGTAAACTCCACAGTAAAATGGACCACAATTTGTTATATCAGATAGCATAGATAAATGTTACCTTATTGCAAATCCTTTCTTTGACAACTTCACTATGAGTAGGGTTGGTTCATTCTGTTTAAACGCTACAGTTTTTGAATTGTTCCAATTTAGCATAACAAAGTTTATTAACTTAGTACAAATACAATTAACTATACTCAACAAAAGAACACAACATGTAAAAAATCATAATCCAAAAATGGTTTAATCAATGATGATATGTCTGCTGTCACTGAAGCACGGAAGGGAACTACCCCATTTTCATCATAATTTTACTAATCCATACAATTAACCTTACAATGTCAAATTGTAGTGACTAATTCTCCTGCTTAATATCACATACAGACTTTATTAGTAAATTAGCCACAAATAAGTCTGCAATCAAGTACCGTAAATATTGCATAGGGGTAAACTAAATTGCACCTATTAACAGAGTACAGATGAGATAGCCAGGTAGTTGCCTAAAATAATCAGTCTCCAGGTACAAAGTAACTTCTGCACAGGATTTATTAAAATACTATCGTATTAAAGTCACATTTCTCTTTTTAAAAGTGCAGTATGGCTTTAGGTGGAAAAAAATTATACTCACCTAGGTGGATGCAACATTGGTCCGGTTCTAAGAGCAAGAACTGAGCAATCAAAGACTGCTGACCGCTCAGGGTGCTCTGACCCACCAGCACTCACTAGAGTGCTGGTCTGTGGAGAGGACGGGAATGGGAATTATGGTAAATTCAGATCATTAAGGAGAAACTGACTTCCTGGCTTTACCATGGTGATTAATGTAACTGAATAGAATGAATTTATCTCGTGATAGTGCCACTTCATCCGCCACTTCATCCGCTTTGCAATCCATATACATCAATCTGAAACTTTGGATCTGCCTCCAACAAAAGTACTGGCAATAGGGAATAATTTGCAATAGTGTAACTCTTACTGTACAGGCCCTGGTTAAGGACAAGACTCAGAAACTAGTTACTCACACAGATTGTGGACAGAGCTGGGAAGGTGTCTCCATGTGTTTGCTACTGATCAATTTGTTTTGTAAGTTTGGGTTTAGTATTGTATTCCTGATTTGTTATTTTGTGCACATGGTTGTAAGGTTCTGTTTGAGTGTTTAGAGCTTATCAAATTGTTTGATTTCTTTTATGCCATGGACTTGCGGTGCAAACCCCTTCTGTATATAAACTGTGTATGTTTGCTGCCTTGCTGAATAAAACTGTAGGACAAACCTGCTTGTACGGATCCTTGTGTCCCTGATTTGTGCATGGTTAACTGCCGCAAATACCAGTTAAGCCAGTCCCCCTTGCAGTATATTAAATTCTTTGTATAGCACAGTCGCATTATGTACATCAGAGATCTCCAAACTTTTCAGTATGAGGACCACAAGGTATATCAAACAAATATCAATGGGCTGAAAAAAAATCAGTTTTTTAAATGAATATATAAAATTTAAATGAATTCATATGTTTTACTTGGAGATTTTTTATAATGTATTTAGCATGGTATGAATCAGAACAACTGGGAAAGAACCTCAGTAAAACAAAGCAAAAAATTCCATAAAACTTAAACCATTATTCAAGGTTGAACCAAAATAAATTCCATCTGCACCTCTCTCCATCAGAATCTACCCTTACATCAGTGGCGGCTGGTGAAGTTTTAGGATGGTGGGACGCCAGACCTCGCCCTTTCTTTTTGACCCATCCCACTTCTCAGAAGGCCCACCCAGCCCTAATAGACTCCACTCACTCTGTTCCAACCTTCTTTTTTCTGCGTATCTGATGTCAGGTCACCTGGCTGAGGGTTAAGAGTTTCAATAGCAGCCTTACTGAATATGGCATGTTTTACCTTTTGAATAAATAAGTGTCCAGCTTTAAATAAAACAAAAAAATTTGATGGGCTATAATGGGGAAAGCTCTTAAGATGCAAACCATTGGTGTCACTACTAGGGATGGGTAAACGGTTCGGCCAGAGCATAAGTTCGGTCGTTCGACGAACATCAGAACAATTGGGTCGTTTGACCATTTGTTCGGCCCCCCGAACTGACCACAATGCATAGCGGTGCTGAACAGTGCATTGCAAGCCCTGATTGTCTGAAGCAGTGAAAGCTTCAGCCAATCAGGACACATAGCACTGTCAGAGTCATGATTGGATCCAATCATGGCTCATTCCCGCCCCATGGTATAAAAGTATTCTTTCAATGGCAGCCATTTTCAGTGTGATTTTGGCATGGAGAGAGATAAAACAGGGCTCTGCTCAGTGCTAATAGTTAGTTAGTGTGCTATACTGTGCTATTTTGCTTCAATTGTCAGTGTAGAATATTAGTTTAGTGTCAGTCTAGGGATAGTGTGAGTGTAGTGAGGAGGACCAATATTCAGCTTTGCATAGTGTGCAGCTAGAGTAGGGACAGCTCAGATAGTTTCACTGTGGTGTAGTGAGACCGTGTCATTCATGCATACATTAATGTAGAGTAGGGACAGCTCATATAGTTTCAGTGTAGTGTAGTGAGACCGTGTCAGTAATCTTTACATTAGTGTATAGCTAGTGTAGGGGTTTCTTGCCGCTCCTGCGGCCCCCCCGGGGGCCCGCAGCGTGTTGATCAGGGATGAGGTGTGTCCCTCGGACACAACCCGTCTCAAATCCATGTAAAGAGCCAATAAAAAATGGCTGTTTACATGAACGGAGCTCATGCATGCCCCTAGGGCCCGCGCAGAGTGGCGATCGGGGACGAGGCTTGTCACCCTGACACAGCTCAACCCCAATTGCATTAAAGAGCCAATAATATTGGCTCTTTACCACGTGACCGGCTGTGTCCAATCACAGTTGGTCACAGAATGTCAACAAACCGTGATAACGAGATGTTACCAGGTTCTCCTCCTCACACACCAATCGTGTGTGAGAAGGAGATTGCAGTAACTTCTCATTACCGCTTACAGTGTACACCAACCACACTGATTGCCCCCCTAATAAAGAGGACCTGTTACCAGCCATCAAAGTACCTGTCACCAGCCATCAAAGTACCTGCCACAGTCCATCTGACTACCCAAGTACCTGAGTACCAGTCACAGCCCATCTGAGTACCCGAGTACCTGAGTACTTGTCACAGTAAATCTGAGTACCCGAGGACCAGAGTATCTGTCACAGTCCATCTGAGTACCTGTCACAGTCCATCTGAGTACCTGAGTACCTGTCACAGCCCATCTGAGTACCTGTCATAGCCCATCTGAGTACCTGTCACCGCCCATCTGAGTACCTGTCACTGGCCATCAGAGTACCCGAGTACCAGTCACTAGCCCATCAGAGTACCAGAGTACCTATCTGTAGCCCATCAGAGTACCCGAGTACCTGTCACCAGGCCATCACAGTAGCCGAGTACCTTTTATAAGGCCATTAGAGTACCCGTGTACCTGTCACCAGGCCATCAGAGTACCTGTCACCAGGCCATCAGAGTAACCGAGTACCTGTCACCAGCCCATCAGAGTACCCGAGTACCTGTCACCAGCCCATCAAAGTAACTGAGTACCTGTCACCAGCCCATCAGAGTAACCGAGTACCTGTCTCCAGCCCATCAGAGTACCCAAGTACCTATCTTTAGCCCATGCCTTATATATAGAATATACGTTGGGGTATTTGTTTTCCAAAATGGGGTAATTTTGTGGGTAGTTCCACTGTCCTGGTGCTCAAGGACCTTCAAAAGTGTGATAGGTAGGAATGACATGAGATGTGTAATTTATGCTCCTAGAACTCCTAAAGGTACTACTTCAATGTTGGGCCTCTGTATGTGGCCAGGTTGTGTAAAAGTCTCACACATGTGGTATCACCATACTCAGGAGGAGTAGCAGAATGTGTTTTGGGGTGTCATATTTTGCTATATACATGCTTTGAGTTAGAAATCTTATAAACTGACCACTTTGTGTAAAAAAAAAATACGTTTTAATTTTCTTTCCACGTTTTCTGAAGACGTGTGAAAAAAAAAATAACCATTCAAAAGACTCATTATGCCTCATAGAATAGATGTTGGGGTGTTTGCTTTCCAAAATGGGGTCATTTTGTGGGTAATCCCACTGTCCTGGTGCTCCAGGGCCTTCACAAATGTAATAGGTTGTTAGGAAATTAGTGGTAACATTTATGCTCCTAGAACCCCTGATGGTGCTCCCTGCATGTTGGACCTCTCTATGTGGCCAGGCTGTGTAAAAGTCACACACATGTGGTATCGCCATGCTCAGGAGGAGTAGCAGAATGTATTTTGGGGTGTAATTGGAAGTATGCATATGCTGTGTGTGAGAAATAACTTGTTATTATGACAATTTTGTGGAAAAAAAATGAATTTTTCATTTTCCCAAGAATTGTGGGAAAAATTACAACTTCAAAAAACTCACCATGCCTCTTATTAAATACCTTTGACTGTCTACTTTTCAAAAAGGGGTCACTTGGGGGGTATTTGTACTTTCCTGACATTTCAGTGCATCAGGTGTGATCGATTTTCAATGAATTGCACCATAGCTGGTAGACTCTAACTTTCCCAGAGACTAAATAATATCCACTAATTTGGCCCAAATTTATGAACAAAAATGACTTATTTGCAAAATGTTGTCATAGAAAAAAAAAAAAGTTTTTTTTTTTTCAAAATTTACGCTCTTTTTTCACTTATGTCACTAAAAATAACAAAAATTTTGTTTGGGTACAGTGTTGCATGACTGAGTAATTGGCATTCAAAGTGTGAGTGCTGAAAGCTAAAAATTGGTTCGGGCAGCAAGGGTGTATAAATGCCCTCTATTGAAGCGGTTAACGCCATATAGTTCTGTGTGCATTACTGCCAGTTTAACGCCATATAGTTTTGTGCATTACTGCCAGTTTAACGCTATTTACTTCTGTGTGCGTTGCTGCCGTTTTAACGCCATATACTTTTGTGTGTGTTACTGCCAGTTTAACGCCATATAGTTTTGTGTGCGTTACTGCCAGTTTAACGCCATATAATTCTGTGTGCGTTACTACCAGTTTAACACCATATCGTTTTGTGCGTTACTGCCAGTTTAACACCATATAGTTCTGTGTGCATTACTGCCAGTTTAATGCCATATAGTTTTGTGCATTACTGCCAGTATAACGCTATTTATTTCTGTGTGCGTTACTGCCAGTTTAACACCATATAGTTTTGTGTGCATTACTGACAGTTTAACGCCATGTAGTTTTTTGTGCGTTGCTGCCAGTTTAAAGCCATATAGTTTCATATGTGTTACTGCCAGTTTAATGCCATATAGTTTTGTGTGCATTACTGCCAGTTTAACGCCATATAGTTTTGTGTGCGTTACAGCCAGTTTAACGCCATATAATTCTGTGTGTGTTACTGCCAGTTTAACACCATATAGTTTTGTACGTTACTGCCAGTTTAACGCCCTATAGTTCTGTGTGCATTACTGCCAGTTTAACGCCATATAGTTTGGTGCATTACTGCCAGTTTAATGCTATTTACTTCTGTGTGCATTACTGCCAGTTTAACACCATATTGTTTCGTGTGCGTTACTGCCAGTTTAACGCCATATAGTTTTGTGTGCGTTACTGCCAGTTTAACGCCATATAATTCTGTGTGCATTACTACAAGTTTAACACCATGTAGTTTTGTGCGTTACTGCCAGTTTAATGCCCTATAGTTCTGTGTGCGGGGCTACCATTTAAACACCATATAGTTCTGTGTGCGTTCCTGCTAGTTTATTGCCATATAGTTCTGTGTGCGTTACTGCCAGTTTAACGCCATATAGTTTTGTGTGTGTTACTGCCAGTTTAACGCAATGTAGTTTTGTGCATTACTGCCAGTTTAACGCAATTTACTTATGTGTGTGTTACTGCCAGTTTATTGCCATATAGTTCTGTGTGCGTTACTGCCAGTTAAACACCATATAGTTTGTGAGCGTTACTGCCAGTTTAACGTCATATAGTTTTTGCGTTACTACCAGTTTAACGTCATTTAATTCTGTGTGCGGTACTGCTAGTTTAAAGCCATTTACTTCTGTGTGCGTTACTCCCTTTTTAACACCATATAGTTTTGTGTGAGTTACTGCCAGTTTAACGCAATATAGTTTTGTGTGCATTACTGCCAGTTTAACGCCATATAGTTCTGTGTTACTGCCAGTTTAAGGCCATTTACTTCTGTGTGCGTTATTGCCAGTTTAACGCCATATAGTTTTGTGTGCGTTACTGGCAGTTTAGCACATATAGTTCTGTGCGTCACTGTACGTTTGGCACATTATATTGCAGTATATTATATTGTATGCGTGGAGTGTGTCTATGTAGTTTGAGTACTCAAATAAAGTGCACCAAACACCTCTTTACATTACTTAAAGTGCATCTACGTACATATTTCAACTTCTTCTTTACAATTGCTTATAAGCACCACCCCCTCTCTCCTAATAATGTCTGAGAGGACAACAAGGAGAGGCAGATTTGGTGGTGTAACATTTCCTAAATACGTATCCAGGGATGCAAGATGTGCTAAAGCTGGCCAGAAGAGTCTTTAGGCATTTCAGGCGGTCATACACAGCCAGTGCTTGGTTGGCTGAAATTCAGCAGAAAATCCACCTGCCTGTAAACCGCCTGATTTGTGACATGCCAGCCAGTTGGAACTCGACTTTGTCAATGCTGCAGCGCCTATACATGCAGCAGAGGGCCATCAACGAGTACCTGTGTGAATACGGCACAACGACAGGCTCAGGCCCCCTCGGCTTTTTTTTTCCCACATCAATGGCTGATCTTTAAGGATGCATGCACTGTATTGTCACCATTTGAGGAGGCCACAAGGATGGTGAGCCGTGACAGTGCATACATCAGTGACCCAATCCTTGTTGTGTTCCTGCTGGAGCAGGCTCTACGTGGCATTATGGACAGGGCACTGGAGGTAGAGCAGCAGCAGGAAGAGGAGGACTTCTTTTCCTCTCAAGGCCCACTTTATCAGACACCATCATTCCTATCAAAAAGAAAAAAAGAAAAAAAAAAAACTGCACTTGGCAAAGGAAAAGAAAAAAGAAAAAGAAGCTGCGGTTATAAGTGCGGTCACACCAAATACAAACTAATAAACAAAAACCGTGCTAAATAATGAATAATAAGTCTTAATACAGTCCATGCAGTCCCAAATGAATGTCCACATAAAATGAAGTAGGTGGAATTGTTAGATACAAAAAACATATGATTTTATCCAGTGTGGTGAATAAACAGCAACAGTGGAACTGGAAACGTCAAACTACTGCGCTTACCAGATGTAAGCCAAATATTGGTGGATGGCTTAAATCCAGCCAGGGCCTTTAAATGATGATCCAGCCAAGTCAAGATGATCGCATCCGTCTCATATGTCAGGTCCGTTCAAATGAAAAGAAATATAGCACAAACATAGCGTAATACTGATATTAAAAAAAAACAATAAGTGAAGAAAAGTGCAACACTCAAAAATTAATCATAGATATCATATATCATCCAAGGTTGTCACAGCAACCATGGATGGTGAATGAGTGTCATGCAATCATGCAAAAACGTGAATTAGGGAATAGGTGCAACACCCAATCTCAATTAGAAATCAGGCAATAAGAGCTATAATAAATCACCCAAAAACAATAAAAACGTGAAAAAAAGGAAGACCAATGACAAACAGCACATCGCATGCACAGGCTGCTTACCAGATGGCTAATTCAAACAGGCAAAGTGTCACACAACTCAACTTGTGAAAAGGATAAGAACACACCAACGAATCCTAGGGGATATTCAGCTTACCAGACATCCTCACATAGTAGGCAGAATGGAATATGACACACACAAACTCCTATCCGGGGCAGCGTGGACACGTCCTGGCCAGTCAAGCCAAAATTCAGCGGTACATACGAAGTAAAAATGCCCAATACTGTATATCCAATTTATTAAAAAATAGAATTGCACTTACATAAAAAAGTTTAAAAGCAGCGAGAAGTTGAAGCCGGCCGGCACTCAAACAAAATTCCCGTCCTCACAGGGCAAACGTGGTGATGTCAGCACGTCCCTCCCAGACGCGTTTCGTCACACGCTGACGTTTTCAATGGGGAATGGTTCCCCATTGAAACCGTCAGCGTGTGACGAAACGCGTCTGGGAGGGACGTGCTGACGTCACCACGTTTGCCCTGTGAGGACGGGAGTTTTGTTTGAGTGCCGGCCGGCTTCAACTTCTCGCTGCTTTTAAACTTCTTTATGTAAGTGCAATTCTATTTTTTAATAAATTGGATATACAGTATCACACTATTGGGCATTTTTACTTCGTATGTACCGCTGAATTTTGGCTTGACTGGCCAGGACGTGTCCACGCTGCCCCGGATAGGAGTTTGTGTGTGTCATATTCCATTCTGCCTACTATGTGAGGATGTCTGGTAAGCTGAATATCCCCTAGGATTCGTTGGTGTGTTCTTACCCTTTTCACAAGTTGAGTTGTGTGACACTTTGCCTGTTTGAATTAGCCATCTGGTAAGCAGCCTGTGCATGCGATGTGCTGTTTGTCATTGGTCTTCCTTTTTTTCACGTTTTTATTGTTTTTGGGTGATTTATTATAGCTCTTATTGCCTGATTTCTAATTAAGATTGGGTGTTGCACCTATTCCCTAATTCACGTTTTTGCATGATTGCATGACACTCATTCACCATCCATGGTTGCTGTGACAACCTTGGATGATATATGATATCTATGATTAATTTTTGAGTGTTGCACTTTTCTTCACTTATTGTTTTTTTTTAATATCAGTATTACGCTATGTTTGTGCTATATTTCTTTTAATTTGAACGGACCGGACATATGAGACGGATGCGATCATCTTGACTTGGCTGGATCATCATTTAAAGGCCCTGGCTGGATTTAAGCCATCCGCCAATATTTGGCTTACATCTGGTAAGCGCAGTAGTTTGATGTTTCCAGTTCCACTGTTGCTGTTTATTCACCACACTGGATAAAATCATATGTTTTTTGTATCTAACAATTCCACCTACTTCATTTTATGTGGACATTCATTTGGGACTGCATGGACTGTATTAAGACTTTTTATTCATTATTTAGCGCGGTTTTTGTTTATTAGTAACCATCATTCCTATGTCACAGAACACACAGGGAAAGAGAGGGGAGGAGGATGAGGAGGAGGATTCTGGCACTTTCATAGGCTTCGAAGAAGAGGAAGACATGCGTCAATCTGTAAGCGATGTCTTTCCAACCCCAGGACCCTTGGGAGTAGTATGTGGCTGGGAGGAGGAAGTTCCAGATGCTGTCATCCTGAGTGACCCTGAGGAGTCTGCTTCTCAAGTCTCTGCAAATTTGAGGCGCATGGGCAACCTCATGCTTCAAAGCCTGCGAAAGGACCCAAGAATACGTGGCATAAAGGAGAAGGATGATTACTGGTTGGCAACCCTCCATGACCACCGTTATAAGGGGAAGGTTTCAGAACTCATCCCATCCCCACAGAGAGTGCAGAAATCTCTTGAGGACAAGAAGAGGATTTTATTGAACGTTTTTTCTGACTCCAGTAGGTTACAGTGTTGTGGAAAATGTCATTTTGAGTCTTCTGTTGGAAGAGAGGAGAGTTGGAGAAGGTGTCTGCCTAAGTGAGGCATTTCTGAATTTTTTTTAGTCCTTGCCGCCCAGGGCTGTCAGCTTCCACATCCCATCAGCAGCATCTGCATCACATAGTGGACGATTACCTCAGGGCCGAAACAGAGATGGCCAGAACTTGTCCAGTATGCTATTGAGTTGTTGGTCTGCCCTGCATCCCGCGTGCTTTCAGAATGGGCATTCAGTGCTGCAGGAGGTTTTGTTATTGATTATAGAACGCGTCTTCCACAAACTCTATGGACCGTTTGATTTTTATAAAAATGAATCAGTCCTGGATTACCAGCCATGTCACTGATTAAGTCTTTTTGGGATGTGAAATCTCTGCAGGACTTCGAGGCTGTCTAGCTTTTAGGGTGTTCAATCATTTTTTCTGGAAGAATGTTTTTGGTATAGGTTTCATGGGCACAATTAACACCCAAAGACCAATTTTTCAGCACCTGATTGACAGGTGCATATTATTGCAGTTTTTTTTGCCTTCATCAAGAGCACTGTCAGAAACCATGAATCAAACTGAGACAGAAGTACAGTTAAATCACACTTGTTTAATAATAAAAGTAAATAGAACAAACGTAGTCAAAACATAGCCAAAGTTTGGTAACCGAAACAGATAGTCTGACAAGCCAGAAAGTCAGGAAGCCAGGGAACAGCATAGTGGAACAGCAAGCAGGATCTGGAGCCAGAAGGAATGTAAGCCAAGTAAGTCTTTAACAGAAATGCAGGAGAGTCTCTGTGATGTTGACAAAGGTGAAGGCAGAGATCATCTGGGCTAGACAGCTTAAGTAGGTAGGACTGCTGAGCAGGATATCATCAACAGGTGAGTCACTATGGAGAGATAGGAGCTGGCAATTAGCCGACAGCTGAGCTGCCAGCTCAGAGAAGGAAGGCCTTGCACAGCCCTGACAAGCACCTCTATAGGGTTACGGTGGGAAGGCGTCCCCAACACCCAAAGAGTAATTTTTCTGCACCTGTTTGACAGGTGCATATCATTGCAATTTTTTACAGCAAGGCCAATTCTTGCTTTCATCAAGAGTACCTCTATAGGGTTACGGTGGGAAGGCACCGCCGACACCCAAAGACCAATTTTTCTGAACCTGTTTGACAGGTGCATATCATTGAAATTTTTTTACAACAAGGCCAATTCTTGCTTTCATCAAGAGTACCTCTATAGGGTTACAGTGGGAAGGCGCCCCTACACCCAAAGAGTAATTTTTCTGCACCTGTTTGACAAGTACCTATCATTGCAATTTTTTTACAGCAAGGCCAATTCTTGCTTTCATCAAGAGTACCTCTATAGGGTTACGGTGGGAAGGCGCCACCAAAACCTAAAGACCAATTTTTCTGCACCTGTTTGACAAGTGCATATCATTGCAATTTTTTACAGCAAGGCCAATTCTTGCTTTTATCATGATTACCTCTATAGGGTTACGGTGGGAAGGTGCCACCGACACCCAAAGAACAAATTTTACTCAGCCATTACTTCTATCCAAAGTCAAAGTGACACCAGAGTGTGTCCAAAAAATCTCTAATCTTGTTCCCAGTGCACTATATTGTGGCCTCATCATACACACTGGCTCCCCAGCTGTTGCTGAGCAAAATAAAGGCAGCTTGCAGGGAAAATGACTTTTTTTGACTTTATAAATGCAATTATTGCTGTAGCAGATTTTAGACATGGTACAGATATGCCACTTTGCAGGTAGACTAATGGCACGTACACACGATCGGTTTTCTTGTTGAAAAAAGATGGCTTTTCCAGCGGGATTCCGCTCAAGTTTGCCTTGCAAACACAGTCACGTCACTGAACTTATGACCGTCAAGAATGCGGTGATGTACAACACTACGATGAGCCGAGAAAATGAAGTTCAATGCTTCCGAGCATGCGTAGGAATTTTGTGCGTCGGAATTGCCACAGACGATCGCATTTTCGGATAGGAACTTTTTCCGACCGAAAAATTGAGAGCATGCTCTCAATCTTTTGCTGGCTGGAATTCGGCCAGCAAAAGACCAATGGAGCATACATTCGGTCGCATTTTCTGACGAAAAACTCTCATCGGCCTTTTGCGGGCCGAAATTCTGATCATGTATACACAGCATAAGGGCCCCCCCAGGTACTATATTGGAAGGAATTTTTCATTTTTTTGCTTTCACTTTAAAAATCTAAAAATCACTGCTCATTTAAAAATGACGTTTTTCACAAACTTTTTTTTTATTGATACATGTCCCCCAGGGCAGGACCCGGACCCCTATAACCATTGTATGCCCAGTTACTTGCATATAAGCCTTCAAAATGGGCACTTTTGATATTTAACGTTCGGGTCCTATTGACTTTAATTGGGTTCGATATTCGGGTCCAAATTTTTGCGGTGTTCAAAAGTTCTGGTGTGAACTGAACAGGGGTCCGTTCGGCTCATCCCTAGTCACTACTAGGATTTGTTTTACCAACATTCCTTCCTAATGATGCTCATTTATAGCCCATCAAAAAAGTTTTTATTTTTTTTTTTAAAGCTGGACTCTTATTTATTTAAAAGTTAATATGCCATATTTAGTAAGGGTAGGCAGGCTGCTATGCTATTGAAACAACTAACCCTCATTTTCAATAACATTCAATTACTATATGACTTGAGTCGCAATTGTATATGCTACTGTATGTTATTTTTTTATTAATTTGCTATTTTTTTTTTTTTTTTATGAAAGTGAATTTACCCTTTAAGTGTGAGTGATCATATTAGATTTTTGGCACATTTTGAGCTCATTATACCATTTTCTTACAGTTTGCACATATTTCAATATATACATACTTAATACACATTACTATTATTATTAATATCATAATAATAAGACCCATTTAGTATCACTAACACTACAAACTAACTAATATGGACCCCCTGCATCCATCTAAAAATATATACAGTGGGGACGGAAAGTATTCAGACCCCCTTAAAGCGGAGCGCCACCGAAAAAATTTTTTTTAAAAGTCAGCAGCTACAAATACTGCAGCTGCTGACTTTTAAAACATGGACACTTACCTGTCCAGGGCGCCCGCGATGTCGGCACCCGAGGCCGAAGCGTCTCTCCGTCCTCGGGTGCTGCCACCTCCATCTTCGGTAAGGGAATCAGGAAGTGAAGCCGTGCGGCTTCACTTCCCGGTTCCCTACTGCGCATGCGCGAGTCACGCAGCGCAATCCGGATGGTCCCTGCTGCCTCTGGGACCCGTGTGTTTCCCAGCAGGCAGCGGGGAGGGAGCAGGAAGTGGCGTAAATACCCGCAGATTCTGCAGGTATCTATGCCGGAAGTGGGTACAGATACCTGTAATATACAAGTATCTGTACCCCCCTCCCCCCTGAAAGGTGCCAACTGTGTCACCGGAGGGGGGGAGGAATCTGATGAGTGGAAGTTCCACTTTTGGGTGGAACTCCACTTTAAATTTTTCACTCTTTGTTATATTGCAGCTGATAACATGCACACAAGTTCAAACAAAGGGGTTTGAATGGCTATTAAAGGTAACCATTCTCACTTGTGATCTGTTTACTTGTAATTAGTGTGTGTGTATAAAAGGTCAATGTGTTTCTGGACTCCTGACAGACCCTTGCATCTTTCATCCAGTGCTGCACTGACGTTTCTGGAGTCATGGGGAAAGCAAAAGTATTGTCAAAGGATCTGTGGGAAAAGGTAGTTGAACTCCATAAAACAGGAAAGGGATATAAAAAGATATCCAAGGAACTGAGAATACCAATCAGCAGTGTTCAAACTCTAATCAAGAAGTGGAAAATGAGAGGTTCTTTTGAAACTAAACCACGGCCAGGTAGACCAACTAAAATTTCAGCCACAACTGCCAGGAAAATTGTATGGGATGCAAAGAAAAACCCACAAATAACTTTAGGTGAAATACAGAACTCTCTGAAAGCATGTGGTGTGGCTGTTTTCAAGATACACAATAAGGAGGCACTTGAAGAAAGATGGGCTGCATGGTCGAGTCGCGAGAAGAAAGCCATTACTACGCAAATGCCACAAAGTATCCCACTTACAATATGCCAAACAGCACAGAGACAAGCCTCAAACCTTCTGGCACAAAGACATTTGGAGTGATGAGACCAAAATTGAGCTTTTTGGCCACAACCATAAACACTACATTTGGGGAGGAGTCAACAAGGCCTATGATGAAAGGTACAAAGGCACAGGAAATTTGGTCAAAATTGTTGGCAAGATGAATGCAGTATGTTATCAAAAAATACTGGAGGAACATTTGCATTGATCAGCCAGGAAGTTGTGCATGGGACGTACTTGGACATTCCAACATGACAATGATCCAAAACACAAGGCCGACGTCAACTTGTCAGTGGCTATAGCAGAATAAAGTGAAGGTTCTGGAGTGGCCATTTCAGTCTCCTGACCTCAATATCAATGAGCCACTCTGGGGAGATCTCAAACGTGCAGTTCATGCAAGACAGCCCAAGAATTTACAGGAACTAGAGGCTTTTTGTCAAGAGGAATGGGCAGCTTTACCATCTGAGAAGATAAAGAGCCTCATCCCAAATACCACGAAAGACTTTGAGCTGTCATTGATGGTAAATGGGGCAATACACGGTAATAAGAACTGGGGTATGTAAACTTTTGATCAGGGTAATTTAGGTAGTTTCTGTTGCCATTACGATTTAAAAAGAGTAAACATAGTTGATTGAATAAATGGCTTCAGCCAAACACTAACCATGAGTGAAAGAAAAGTTTTTGTGTTAACATTCATATTCTCAGAAAAATGGCCAAGAAATCATAAATTCTGCCAGGGTATGTAAACTTATGAGCACAACTGAACTAGGCTGGCCAGGGTCGGTATTTCGGTCCGCCCTAACAGGCTTTTAATAACAGAATAGGAAATTGGCAAGCAGCCAGTAAGGGTGGAGAACTCATTTTACAGTGTTATAAATACAACTTGTTAATGATTTTTCGGACGGACGTCCTGTTGCTAGGCAGATTAGACTTTTTTTTCTAATCTACCTAGCAAGAAGCAACAGCAGCACAGCTAGAGAGAAACTCAACAGAAAAAATAATTATAGTTTATTTTTATTTGTTTACTTATTATTATTTTTTCTGCAACAAAACTGGTGGGGCACTGCCCCAGGAGACCCTATGGATGAGCTCCCACTGCCTTACATCAGTCCCAAATTACATCAATATCTCTATGAGAGTCCGAGCTTACCTTACATACTTGCAGTGCAGCTGTAGCAGCAGGGTGGGAGCCAGGAGGCAGAACAGGTCTCGACAGAGGATGTTCTGACCGCTGACCCTAACTGTAGTTGGCCAAGTTTGGCCTCTGAGGCATAGTTTGGAGACCCCTGATGTACATGATATCATTGTCAGTTCACTGATTAGTTATGGCCTGGAATCACCTGTAAAAAATGTTTTATTATCTTATATACTCTTATTTAATTTTAAATTATATGCAAATTCCTAAACGGTGTGTATGAAACTGCAGTCATTATTATCAGATTAAAAGCATGTAAATAGCATTATCTATTTAGCACTAAGCTAGTCTATTTAAGGATAAATATGGAAAGTAAGGACTTGGAAGCTGTTCCATAGCTCTGTTATTCTCTGAGTGAAGAAGTGCCTTTTCATGTTCCTCCTGAGCCCACTTGAGTCCATCTTTAGAGAATGGCTTCCTATTACAGCACAGATTTCCTTCAAAACATGCTGCACTTATCTAGCTCGTTGACTCAATAGATGCACTTAAATCATTTATACAATGTGTTCACTTCCTGTTTTCAAACTGAATTTTAGTGCATGATAATAATAATAATAATAATAATAATAATAATAATAATGGTGTAAGCTATGTACATTTGACAGGCTTATCTAATGTTTTTGGTTATACAGTAGATAATGATCGTTAGGGATGAGCGAACTGAGCAATGTTGGGTTCTCTGGACGCTTCATAAATAAATGAAAAAATCTGTAAACCCCAAACATATCGCCCACACCCCATTGCAATGTATGAAACACAAATCTTCTAATTTTTTCTGGCTTTTTTCTTGCAAAGTCAGTTTGCAAGCTTTTGTTAAAAAGGCATAGGTCGTTGTGCACTGCCATGGAGAGCATGTACCAATACAAAATAAATAAATGTTCAGCATGGAATGAGTCTTTTAATGAGACTTATGCCTTGTACACACGGTCAGATTTTCCGACGGAAAATGTGTGATAGGACCTTGTTGTCGAAAATTCCGACCGTGTGTGGGCTCCATCACACATTTTCCATCGGAATTTCCGACACACAAAGTTTGAGAGCTTGCTATAAAATTTTCCGACAACAAAATCCGTTGTTGGAAATTCCGATTGTGTGTACACAAATTTATATAGTACAAATTTTTATAGTCCCGACGTATGTGTTTTACGTCACCGCGTTTAGAACGATCGGATTTTCCGACAACTTTGTGTGACAATGTGTATGCAAGACAAGCTTGAGCCAACATACGTTGGAAAAAATCTATGGATTTTGTTGTCGGAATGTCCGATCAATGTCCGACCATGTGTATGTCGCATTAGAGTATATGTAAACCCTAACTTCGTAAAACAATCCATTCTGTTTAAAATAGAAATGAAAGACAAAACATTTGTGGATATATTTATATAAATACAGTTTTTCCCCTTTTTCATCACATACCCTCTGTTCTCAGCTGCATAAGGACCTGGGGAGAAGGAACAGTAACACACTGGTTTTCCCAGTGAATGACTGTGTGTGTGTGGGAGGGGAGGGGTTGTGTTTGTGTGTCAGCATGAGTCTGATCATTAGAGGAAAGCAGGCTGAGTTTTCAGCACAGCTAAAAAAACTGACCACACTGTGCTCTAATGCCTAATGTGGTTAGTTTTTAATATGAAAGCATAGGGACTTGCAGGAACACCAGGGATTTCACACAGAGGAAGCTATAAGCAATACAAACAGAACATAATATATTTATTTTAACAGGCACATATCAGGAATATGAAATGTTGGGTTTACATATTTTTTAAAGTAAAACACAAAATACACAATTACTTTATATAACATGCTTGAGGGAAGCCTTACATATGCAGGAGAAGCAGCACACCTGTATGATATACTTCTGCAAATGTGACATTTAGAAAGAAAAGCTAAAGCAGCTAAATAAAATTTTTCCAGCTGTTTGGAAAACATGGCGTGGGGTGCTCCTAAAATCCATACCAGACCTTTATCCTAGATTATCCCGCACAACAAAAACTCCAAAAAAGCAAAACAAAAAAACAATAACCTTATCCTTGAAAGGGGTCTGATATAAATTTGGAGAGGTACCCAATGCAAAAAAAAAAAAAACATCTATACTAGACCCTTATCCAGGCATGCAACCTGGCTATCAAGGTAAATAGATGTCAGCAAGCACAACCCCCCCTGTCTAAACCATTCCAGGCCACATGCCTTAAAGCCCCCTGAAAAGGCACCTTCTACAAAAGTTAAAGGGGTCAAGTGCCTTATTGCAACAGGGGGAAGTTTGAAGCCCTCTTTAAGATAAGCAGGCCCTTAAACATGCTGCAGATAAGGGGGCCTCTAATGCCTCGTTTCCACTGAGTGGATCGGTTCGGTACGGTACGCTATTTTGGGTGTTTCCATTATGAAAGTGGCCCATACAACTGAACCGAACCGTTCCATTCAGGGTCCTGCTTCAGATGTGGGGCCATAGAAAATGGAACGGTTCGGTTAGGGCGGAGCTACGATACATTACACTGATTGGTGGACGTGTGACGCCCTGACGGCATTTTTTCTAAACCCACGTATGGCCCCTGTCGGTCCGACTTGCAGTGGAAACGCTCACCTGAATACGTCGGACCATTCTAGGCCTTCCAAACCGATCTGACCCGAACCGATCCGCTCGGTGGAAACGAGGCATAAATATCTAACATTCCTCCCCCCTACTTTGTTGAGAAAGGGCACATAGTACCCGTTGTTACTCATTTACGGAAAAAAATTACACTGAACAAACACACACATTCACAGTGATAACGGTTCATTATTAAAATAAAAGGGTCCCACAATGTACAGTGCCTTGAAAAAGTATTCATACCCCTTGAAATGTTCCACATTTTTTCATGTTACAATTAAAAAAGCAAATTTATTTTATTGGGATTTTATGTGATAGACCAACACAAAGTGGCACAGAATTGTGAAAGGGAAGGAAAATGATAAATGGTTTACTAATTTTTTTATGAATAAATCTGTGAAAAGTGTGGCGTGCATTTGTATTCAGCCCCCCCTAAATCAATATTTTGTAGAACCAGCTTTCGCTGCGATTACAGCAGCAAGTCTTTTTGGGGATGACTCTACTAGGAATGGGTGAACGGTTCAGCCCGAGCATAAGTTCGGGCCGAACTTTCTTTGTTTGGTTGTTTGGCGAACAGCCGAACAAACAGGCCGTTTGACTGTTTGTTCGGCCACCGAACCGACCACAATGCATTGCGGCGCTGAACAGTGCATTATAAAAGTATTCTTTCAATGGCAGCCATTTTCAGTGTGATTTCGGCGTGGATAGAGGTAGAACAGGACTCTGTTATGTGCTATTAGTTAGTTAGTGTGCTATACTGTGCTATTTTGCTTCAATTGTCAGTGTAGAATATTAGTTAAGTGTCAGTCTAGGGATAGTGTGAGTGTAGTGAGGAGGACCATCATTCAGCTTTGCACAGTGTGCAGCTAGAGTAGGGACAGCTCAGATAGTTTCACTGTAGTGTAATGAGACTGTGTAATTCATACATACATTAGTGTGGAGTAGGGACAGCTCATAAAGTTTCAGTGTAGTATAGTAAGACCATGTCAGTAATCTTGACATTAGTGTATAGCTAGAGTAGAGACAGTTAGTTCAGATAGCGTCAGTGTAGTGACGGTTAAACACTGTCTATTTGATTGCGTTACTGCCAGTTTAACGGCATTTACTTCTGTGTGCGTTACTGCCAGTTTAATGCCATATTGTTTTGCATGCGTTACTGCCAGTTTAACGACATATAGTACTGTGTGCGTTGCTGGCAGTTTAACGCCATATAGTTTTCTGCGTTACTGGCAGTTTAATGCCATATAGTTCTGTGTGTGTTACTGCCAGTTAAACGTCATATAGTTTTGCGTGCGTTACTACCAGTTTAACACCATATCATTTTGCGTGTGTTAGTGCCAGCTTAACGCCATATCGTTTTGCGTGTGTTACTGCCAGTTTAATGCCATATTGTTTTGCATGCGTTACTGCCAGTTTAAAGCCATATAGTTCTGTGCGTTTTACTGCCAGTTTAACACCATATAGTTTTGTGTGCATTACTGCCAGGTTAATGCCATATAGTTCTGTGTGCATTACTGCCAATTTAACGCCATATCGTGTGTTACTGCCAGTTTAACGCCATATAGTTCTGTGTGCTTTACTGCAAGTGTAATGCCATATAGTTTTGCGTGCGTTACTGTCAGTTTAATGACATATCATTTTGCGTGCGTTACTGCCAGTTTAACGCCATATCGTTTAGTGTGCGTTACTGCCAGTTTAACGCCATATCCTTTTGCGTGCGTTATTGCCAGTTTAACGCCATATCATTTTGTGTGTGTTACTGCCAGGTTAACACTATACAGTTCTGTGTGGGTTACTGCCAGTTTAATGTCATATTGTTTTGCATGCGTTACTTCCAGTTTAACGCCATATAGTTCTGTGTGCGTTACTGACAGTTTAACACCATATAGTTTTGCGTGCGTTACTGCCAGTTTAACGACATATCGTTTTGTGTGCGTTACTGCCAGTTTAACGACGTATTGTTTTGTGTGCGTTACTGCCAGTTTAACGCCATATAGTTCTGTGTGCATTATGACCAGTTTAATGCCATACAGTTTTGCATGCGTTACTGCCAGTTTAACGCCATATAGTTTTATATGCGTTACTGCCAGTTTAACGCCATATAGTTCTGAGTGTCACTGTACGTTTGGCGCATTATATTGCAGTATATTATAGTGTATCCATGGAGTGTGTCTGTGTAGTGTGAGTACTCAAATTAAAGTGCACCAAACACCTCTTTACATTGATTAAAGTGCATCTACGTAGAGATTTCAACTTCTTCTTTACATTTGCATATAAGCACCGCCCCCTCCCTCCCAATAATGTCTGAGAGGACACCAAGGGGAGGCAGACGTTCCATTGGCACTGTAAGGGGGCCAGCAACAAATGTGTCCACAGGCAAAGGTGGACATGGTGGTCAGTCCTCAGGCAGGGCATCATTTCCTCTGTTTAGTGAGTTTGCCCATGCTATCCAGCCACAGCATGCAGAGGAGGTGGTGGACTGGCTTACTAAACTTTCTTCATCCTCCTCATCCTCTGTCATGCAAGTAGAGACAAGTGTGCAGTCCCTTGCAGTTGCCAGAGTGGATAAACCTGCCTCCTTGTCAACATCTATTCCTTGTACACATAGCCCCAACATCAGCCATTGAGGAGTCAGCTGAGTTATTTGATCACAGCATCAGCCACTTGCTGCTTGATGATGCCCAGCCATTACTGGATTCAGATGTTGGTTCTGAGGTTGAGGATGACAAGAACATGAGCCTAGAGAGAGGGAGGAACACTGGTAGACAAATTGACATTCATGTTCCCCAAGCTGCAGAGTATTGTCAAGTTGTCTCCAGTGGTAATAATGAAGATGGAGGAGATGGAGATGATGATGATGATGATGATGATAATGAGCTCACTGATGCAACTTCAGTGCCAGATAGAACAGAGGAGGAAACTGAAGGTGAGGCAGCACAACCCCAAGGAGGCCGACATCAAGAAAGAGTAGAGAGCAGCCACCCTATTCCATCACATTCTGCAGCAGTTATCTCCTGGCCCACTCCCCAAAGTTCAGCTGTCTGGACCTTTTTCAGCACATCTTCACAGATGCACAGATCGCACTGTTGCTATCTGCAAACTGTGTCTCAAGCACATCAAACGTGGCAAAAACACCAACCATTTGGGTACCACATGCCTAACAAGGCATTTAACGTCCAACCACTCAGCCCATTGACAAGAGCACCTAAAAGCCACACAAAAGGGGCACAAAACTATCCCTCCTCTTTACTCACTGCAGTCTGCCCCTGCGATACTGAGTCATTACCTTTCAGCAGCCTTCACTGACAGTGATGATGGTAAAGCACAGGGTGTCCCAGGTCCTAACAGCACATCTGCCAGCAGCACACCACCAGCAGTAGACTGTACCTGGCAAATTTCTCTGCCCCATCTGCTGCAGCAGAAAAAAAATACAGTCCCTGCCACCTACATGCCCAGCATCTGAATGCAAGCTTGTCAAAGCTGTTGGCTCTCCACCTTCTGCCTTTCAGCCTGGTGGATTCTGCCCCCCTTCCGTGAATTCTCACAATGTGCTGTACCACAATGGCAGGTTCCCAGTCGCTACTACTTTTCACATAAGGCCGTTCCATCTCTCTACCATCACGTGGAAGGGAATGTTCTGGCATCGTTGGGCAAGGCAGTCAGCCGTAAAATTCACCTTACTGCTGACACATGGTCCAGCAAACATGGGCAAGGACGATAGATTTCGTACACAGCACACTGGGTAACGCTGCTTGCACCACGAAAGGATGCAGGACAGGGCGTCGGTTCAGTGAGACTTATTATATCTCAACCTTTGGTCTTTCCTCCATTGTCATGCAATCTGTATCTACAACCACATGTACTTTGCTCTTGATGTATCCATTTGTACATATTTTTGTATCTGATTTGTATATATTTTGTCATTTTTTTTCTATTTTTGTAATAAAAGTATTTTGTATTTATACCGTATCATTCATGGTAGTGCCTTCAAAATCCCGTCATAGGGGAATCTTTTGGTCTCTTGCAGCTCTGCAGGGACAGGCCCAGAGGTGGTTCACACCATGCCAGCCGGAGCCAGGAATGGTGGTGTCTGATAATGACTCAAACCTCCTGTCCGCCCTTAGACAGGGAAAGTTGACACATGTGCCATGCCTGGCACATGTCCTCAATTTGGTGGTGCAGCATTTCCTAAGTACGTACCCAAGGTTGCAAGATGCACTAAAACAGGCCAGAAGAGTCTGTAGCCATTTCAGGCAGTCATACACAGCCATTGTTCAGTTGGCTGAAATTCAGCAGGAATTCCACCTGCTCGTAAACTACCTAAATTGTGACATGCCCACCAAGTGGAACTCAACGTTGGGAATGCTGCAGCGGCTATACATGCAGCAGAGGGCCGTCAACGAGTATTTGTGGCAGTACAGCACAATGACAGGCTTTCATTCCCCACAGCAATGGCTGATCATTAAGGATGCATGCACTGTATTGTCACCATTTGAGGAGGCCACAAGGATGGTGAGCAGTGACAGTGCATGCATCAGTGGCACAATCCCTGTTGTGTTCCTGCTGGAGCAGACTCTGCGTGGCATTATGGACAGGGCACTGGAGGCAGAGCAGCAGGAGGAAGATAAGGACTTCCTTTCCTCTCAAGGCCCACTTTATCCAGACACCATCATTCCTATGTCACAGAACACACAGGAGGAGAGAGGGGAGGAGGATGGGGAGGAGGATTCTGGCACTTTCATAGGCTTTGAAGAAGAGAAAGACATGTGTCAATCTGTAAGCGATGGCTTTCCAACCCCAGGACCCTTGTGAGTAGTATGTGGCTGGGAGGAGGAAGTTCCAGATGCTGTCATCCTGAGTGATCCCGAGGAGTCTGCTTCTCAAGCCTCGGCAAATTTGAGGCGCATGGGCAATCTCATGCTTCAAAGCCTGCGAAAGGACCCAAGAATACGTAGCATAAAGGAGAAGGATGATTACTGGTTGGCAACCCTCCTTGACCACCACACTGTAATTAGTAGGTTACAGTGTGGTGGAAAACGTTGTTTTGAGTCTTCTGTTGGTCAAGAGAGGAGCATTGGAGAGGGCGTCCCCCTAAGTGAGGCATTTCGGAATTATTCTAGTCCTCGCTGCCCAGGGCTGTCAGCTTGCACATCCCATCGGCAGCATCTACATCACATGGTGGACAATTACCTCGGGGCCGAAACAGAGATGGAGAGCTTTCCAGCTGAAGATCCACTGACTTACTGGGTCATGAGAATAGACCACTGGCCAAAACTTGCCCAGTATGCTATTGAGTTGTTTGTCTGCCTTGCATCCAGCGTGCTTTCGGAACGGGCATTCAGTGCTGCAGGGGGTTTCATTACTGATCATAGAACACAGACTCCGTGGACCGGTTGACTTTTATAAAAATGAATCAGTCCTGGATTACCAGCCATGAAGCCCCTGATGCCAATATCATTGATTAGGTCTTTTTGGAAAGTGTAATCTCTGCAGGACTTCAAGGCTGCCTAGCTTTGAGGGTGTTCGATCATTTCATCTGGAAGGATGTTTTTGGTATACAGTATCTCACAAAAGTGAGTACACCCCTCACATTTTTGTAAATATTTTATTCTAGCTTTTCATGTTACAACACTGAAGAAATGTCACTTTGCTACAATGTAAAGTAGTGAGTGTACAGATTGTATAACAGTGTAAATTTGCTGTCCCCTCAAAATAACTCAACACACAGCCATTAATGTCTAAACCGCTGGCAACAAAAGTGAGTACACCCCTAAGTGAAAATGTCCAAATTGGGCCCAATTAGCCATTTCCCCTCCCCGGTGTCATGTGGCTCATTAGTATTACAAGGTCTCAGGTGTGAATGGGGAGCAGGTTTGTTAAATTTGGTGCTATCGCTCTCACTCTCTCATACTGGTCACTGGAAGCTAAGCATGGCACCTCATGGAAAAGAACTCTATGAGGATCTAAAAAAAACAATTGTTGCTCTACATGAAGATGGCCTAGGCTATAGGAAGATTGCCAAGACCCTGAACCTGAGCTGCAACACAGTGGCCAAGACCTTACAGTGGTTTAACAGGACATTTTCCACTCAGAACAGGCCTCGCCAAGGTCAACCAAAGAAGTAGAGTGCACATGCTCAGCGTCATATCCAGAAGTTGTCTTTGGGAAATAGACATATGAGTGCTGCCAGCATTGCTGCAGAGGTTGAAGGGGCGGAGGGTCAGCCCCTTCAGTGCTCAGACCATATGCTGCACACTGCTGCAAATTGGTCTGTATGGCTGTTGTCCCAGAAGGAAGCCTCTTCTAAAGATGATGCACAAGAAAGCCTGCAAAGAGTTTGCTGAAGACAAGCAGACTAAGGACATGGATTACTGGAACCATGCCCTGTGGTCTGATGAGACCAAGATAAACTTATTTGGTGTTAAGTGTGTGGCGACAACCAGGTGAATACAAAGACAAGTGTGTCTTGTCTACAGTCAAGCATGGTGGTGGGAGTGTCATAGTCTGAGGCTGCATAAGCACTGGGGAGCTACAGTTCATTGAGGAAACCATGAATGCCAACGTGTAATGTGACATACTGAAGCCAAGCATGATCCTCTCCCTTCGGAGACTGGGCTGCAGGCTGCAACACACAAACACACCTCCAAGTTGACCACTGCCTTGCTAAAGAAGGTGAGGGTAAAGACCTGGCCAAGCATGTCTCCAGACCTAAACCCTATTGAGCATCTGTGGGGCATCCTCAATTGGAAGGTGGAGGAGTTCAAGGTCTCTAACATCCACCAGCTCAGTGATGTCATCATGGAGGAGTGGAAGAGAACTCCAGTGGCAACCTGTGAAGCTCTGGTGAACTCCATGCCCAAGAGGGTTAAGGCAGTGCTGGAAAATAATAGTGGCCACACAAAATATTGACACTTTGGGCCCAATTTGGACATTTTCAATTAGGGTTATACCCACTTTTGTTGCCAGCGGTTTAGCCATTAATGGCTGTGTGTTGAGTTTTTTTGAGGGGACAACATATTTACACTGTTATACAAGCTGTATACTCACTACTTTACATTGTAGCAAAGTGTCATTTCTTCAGTGTTGTCACATGAAAAGATATAATAAAATATTTACAAAAATGTGAGGGGTGTACTCACTTTTGTGAGATACTATAGGTTTCATGGGCACAATTAACACCCAAAGACCAATTTTTCAGCACTTGTTTGACAGGTGCATATCATTGCAATTTTTTACAGCAAGGACAATTCTTGCTTTCATCAAGAGTACCTCTATAGGGTTTATGGTGGGAAGGCACCACCGACACCCAAAGACCAATTTTTCAGCAACTGTTTGACAGGTGCATATAATTGCAATTTTTTACAGCAAGGCTAATTCTTGTTTTCATCAAGAGTACCTCTATAGGTTTATGGTGGGAAGGCTCCACCGACACCCAAGACCAATTCTTGCTTTCATCAAGATTACCTTTATAGGGTTATGGTGGAAAGGTGCCACTGACACCCAAAGACCAATTTTTACGCACCCGTTACTTCTATCCTAAGTCAAAGTGACACCAGAATGTATCCAAAAAATCTCTAATCTTGTTCCCAGTGCACTACATTGTGGCCTCATCATACACACTGGCTCCCCAGCTGTTGCTGAGCAAAAAAAAGGCAGCTTGCAGGGAAAATTTCATTTTTTTTTGGCTTTATAAATGCAATTATTGCTGCAGCAGATTCTAAACATGGTACAGATCTACCACTTTACAAGTAGACTAAGGGGACCCCCCCCCCTTCAGGCACTATATTGGAAGGAATTTTTCATGTTTATGCTTTCACTTTAAAAATAAAAAAATCACTGCTCATTTAAAAATGACGTTTTTCACAAACTTTTTTATTATTGATAGATATCCCCCAGGGCAGGACCCGGACCCCTATAACCATTGTATGCCCAATTACTTGCATGTAAGCCTTCAAAATGGACACTTTTGATTTTTGACGTTCGGGTCCCATTGACTTTAATGGGGTTCGTTATGCGGGTCTCGGTGGAGCTACTGGTTTGCTTTGCTTCCCTCTGTTTCACCGGCACCGGGTCTAGGGTTCCGTTGAGTTTACTTCTGGACGACACATGCACCAACACTGGAGTACGTTTTCAGTGCTTTATTAAACAGACAAACTTTAGGAAGTAGCAGGAAAGAGGCGGAAAAGGAAACTTTCAGGAGAAACTCAAATATCTTCTTGTAGAATCTTAGCAGGCAAATGTCCTGGTAGAATTCAGATAATTATATGGAATGCGCTCCCCTTGTGAGACACACACCTTGCTCGTCTGGATAGGCCTCTCTCACCGGTCTAGCAGCCAGCACGCAGCACGAATCAAAAGTCTCTGCCACAGACTTGTTTGGGGGGTAAATCCGTATGATCTGCAGTGAAAGACAGTCACAGTGCCTGAACCTTTAAGCCGAACCGGAAACACTATGCTGTATAGTTACTTCTTTTGGATACGTCCTTCAACCGAGTCACCAGGCCCCTCTATAGACCAGCATGCGGCGTGATCTCTCCAAGACGGGTCCTCCCCTGGGATCTCCTCGGCTGTTCAGCTTCGTCACACAGGACCGACAGCTTAGGACTATTCCTCGGCCGCGGTGGTAGGCTCCAGACAAGCCTCTGGACCCACCCTTGCACCGCTGTATCGCGGGCCTCCCGATCGGAGGACCACGAGGTAGCTCCCTAACGCATACCTGGCGGCCAGGAGGGCCAGCAGGTGGCTGTAAAACGAACCCTAAACATGGCGTCTGTCCCATAAATACCCTCTTCCCAGAATGCAACTCGGAGGACCACCTCCACCAAGCTTGTCTCTGAGACAGAGGAGCATCTATACACTTTGACATGTTGCCTTTCCAACACTGACCAGTGGCAACAGCCACCGGTCAGCACGGAAACGCACACAACGTCAGCCAAGCTGGAACAGAGGCGAACTTTTAACCTTCCTAACACACAATTTACTAAATTTACCTAACCTGCGGTAGATTGTAAATCTATCAGCGCTACACATAAAAAGAATTCATGTGAAAAAATAATAAAAATTCTGTGATTATATACAGTCCATTAGTTGTTCCAAATAGTAAAAAATAAAAATGAAAAAATCAATAAACAATAAAAATAAAGTGACAAGTACTCTTCAAATCCGTGCTCCGTGATCCTTATAGGCCCCCTATAGGTATTGCACTCACCCGAACCATTCACCCCACACAGGGGTATCTCTCTTTCACATTTTTTTTTGGAAACAGTATTTTTTGAATTAAAAAATAA
Organism: Lithobates clamitans; assembly: GCA_037952925.1. NCBI lineage: Eukaryota > Metazoa > Chordata > Amphibia > Anura > Ranidae > Lithobates > Lithobates clamitans. The sequence continues at coordinate 994,439 of JBBGZY010001159.1, read as the reverse complement.
GACAACAGTAAAGTTAGCCTAATTTTTTTTATATTGTGAAAGATAATGTTACACCGAGTAAATTGATACCCAATATGTCATGCTTCAAAATTACGCCGGCTCGTGGAATGGCGACAAACATTTACCCTTAAAAATCTCCATAGGCGACATTTAAAAAATTCTACAGGTTGTATGTTTTGAGTTACAGAGGGGATCTAGGGCTAGAATTATTGCTCTTGCTCTAACAATCGCGGTGATATGCGGGCGGGCGCTGCTTTTTCTTATTTATTTTAACTTTTATTTTTACATTTTTTATTTTTATTTTTTTTTCAATTAATCAGGGCTCTGTGAGATTTTCAAAGTTTGGAATATTTTTTTATAACCGAACCCCGCTTTAAACTTCTCCACAACTTTATCCCTGACCTGCCTGGTGTGTTCTTTGCCTCCATGATGCTGTTTGTTCACTAAGGTTCTCTAACAAACCTCCGAGGGCTTCACAGATCAGCTGTATTTATACTGAGATTAAATTATACACAGATGGACTCCTCTTTTTACTAATTAGGTGACTTCTGAAGGCAATTGGTTCCACTAGATTTTAGTTAGGGGTATCAGAGTAAAGGGGCTAAATACAAATGCACACCACACTTTTTAGATATTTATTTGTAAAAAAAATTGAAAACAATTTATCATTTTCCTTCCACTTTACAATTATATACAACTTTGTGTTGGTCTATTACATAAAAGCCCAATAAAATACATTTACATTTTGGTTGTAACATGACAAAATGTGGAAAATTTCAAGGGGTATAAATACTTTTTCAAGGCACTGTAGATAGATTATTTTGTATCTGCTTTATTTTTCTGATTAATCATTCAGTAAGGCGAAATTTACAGACACTCTAAAAAGGTGCAGAAAAACTAAACTCTTTAAAAGTAAATATGCAAAAAAACATATTTAGCTATATTTGTGTATTGTGTAATTACATGTGTTTTCATCACATAAAACAATTCACAAAAGAAAATGTATCTGGTGGTAGCCACCCAATTAGTAGTGGTTCTCTATATGTTAATGAGCCCTTTACAGTGTGAAGCCAACTTCACCAAGTATTGCACCTGCCGCACGTAACAGCTACATGTTAACATACTATATACTTACAGTATACTGACATAATTTACAGGGATACTATTTTTGTGGGCAGTTTAGCCACGCTATGGTGATATGTCGGAAAGAATTTTTAAGCTCTAAATAATTTTCTTGTAAGTTGTTTAAAAAAAACAAAAAAAAAACAATAATTCCATTTAACGTTAGTAATTCTTCAATATACAGATAGTCACTAGCTGGAGAATCTACAATTCTGTCTGCGACAATATGGCACACAAAGCAAATAGAAATGTGAGACGTCAAAATTATTTTCAGGCACACTACTATGACACCTCAAATGTATACTCACTGAGACTATGCTATAGTTTCCTTTTAAGTGAAAGTGACTTATATTTTCCACACTAAGGCTGTTGAAATGAATTACTTGGAATTTGCCATTTACTTGGGGTCAGCACCTCAACCAAAGTCTTATTTTACTGCCGATCGCTGTCAGATCTGAAACACTTGAATAACAAGATCCTTATAGTGAAAGCAGACAGAGGCATAAAAAATATGTTTTATCCTCCACGTCTAGACATACCTTTCAGTAGGCTGATGCGTCGCCCACAAAGTTCTCATATGGATATGGCATGCTATAGGTCTCTAATGGCTACGGAAAGACTTTTTTGTCATGCAAAAAACACCTGGAAGAAAAAAAAAGTCTCTTGAGATGGAATTAAAATTTGCTGCTCAGTTACCAGCTGAATATGAGATATAAGAATTGCAGACATGACATGTATTGAGCTGTGTTCTTAGCATGAGAGATTCCTAGCCTTGGTGACCTCATATTCTGCTGGATTTAGAGCACACACAGCGCACATACAAGCACACATCCAGCTCCCATGCAATCATTTTCATATCATACTTGGGGTTTAGCACTCTGCGTGGGGACGCCAATACAGAAATAGTAACCATAGCAATAAGTTCTAGTCCACAATAATTATTTTGTATCCATCCTGAATTCCACTCAGCAGTAAAAATGTCCCTACTCATTCCTCCAGCAGCTGGCGCTCTTCTCCAATCTCAGAATTGACATGTTTTTGTTTTCTCACACGTGCAAAACTGTTGGTCCTGCAATGTACGTGATGACGTTGAAGAGCCTGTGATTGGAGAAGTGGTGAAAAGGGGCAACCTTTGGGGACTGACCGTGCATTTGCAAAGGAGAGTACAGGAGCAAGAAAAAGATAAGTATTACTGCTTATTCCCATTCTCCAAAATTAAATGGACATTTAACCCTTGAAGTGTGAGAGGGGCTGCACTGCAAGGATATTTCTTCTGCTGCCCAGAATTAGGATATAATTTAAGACATTCAGATTGAAGTGGAACTTTAATCAAAATGTTTTTATTTCCCAGGATGGTCATTGTGGCCTGAACTAAATAGGGAAGAGATTAGAACTTCCTTCCCACCCATGAAAACAGCAATAAAAACCTGATGGAGGTTTTAACCCTATCTTGTATCTAAAACAATAAAAACAATGACAAAAAATAATATAACAAACCTATTCCTGGCAATATTCTGACATCTCTTTTTTGACACCTTACTATAATTAATAAAAATGCAGTGAATCACACTGTATGTAAAAAAAAAAAAAAAACACCCCAAAAACCTTCATTTTAGTAGATGTAAATTAAAACTGATTGACATTTAAGCTAGCCATGAAAGGCACTAATTTTGGCAAATTACTGCTGAAGCAATCAAAATTCAAGCCACGGTGGCCTTTGATAAAATCGTTTTGCAAATCAGCTGAGCCAGGTGGAAATCTATCAGATCGGTCAGTATATCCTAACAGATGTAGTCACTGTTTGAATATACAGACAGCTGCATCTTTAGCGTTTTGAATACTATAGCCAGCTGTGCAGATCACACTATTGATTTTCTCTTGTTTAGAACAATAGAAATCTAAAAGTGTATGGCTTTGTTTACTAATAACATTAACTGCTTTTTTTTTTAATGAAATAGTGGTTTCACCTATTTTCTTTATTCTTTGATGCATATCAGCCCTACTTTATACCTACACACGGGCCAAATGTCAGGAGCCGGTTCAGTAAAAACTGACTGACATTCGGCCCGTGTGTATGTCAGCCAGTCCGACATAAGCTGGCCATTTGGTTGGCTTTTGTCAGGCAAGCATGCTGGAAAACCAGCAGACGACCGGCTCCCGGTCAGCGCTCTCAGCCAATGGCTGAAAGCGCTAACTGGAGTGCTCTGGCGGGGGGGTGCATGCCCCTGTCAAAACAAAACAACTCAGTGGGGGAGATTACTGTACTAACGTCAGATCAATAGTACAGCGGCTCCAACCAGAGCTGTCAGTTTTTTTTCCTTTCAACCCGCTGGCTTGGACAAAAAAAAACTATTAGTGTGTAATAGGCTACATTTGGGAGAAAACTGTACATTTTGCACTTCTGCAGAAATTAAACCAAATCATTTGAAAGGAACAATAAGTACAGATGTCTGCAACAGAGACCAGGACCCCACATCTAAAATGACAGCTAGGTCCAGGTCTGTTACAGAACACTGACAGCACTCCTGTATATACACATCTGAGGTGTTGTTTTTACTTATAGAGGAGAGCTGATAGCAACTCATGTAAATGGAAGGTTGTAATTCAGGCCCTTTTTTTATACAGGGGCCACCGTCAGCACATTTGTAACAGATTGTGGCCCAGCTTTCAAAATGACAGCAGGGTCCAGCAATTTTATAAACTACTCCCAGATAGACATGAGCCTACTGTGTCCAATGATAAATCCAAGCCTGAATTCCTTTTCTTCATGGATTCATAGGTATGATGAATGTAAGAGCAAGAAGAGCCTAAAGATGTATTCTACAGCACCTGCAGAAACACCTTTGCAGGCTCCAATAACATTAAGCTGAAGTTCAAATGTTACTTCCTACACCCTGTCTAGAAACCACTTCTTCTCTAAAGGTATTTGATAGGCATATGCAATTCGTTTCGTTCCGAATTTGTTTTTTAACGAATTTCGACAAATTCGTTAATTCGCGAATATCCGAATTAACGAAAACCCGTTTAACTGATTTTTTCCGAATATTCGGAAATTCGATCAAATTGGATATTCGTAAATTCGGGCATTCGTACATTCGTACATTCGTACATTAGTAAATTAGTGAATTTGTAAATTTGTAAATTCAAAAATTCGTAAATCTGAAATAATAGTTAACTAATAATAACTTAACTATTAGTAATTACTAGTAACTTTTAAATTATAGGTATTGTAATTTCCTTTCAAATTTGGCTGTTAGTGAACGTAACACATACAAATTTATCCAAAGTTATGAATGATCCGAAAAAACGGAACGGAACGGAATGAATTAATAATAATAAATAACAATAATAATAATAACAACGTTTTATTATTATTATTTATTATTAATTTGTTCCGTTCCATTAGTTTAGATGCAGCATTCATTTTGGATAATTCGTAACTTCGGATAAATTCGTATTTGTTACGTTCACTGACAGTCAAATTTGAAAGGAAATTACAATACCTATAATTTAATACTTAGTTACTATTTCAGATTTTTAAATTTTCGCTTTTTTGGATTTTCAAACTTCGAATTTACAAATTTCAGAATTTTCTAATTTACAAAGGTACGATTTTACGAATTTACGAATGTACGAATTTACAAACGTACAAATGTAAAAATGTAAGAATGTACGAATGAATGAATGTACGAATGAACGAATGTTTGAATTTACGAATGTACGAATGAACAAATTTACGAATCGCAATCATAACGAATGACCCGAAAAACGAAAAAAATAATAAACTAATTAAATGAAAACAAAAATGAATGAATTTTTTGGCTGTGCACATGTCTAGTGTTTGATGCCCTTAGAAAAAAATATTAATCAATTCTACAGCAGCCTTTTTTAACCAGGGTGCCCAGGCACCCTGGGGTGCCTTGAGGTTCCTTCAGGGGTGTCTTGGCAAAATGCCTAAAAATTGTACACAAGCTTGTGTGTGGATGAAGGCTGCCTTTTAGTTACATTAAGTTACAGTTCTTCACTGTGCACCATTACAACCTTCTAGCGGCGGGTGTCCTAATGACCAATGCCTTTATCATTTGAAGGAGGATGTCAGTCACCTGCATAGCATTCTTGTTTGACTCTCCCCTGCCCCTCTCTCCATCAGCATTAGGGTCTGAGTGATGGAGAAAAACTGAGGGAGAAGAGAAATTTTGGAATACTAGTCAGTACCAATTTGCAAAAGTATTTGCTTTGGGAAGAACAAATCATCTCTAATGTTGGGTGTCCTAGTTGGACTTGTGGATGTTGCTGCATTATGTAAAACTATTAGAATACAGTGCCATGAAAAAGTATTCCACATTTTGTCATGTTACAACCAAAAACGTAAATGTATTTTATTGGTATTTTATGTGATAGACCAACACAAAGTGGCACATAATTGTGAAGTGAAAAGAAAATTATAAATGTTTTTCAAAATTTTTTACAAATAAATATGTGAAAAGTGTGGCGTGCATTTGTATTCATCCCCCCGAGTCACTACTTTGTAGAACTACCTTTCGCTGCATTGCAGCTGCAAGTCTTTTTGGAGATGTCTCTACCAGCTTTGCACATCTAGAGGGCGACATTTATGCCCATTCTGCTTTGCAAAATAGTTCAAGCTCTGTCAGATTGAATGGAGAGCGTCTGTGAACAGCAATTTTCAAGTCTTGCCACAGATTCTCAATTGGATTTAGGTCTGGACTTTGACTGGGCCATTCTAACAGATGTAGGGAGAGAGGGTTTTTTTGGAACTTTATATGAGCGCATATGGTCAACAGAACATGCGCCTCCATCCCTATTAATAAGAAAAGAGGAGAGAAGTTGGGGCTTTAAATGAGACATGTGACACATAGAGGTAAAATGATTGCACAATGTCACATGCCTTGCTGGGCACTTTGCAGATCCGATTTCTACACCCATTACTGGGATCTAAGGTACTCCACTTTTAGCTACTCTTTCTTTGGATTTAGTTCACCTAATGGTTATCCAAGCCTTTCACGGGTCTTGTTTATTACAATCTATATAGTGCACTATCCCACTCTGTCTTCCCTCTGGTTAGTGGTTTCTTTCTTTTAATCTCATCATGCACGTGCTCCTTTCTCCTATCAATCAACTTCAGGCTGTATGCCATCATGCTAGCAGCATTTTGCACTTCCTAACAATACATATATAATCTACCATTTTATAGATACACCTTGTAGCTGCTGCATGCACTCCCTTGGAATACAACATTGACACCTTTCCACCCCCTTGAGTGCAGTATGTACTTACCTTTGGCTTTCCGCAGGTTACGTTCCCACAGCTCCCGGTCAGGACTCATTTTCTGCCTTCTCTGGCTCTCATTATTGCATGTTCCAAATTTGAGCTGATATGTAAATAACGTTGGGGTGTTTTCCCTTTTTGCCCCCCTTTTTACCAGACTATATCAGCACTCTCACACATTTATTTTTTGTAGATTTGCAGGCTGTGCCTGCTCCTGAGGGGGTGGAGCTTTATCCATGAAACCCATAGAGATTTTTAGATGCATTTTTTTATACAATCATGTGTTTATATTTTTAAATCATATATGAACTATATGGAGTTTTTGCTAAATCGTGAATCTACAATTTGATGTTATGTATGCATATCAGCTCCCAATTAACATTTTTTTTCTGTAAATATATTATGTTTTTTACGTGTATCTTTACAAATAAAGTTAATGTGTCATTGTGCAATAATTTTACCCCTGTGTGTCACTCACCTCATTTAAAGTCCCAACTTCTCTCCTATTTTCATTCTAACAGATGAATATGAATATGCTTTGATCTAAACCATTCCATTGTAGCTCTGGCTGTATGTTTAGGGTCGTTGTCCTGCTGGAAGATGAACCTCCAACCTAGTCTCAAGTCTTTTGCAGACTCTTAGGTTTTCTTCTAAGATTGCCCTGTATTTGGCTCCATCGATCTTCCCATCAACTCTGACCAGCTTCCCTGCCCCTGCTGAAGAAAAGCATCCCCACAACATGATGCTGCCACCCCCATGTTTCACGGTGGGGATGGTGTGTTCAGGGTGATGTGCAGTGTTAGTTTTTTCACCACACCAACAAAGCGTATTGCTTTTAGGCCAAAAAGTTCAATTTTGGTCTCAGCTGACCAGATCACCTTCTTTCACATGTTTGCTGTGTCCCCCACATGGCTTCTCGCAAACTGCAAATGGGACTTCTTATGGCTTTCTTTCAACAATGGCTTTCTTTTTGCCACTCTTCCATAAAGGCCAGATTTGTGGAGTGCACGACTAATAGTTGTCCTGTTGATAGATTCTCCCACCTGAGCTGTGGATCTCTGCTGCTTCTCCAGAGTTATCACGGGCCTCTTGGCTGCATCTCTGATTAATGCTCTCCTTGCCCGGTCTGTCAGTTTAGGTGGACATCCAAGTCTTGGTAGGTTTGCAGTTGTGCCATTTTCGGATGATGGATTGAGCAGTGCTCTGTGAGATGTTCAAAGCTTGAGATACTGTTTTATAACTTAACCCTGCTTTAAATTTCTCCACAACTCTATCCCTGACCTGTCTGGTGGGTTCCTTGGCCTTGTTTATTCACTAAGGTTCTATTACAAACCTCTGAGGGCTTTACAGGACAGCTGTATTTATAGATTAAATTACACACAGGTGGACTCTATTTACTGATTAGGTGACTTCTGAAGGCAATTGGTTCCACTAGATTTTAGTTAGGGGTATTAGAGTAAAGGGGGCTGAATACAAATGCACACCACACTTTTCAGATATTTATTTGTAAAAAAATTTGAAAATCATTCATCATTTTGCTTCCACTTCACAATTATGTGCCACTTTGTGTTGGTCTATCACATAAAATCCCAATAAAATACATTTACGTTCTTGATTGTAATATGAAAAAATGTGGAACATTTCAAGAGGTATGAATACATTTTCAAGGCACTGTAGTTTTTGCATTTTAGAATGGGGTGCCTCAAGGCTGTCCATAATTTTTAAAGGGTGCCTTGACTGAAAAAAATGTTGAGAAACACTTTTCTACAGCATGGTGATTTAAACATGATCTGAAGTATCACGTTTTAGTCATATTACAGGAGAAAATGTACTTGCTTGCCATTGAATGTCGAGTCTATTCTATTAATTGATTGGCTGTCCATATGATCCAGAAGTAATTTGGACTATAATAAATGTCATGGTACTATAATCTTTGCAGTACATTCTGGTTGGAATTTTACTTATATTGCAAAAGCAGAATTATGTTCATCACTGTCAAATCACAATTCTGATTTATAGTCCAATAAGCAGGCTGGTGACACCAAAAGTGACAAAGCTGAAAAGGGAGTCACCCAGCTGGTTACACAGTGTGACATTTATGTGTGAAACACAAGACAAGAGTTTTGTAAACAAACAGTTCACAAATATGTATTTCAATAGAGAGTTTATTAAAAGACCACATAGACGAGTTCTTGCTGGAAAAAAATATTTTAAGCAACAGACAGCATGGATTTATGAAAAACAGAAGTTGTCAAACAAACCTGATTTCTTTTTATGAGGAGGTAAGTAAAACCTTGGACAGAGGGGTGGCTGTGGATGTGGTATATTGGATTTTGCAAAAGCGTTTGACACAGTTCCTCACACATGGCTAATGTGTAAGGTAAAGTCTACAGGCTTGGAAAGATCCATTTGTAAATGGATAGAACACTGGCTAAAAGACAGAATTCAAAGAGTAGTGGTTACTGCCTCTTACTCTGAATGGTCTAAGGTTATCAGTGGTGTACCCCAAGGTTCAGTGCTGGGACCCTTACTTTTTAATATCTTTATAAATGATATTGGGTCTGGGGTTAAAAGCACCATTTCTGTCTTTGCAGATGACTCTAAGCTATGCAGTGGAATAGCGTCCTTACAGGATGTCTCCAATTTACAAGCCAACCTCAATGCGCTGTCTAATTGGGCAACTAAGTGGCAAATGAGGTTTAATGTTGATAAATGTAAAGTTATGCACTTTGGGGCTAAGAATATGCATTCATCATACATACTAGGGTGGTTACATTTGGGGGAATCAATGGTGGAGAAGGATCTGGGGGTTTTGGTAGATCATAAGCTCAATAATAGCATGCAATCCCAAGCTGCAGTTTCCAAAGCGAGCAAAGTCCATTCTTGTATTAATAGAGGTATGGACTCCAGAGAGAGAGGCATAATTTTGCCCCTGTACAAATCAATGGTAAGACCTCAACTGGAATATGCAGTTCAGTTTTGGGCACCAGTTCTCAAAAAGGATATTGGGGAACTGGAGAACGTGCAGAGAAGGGCAACCAAACTGATAAGAGGCATGGAGGAGCTCAGCTATGAGGAAAGATTAGAGGAACTGAATGTATTCCCTCTTGAGAAGAGGAGATTAAGGGGGGATATGATCAACATGTACAAATACATAAGTGGACCATATAGTTAACTTGGTGTTGAGTTATTCACTTTAAGGTCATCACAGAGGACAATGGGGCACTCTTTACCTCTAGAGGAAAAGTGATTTCATCTCCAAATACGGAAAGATTTCTTCACAGTAAGAGCTGTGAAAATGTGGAAAAGACTCCCTCCAGAGGTGGTTCTAGCAAGCTCAGTAGACTTCTTTTAAAAAGGCCTGGATTCTTTCCTAAATGTACATAGTATACTTGGGTACTGACATTTAGAGGTAAAGTTGATCCAGGGAAAATCTCATTGCCTCTCAGGGTATCAGGAAGGAATTTTTTCCCCTGCTATAGCAAATTAGATCATGCTTTGCTGGGGTTTTTCCCCTTCCTCTGAATCTACTGTGGGTATAGGATTGTGTATATGGGATTGTATTTTTATTTTATTTTTGGTTGCACTGGATGGACTTGAGTTTTTTCAACCTGACTAACTATGTAACTATGTAATTGTGTGCTTAGCTGTTTAGCAATTTTTTTTCTGAACTCATATCATAGATATCATTTCCAAATGCTTGAATTTGGTATAGCTAGGGGATAAAACAGTGTATGGGAACAATAGTGATATACAATGTGACAAAACAGAAACAGGCCTACACTTGCTACTAGGAATTTTTGCCTTAAATACTTCTAGGTGTATTGGATACCTACATCTCCCAATAACACACTGACATTGACTGGTGGAACCACAACACCTGACCAAACTGGGTACTGACTTGAAAAATACAGCTTGATCACACATAAAACAAAATACCAAAATCCAGAGGCACTTTGTAAAACTCTTCCCATATGTCCCGTACTGGGGGGAATAAGTTAATAATTGCACACACACACACTTTGAGAACCACCAGCCAAACCCTTATACCCCTAGTGACTTTCAATTTTGGCTGTCACTGACAGTTTTGATCCCCACTGACACTGGAATTATCAGAGTGGTTCCTGATCATGTGATCACTAGTCTATAGACTATAGACTATGTAGCCTGGAGGATTCTTTGATTGCATAAGCCTTTACCTGCATGCAGAACTGCACATGGCACCGCAGCCTGAAGCTCATTTGTTTCATAGTTACAAATATTATCAAATTAGTTTCATAGTTACAAATATTATCAAATAAATTGATGAAAAATATAAACTTTTTAAAAATACATTCTTTTTCACGTTTTTGAACATTTGTCAATCTATAGTAAAAAAACAGAACCCTGTATGTTCTTAAAAATGCATTCATATATATGTATACATTTTATCAGTATGCAAATTAACCATATAGTTATATGCTGCTAAATTATGTCTGGACATCAATGACATCAGCACGCGGAAGGGTTAAGGACTAGGGCAGGGACTTAAAGTCAGGAGCAAGATGCAGCAGAATAAAAAGCAGCACCAAGAAACGGTAGTAGACACTTGCTGGTAGTCAATCAAAACATTTACAGATGTGAATAATGGTGCCGTTCCATAAAACTCAGTTTTATATCAGTGGAACCCACTGCTGTTCAAGGGACTAGTTAAGGACCCAAAGATATAGGCAACAATGCTACATCTCAGCTGAGCTACAGAGAGTCTTTTAACTCCTCTCAGGACCCATGTGTGCCTTATTAAAAATACAACAATAATAGCACCTGCAACATCCTCTCAAACCTTCCCGTAATGGCCCAAACTTAAGCCATTTTGAAAGCAAAGCTCCAATAGTCCCTGATAGTACTGCTTATTGCCTGACCCTTCCTGCTTTCAGTACGTTACTATTGGTCAGTAATGTGTGGGAGCAGAGCTTAGTAGCACCCTCCAACGCTACCCAGATGTATCTGGACTTTGGACCAGCATTTGGCAGTGACAAGAAGGTTTTAACAGCCACTGCAGGGTGTCACTTTAAGCTTTCTTATCATCTTCCATTGCTTCATTATGTTAGCTATTTAGAGGCAGGTCCAGTTTAATGTGTCTGATCAAGATACACAAAGTAACCATATAGCAATATATTTCTATGTCTCTTGGACTCTGCTGGATTGGAATCTGGAAATTTAGCTCATTTTGCCCACAGAAAAAGCTTTCCATACCACAATGTCAATGAACTACAGTTTACACCTGCCATCTTCTGTTCTTTATTACCAAACCAGCATTTAAACATGGTTACAAGTGGCCTCCAGCTTTATGGAAAAATTACACACTGTAAGCATTAGTGAAGAAAGTTCCTATACTTTTTTGCTAATGTTTTAATGCTCTTAAGGATTTTCCCGACATAACTTGGATGTTATTTTATTTTCGTTTTCACCAGTAGTAGCACGGTAGGGTTTTATCTTCTTGAATAGGAGCCAATTTGAACATTAAAACCAGGTGCTTGTACTGGCAGGACTGGGAGAGTCACACCTGTGAAGAGAGTTAACATTACATCATGTGTTCTCTTCAGATCCCACAAAAGACTCTATACTTCATCTCAAGTAACATTATAATTTTCAGTTTGAGACTTCAGACAATGTAGCGTTGGCAAACAAAAAGGTCTGTAAAGCCAAAGACATCAAGGCCAATATATTTCACAAGGCCAATGAGACTGTTTGATTTGAGAAAGCTCAGAAAAATTAAACCAGTTTAATGAATTTATTACAGTAAGGTGAACTGTTTGCTGAATTTTAGAGATCAAAGTCTCTTGTCGGTTTTAGGTACAGTTTGGGTTTGAGAAAGTAAGGGCCGACATTCTAGAAGAGCCATATTTTGTATATTTGTCTTTTTACATACCAGCTACAGAAGCTTGTTATATTTAGACTGACAGCTTAAATTACACAAGTCTGTTAGTAGTTATAAAGGGTTAGTAACCTGAAAATATAATTTAGACCTGAAAAAATTTTACCACGTGGACACAGGGCAGCAAAATACACATATACGAAAGATCACACACATAAATACAGATGCAAACACAAAAATGTCCTTATTTCATCTAGTCAAAATATATTGCTTTACCTGGAAGTTTTTCATCATTGTTAACCACTTACAGACAGGAAGTTTTTCCCCCTTAATGACCAGGCTATTTTTTGCGATACGGCACTGCATTGCTTTAACTGACAATTGCGCGGTCGTGCGACGCTGTACCCAAACAAAATTGTCCCTTTTTCTCTACAAATAGAGCTTTCTTTTGGTGGTATTTTTATTTTAATGTTTTATATAAACAAAATAAGAGTGACAATCCTTTAAAAAAAAACAATATTTTTTACTTTTTGCTATAATAAATATCCCAAAATTGTTTTAAAAAAACAAATTTCTTCATCAGTTTAGGCCAATATGTATTCTTCTACATGTTTTTGGTAAAAAAAATCGCAATAAGCATATATTGATTGGTTTGCGCAAAAGTTATAGAGTCTACAAAATAGGGGTATATTTATGTCATTTTTATTTATTTTTTTTACTAGTATTGGCGGTGATCTGCGATTTTTAGCGGGACTGCTTCATTGCGGCAGACAGATCGGACACTTATGACACTTTTTTGGGACCAATAACATTTATACAGCGATCAGAGCTAAAAATAGCCTCTGATTACTGTATAAATGTCATTGGCAGGGAAGGGGTACACTAGGGGGCGATCAAGAGGGTAAGTGTGTTCCCTGGGAGTGTTTCTAACTGTATGGGGGCTAGGCTGACTGGAGGAGGAGAAAGATCGCTTATCCTAATCACTAGGAACAGCAGATCTCTCTCTAACTCCCCTGTCAGAATGGGGATCTGTCTGTTTACATTGACAGATCCCCGTTCTGGCTCCCTTTCCCACGGTCGCGGAAGGCCAGCTGACATGGCGGCCACCGGCCACGCGCATTGGGTCCGCCGCTGTACAGCGGGTGTGTGAAGGAGCCGACGTACACCTATGGTGATTTGCGGGACGTGCCGATCTGCCGCTGTATAATGATGGCGGTTGGTCGACAAGTGTTTAAATAACTTCTGCACAGGCCTTTTCAAGCTTTGGCTTGCCCTGTTGTAGACTCACTTCTATCAATTTGTTATTCCTATAAAAACACTGGAAGAAAAGAAAAATACCTAGTGATCCTTCCAGAAGTCCAATGAGCTTCTAACTTCTCATTGTGGCTAACAACACTGCCTCTGCTGTAATGAAATGGTATGCAGCATTGTTAGCAGCATTGTCAACTCTGCCTAAGGTTCTCCCTACTGGACTACAGAACTACATAGTACCGTCAGCACCTCCCCTCTCCTTATCTCCTTAACCCCAGAACTCTTTCTTAGCAAAACAATGCTGCTACCTTGATTCCCAAGAGACTGCCCACAAACTGTGCAGGGTAGGAGCTCTTAGGAGATGTAATCCTGGGGAGAGTTTATGCCCAGCAGCTGCCTCTGCTAATAGTTTACAAGTTTGGCAATGATGTCACAGGAAGTAATACATGTTGTTTTGCCACAGGAACAAGGTTAAAGGAAAAAAATGCTGGAAAATGCTGCAAAGGGGAAGAGGGAGGTCTGGGGTTATTTTGGGTCAAGCCTGGAGATCAGCTTTATGTTTTAATTTGATGAAATTCAGTGCATCCTAATGTTGCTTATTTCAGGGGGTCTTCACCAACTATACATTAATATATCTCTGCCTGAAGTTTGCCTAATTTGTTTCTGTGATCCCCTTTGTGGTAGTAGAATGTTTGTTGACACTTTTACAGTGACTGATTGCTGTGATAACCAACAAGAGGCTATCCCAACCATGCCTGTATTTGGCATGTATTTGTGAGTGGTTAAAGTAGGGAGAGGGGCGCTGTCTGGCAGGAACAGAGTACTAAAGTCAGGGAAAGGTTCCTGTCTGAGAGGAACAGATTAAGGGGCGCTGCTGTGTGCTGTAGCTAGCACAGACCTCCAGTACTGTTGCCTCCACTTGCTTTAGCCCTCAAATTCTCCCCCCGCCTGCTTGCATTTGGCGAGTGGAAACTTATTGAATGCAAGTGGAGAGGGAGCGCTGAGAGCAGATGAGAGCCCAGCTCTCCAGCGGCCTGAATGACAGAAGTGATGCTGCCATCACTCCTATCATTCCAAGTAGCACACAGTGCAGGCTGCGAAGGAGGACTTTGCTCCCCCTCCCTTTAGCTTCGGGACTGGCAGTTCCAGACTCTTGCTGCTTGTTGTGTGAGCGGGATGCAGCACTCTTCTGAGATTCCGCCCGCCCGCTTACCCGCCTGAACCGTCCGCCCACCCACTCACCTGCCTGAAACACCCGACCGGCTGGTCACCCGTCCACCTGCCTGAAATGCATGCTTGACTGCTCAGTGCCCACCTGCCCATCCAGCCACCCGTCTGCCTGCACTCCTGGAAGAGGGACATGTGAGCCTACCAGGAGTGAGTGTGAGCCGATGTAAGCTCAGCTGACTGTACTTGTTTAATTACTTCTGCTCCCTGTCCAGCACCATAGCACTAGAGGAATGGGATTGGAACAGGCTGAAATTGAGTAAGGGGTTAACATTGCCACATCCACCAATGCAGGTGGGTGGTGGAGGTCAGTGGCAGTGAAAGTTAACCCCCCACATGCATTGGTCTTAATGGCAGTGAATGCTAACCCCCCTCTTTCCCCACACCACCTTGCATTGGTCCTCATGGGAGAGGGGTTTGGGTTCCTGGAGGACTGGGCTGACGTCTCAGTCGATCAGTCGATCACCAGTACTATAGAACGGGTGGACTGCACCTAAATGAGGAGGGTGCAGATCAGCTGGGAGTAAAGATGGCCAAAAAGTTAGAGGGTTTTTTAAACTAGGCGATGGGGGGGAGGGGCCCAGAAGTAGAGATAGTCAGCACGGAACATATTCCAGAGGGTAGTATTGGGGGCATAAGTGGTAGGTTGACTAAAGCACATAAACCCAAGGTAAGTATAATAACTAGTCCTAGTTGCAATCTCGAAAAACAACCAATAAGAGGATAGTATGCAACCGGTCTAAATTACGTGGCATGTTCACCAATGCCAGGAGCCTGGCAGACAAGATGGGGTGAACTAGAGATACTGTTGTAGGAGAGGATATGGATTTTGTGGGAATTTCAGAGACCTGGTTCAACAGCTCTCATGATTGGCTGGCAACCATTAAAGGGTATACCTTTTATCACAGGGATAGAGAGGGTAAAAAAGGGGGTATGCCTATATATCAAGAATAATGTACAAGTTAATGTGAGAGATGACATCAATAAGGGAGTTATGGAGGAGGTGGAATCCTTATGGGTGAAGCTCCAAATATATGAAGCTAAGGGGAAAATAATACTGGTAGTATGCTATAGGCCCCCTAACTTGATGGAGGAGGGGGAGACGGATCTTCTATCACAAGTTGGATTAGCAGCAAGGATGGGAAGTGTTATCATAATGGGGGATTTTAATTATCCAGACATAGTCTGGGCGGAGGGAACTACGTATTCGTCTAAGGCTCGCCAGTTCCTAAATGTCTTGCAGGACAATTTCATGGGTCAGATGGTAGACACACCAACTAGAAATAAAGCGTTACTGGATCCACTGATTACCAACAATGCAGACCTGATCACGGATGTGGAAATACAGGACAATTTAGGAAACCGCGATCACAGGTCAATTGGCTTCAGCATAAATCACACATAAGGGGAAACATAAGGGGAAACATAAGGGGAATACAAAGACACTGAATTTCAAAAGAGCCAACTTCCCTGAAATACGAACCTTGCTAGAAGGCACGAATTGGGATAAATTCTTAGGAACAAAGAACATGGAGGAGAGATGTGTTTGCATATTATAATATTAAGAGCATATTAAATAAGGGCATTAGCCAATGCATCTCATTGGGTAATAAATTTAAAAGAGCGAGCAAAAGTCCTGGATGGCTTAACTCCAATGTAAAAATGCATATAAAAGCAAAGGTGAAGGCCTTCAAAAAATACAAGGTTGAGGGATCATCATCAGCATTCAGACTTTATAAAGAATGCAATGAGAAATGTAAGGGTGCAATTAGGGCGGCTAAGATAGAACACGAAAGATACATAGTGGAGGAGAGCTAAAAAAATCCCAAGCAATTCTTTAGGTATGTAAATGGTAAAAAAGGGAGGACAGACCATATTGGCCCCATAAGGAATGAGGAAGGACATCTGGTTACAAAGGATGGGGAGATGGCAAGGGTATTGAATGTATTCTTCTCCTCAGTCTTCACAAGGGAATTGGTGGGCTTCAGTAACCAAAATTGCAGTGTTTATCTCTATGACACATCCCAGGAAGCACATCCATGGTTAACAGAAGACAGAATTAAAATTAGACTTGGGAAACTTAACATTAATAAATCACCGGGCCCAGATGGCTTGCATCTGAGGGTACTTAGGGAACTCAGTCAAGTAATTTCCAGACCATTGTTCCTAATTTTTACTAACAGTCTACTGACTGGAATGGTACCAGCTGATTGGAGAAAAGCCAATGTAGCCCCAATATTTAAAAAGTGCCCAAAGTACATCCCTGGGAATTACAGACCAGTTAGCCTAACATTAATAGTAGGTAAACTCCTGAAGGGGATGATAAGGGACTATATACAAGATTTTAGTAATAAGAATGATATCATTAGCAGTAATCAGCATGGATTCATGAAGAATCGTTCTTGCCAAACCAATCTATTAACCTTCTATGAGGAGGTGAGTTGCTATCTATATAAAGGAAGGCCCGTAGACCTGGTGTATCTGGATTTTGCAAAAGAATTTGACACAGTTCCCCATAAACGTTTACTGTACAAAAAAAGGTCAGTTGGCATGGACCATAGGGTGAGTACATGGATTGAAAACTGGCTACAAGGGCGTGTTCAGAGGGTGGTGATAAATGGGGAGTACTCAGAATGGTCAGGGGTGGGTAGTGGGGTTCCCCAGGGTTCTGTGCTGGGACCAATCCTATTTAATTTGTTCATAAACGACCTGGAGGATGGGATAAACAGTTCAATCTCTGTATTTGCAGACGATACTAAGCTAAGCAGGGCAATAACTTCTCCGCAGGATGTGGAAAACTTGCAAAAAGACCTGAACAAATTAATGGGGTGGGCGACTACATGGCAAATGAGGTTCAATGTAGAATAATGCATTTGGTTGGCAAAAATATGAATGCAATCTATACACTGGGGGGAGAACCTCTGGGGGAATCTAGGATGGAAAAGGACCTGGGGGTCCTAGTAGATGATAGGCTCAGCAATGGCATGCAATGCCAAGCTGCTGCTAATAAAGCAAACAGAATATTGGCATGCATTAAAAGGGGGATCAACTCCAGAGATAAAACGATAATTCTCCCGCTCTACAAGACTCTGGTCCGGCCGCACCTGGAGTATGCTGTCCAGTTCTGGGCACCAGTCCTCAGGAGGGATGTACTGGGAATGGAGCGAGTACAAAGAAGGGCAACAAAGCTAATAAAGGGTGTGGAGGATCTTAGTTATGAGGAAAGGTTGCGAGCACTGAACTTATTCTCTCTGGAGAAGAGACGCTTGAGAGGGGATATGATTTCAATTTACAAATACTGTACTGGTGACCCCACAATAGGGATAAAACTTTTTCGCAGAAGAGAGTTTAATAAGACTCGTGGCCACTCATTACAATTAGAAGAAAAGAGGTTTAACCTTAAACTACATAGAGGGTTCTTTACTGTAAGAGTGGCAAGGATGTGGAATTCCCTTCCACAGGCGGTGGTCTCAGCGGGGAGCATTGATAGCTTCAAGAAACTATAAGATAATCACCTGAATGACCGCAACATACAGGGATATGTAATGTAATACTGACACATAATCACACACATAGGTTGGACTTGATGGACTTGCGTCTTTTTTCAACCTCACCTACTATGTAACTATGTAGGTGTCCAGCAGTTAATTATAAAAGGTGTGTTATTTAGCAAAGAAAACCCCTTCCCATTTCATGCTATCAGCAATGGCACCACATGGAAGAGAAATGTCACAAGACCTAAGAAAGAAAGTAATTTCTTTATACAAGAAAGGTGAAGGCTACAAGAAGATCAGCAAAGTTTTACTTATCAGTCAGAATACTGTAGCGAAAGTGATACAACAATTTAACAAAGATGGAACTGCAACCATCTCACAGAGACGTCCAGGCCGTCTACGGAAGTTAATACACCTCGACAGGAGCGTCATCTGTTGAGAAGGGTTGAAGAAAATCGCCATGCAAGTTCACTGCAGTTGCCTAAAGAAGCAGAAAGCCAAACTGGGGCGATTGTTTCCTGTGACACAATACACTTCAGGGGAATGGCATAGGTGTTATCCACGAAGGAAGCCTCTCCTAAAGCCCATGCACAAAAAAGCCAGCCTAGAATTTGCCATGGCCCATGCTGAAAAAAGAAGAAGACTACTGAGGAGTACAAAGAAAATTGCATGGTGCCTACAGTGAAACGAGGTGGTAGTAGTGTTCTTCTGTGGGGCTGCATGAGTGCTGCTGGTGTCAGGGAGCTGCATTTCATTGATGGTATCATGAATTCACAGATGTACTGCTTTATATTGAAAGAGGAGATGCTACCATCACTTTGTGCCCTTGGTCGTCATGCACTTTTCCAACATGACAATGATCCAAAACACACATCTAAGGCCACTGTTGCATTTTTGAAGAAGAACAGGGTAAATGTGATTCAGTGGCCAGGCATGTCTCCTGATCTGAACCCAATCGAACACTTATGGGAATTCTGAAGAGATAAGTTGAGCATCACTCTCCATCCAGCATCCAGGCTCTAAAAGAGGTAATTCTTGAAGAATGGAAAAAGGTAGATGTGGCAATATGTCGCCAACTTGTTCATTCCATGCCTAGAAGACTTTGTGCTGTCCTTACAAATCATGGAGGTCATACAAATACTGTATTTATCAGCGTATAACACGCACACGCACCTTAATTTTAAGAGGGAAGTTTCAGGAAAAAAATGTACATTTTAAATAAAGAACTTTGAAGCAAAATAAGGGTCTGTGCCCATCAATGCAGCCTTATCGGTGCCCATCTGCAGCCTCGCCAATGCCCATCAATGCAGCCTTGCCCATCATTGTAGCCTTGTCCATCATTGTAGCCTTGCCCAACATTGCAGCCTGATCAGTGCCGATCTGCAGCCTTGCCCATCATTGCAGCATGATCAGTGCCCATCTGCAGTCTTGTCCCTCTTTACAGCATGATCAGTGTGCATCTGCAGCCTTGTTATTGCCAAAATAAAAGAGCGGGATCTCCTGTATAGTCGGCTCGGCTCGCAGTCCCGCCCCTTGACCCAGCTGTTATGATGGACATAACACCCGTCCAATGGCGGGATTTCAACGCTAGGAGGCAGGACTGGGCGTGACTGCGAGCAGAGCCGAGTACACAGGAGATTCGGCTCTGTCTATTTCGGTGGCGCTTGTTCCCACCTTCCCCTCCGAGGCAGCCGTTTCGCGTATAACACGCACAAACAATTTTCCCCTGATTTTAAGGGGGGAAAAGTGTGTGTTATATGCAGATAAATACGGTACTTGGTGCAGTAGCTTTTGTTGTGGGGAGTATTCATTTTGCATCAACTAAACTGAGTAAAACTGAACATTTTACCTCTTCCAGTGTCACCATGATGTAGATACTTTTATATGGACCTTACATGCTATCAATATAACACACCGGCTTGTGGGAGGTCTCTTTGACCAGTGAATGCACAATTAATCCTTCATAACTGGTGTCACTAGTGTCTAATATTTGAATTCTGTGTTTAAAGCTGCATTCCTGGCAAAGTAAATACACAGATTAAATACATATAAGGGAGCTTTAACTGCCAAAGGATATTACTCTATATCCAGCACAGACTTGATCAGCAAAGCAGGGGACCTGATTTTGATTTGCTGCAGTTAAAAAATCCCTCCCCCCAAGTCTATGACTGTACAGTGAAAAGAGAAGCAGCAGATTGATGAGCTCATCTCCCTGTCACTCTGCTCTCTGCTGCGCACTACATGAGCACTACAGCACAGCTGACTGGCACCTTTTGGTACCTCTCCCTCTCCCAGTCTGAGCTCTGCTGTATCGGGACTGGAACAGGCCGATACAAAAGTCATATTCAAGCATTTATACTGCTTGCAATAAAAATACATTTAATGATATAATAATAAATGCAGAGCTGTTCATTTCTCTGTATTAAAGTGGTAACTGCAGATGTCTTTAAAGATCTTCAGGAGAGCCCATCAGAGCGCCAAACCCACAGTGCCCTAACATGCATATTCTCACACATCCTAGTGAAGTCAAGACCTGACCTGCTGCCCCCACACCTTTTTAATGGCCAGTGATACCACTGCACACATGTTGATAGCCCAGTCATATTTTATCCAATAGATGTACCCTATTTTTCCTTGCTATAAAAACTGCTTGAAATTATATCAATTAAATCAGACACAGACAAAGCCATATAATTAAAGTGCACAATGGCTGAATTACTGTCTGTGCACTTACACTATAGTCTGAGGCAGAAAACAGGCCTTCACTAGTAATACTGAGGAAGGCAGATGCTGCACATGCATACATCTAAACTGATTTAATCTCATCTACTGCTTGTAGTGGCCCAAAATGCATGTAACTGTCACCATCTTTCAGTTGTACATTTGGGGGTGACTATATAGAACATTTAATTGCATTTAACAGCAGCCAGAGCTGATTAAGCCAAGCAATCTGAAGCATCAATTGTGATCACTGGGCAAAGTAAGATGTTACCAGTAGGGATGGGCAAACGGTTCGGCCCGAGAATAAGTTCGGGCCGAACTTTTGTTGTTCGGACGTTCGGCCAACATCCGAACAAACAGGTTGTTCGACCATTTGTTCATCCCCCCCCCCCCTCATTGCAAGCCCTGATTGGCTGAAGCAGTGAAAGCTTCAGCCAATCAGGGCACAGAGCACTGTCAGAGTCATGATTGGACACTGTCACCATGACTTTATCCAACCATGGCTCATTCCCGCCCCACAGTATAAAAGTATTCTTTCAATGGCAGCCATTTTCAGTGTGATTTCAGCGTGGAGGGAGATAGAACAGGGCTCTGTTCAGTGCTATTAGTTAGTTTAGTGTGCTATACTGTGCTAATTTGCTTCAATTGTCAGCGTAGAATATTAGTTTAGTGTCAGTCTAGGGATAGTGTGAGTGTAGTAGGGAGGACCATCATTCAGCTTTGCATAGTGTGCAGCTAGAGTAAGGACAGCTCGGATAGTTTCACTGTAGTGTAGTGAGACCGTGTCATTCATACATACATTAGTGTAGAGTAGGGACAGCTCAGATCATTTCAGAGTAGTGTAGTGAGACCGTGTCAGTAATATTTACAGTGTTTTACAGTACTTTTAGTGTATAGCTATAGTAGGGACAGTTAGTTCAGATAGCATCAGTGTAGTGACGGTTGAACACCGTCTATTTGATTGCGTTACTGACAGTTTAACGCCATATAGTTTTGTGTGCGTTACTGCCAGTTTATTGCCATATAGTTCTGTGTGTGTTACTGTCAGTTTAACGCCATATAGTTTTGTGTGTCTTACTGTCAGTTTAACGCCATATAGTTATGTGTGCGTTACTGCCAGTTTAATGCCATATAGTTCTGTGTGCATTACTGCCAGTTTAACGCCATATAGTTTTGTGCGTTACTGCAAGTTTAATGTCATTTACTTCTGTGTGCGTTACTGCCCCCTCCCTCCCAATAATTTCTGGGAGGGCAACAAGAAGAGGCAGACTTTCCCTTGGCACTGTGAGGGGGCCAGCAACAAATGTGTCCACAGACAAAGGTGGACATGGTGGTCAGTCCTCAGGCAGGGCATCATTTCCTCTGTTTAGTGAGTTTGCCCGTGCTATCCAACCACAGCATGCAGAGGAGGTGGTGAACTGGCTTACTAAACCTTCCTCATCCTCCTCATCCTCTGTCACGCAAGCAGAGACAAGTGTGCAGTCCACTGCAGTTGCCAGAGTGGATAAACCTGCCTCCTTGTCTACATCTATTCCTGTCATAGCCCCAACATCAGCCATGAGTCATCTGAGTTATTTGACCACAGCATCAGCCACTTGCTCCTTGATGATGCCCAGCCATTACTGGATTCTGATGTTGGTTCTGAGGTTGAGTATGACAGGAACATGAGCCTAGAGAGAAGGGAGAACACTATTAGACAAACTGGCATTCATGTTCCCCCAGCCGCAGCATATTGCCAAGTTGTCTCCAGTGGTAATGATGATGATAATGATGAAGATGGAAATGATGATGATGAGGTCACTGATGCGACTTGGGTGCCAGATAGAGCAGAGGAGGAAACTGAAGGTGAGGCGGCACAACCCCAAAGAGGACAACATCAACAAAGAGTAGAGAGCAGCCACCCTATTCAAACACATTCTGCAGCTCTTATTTCCAGGCCCACTCCCCAAAGCTCAGCTGTCTAGGCCTTCTTCAGCACATCTGTAGCAGATCGCACTTTTACTATCTGCAAACTGTGTCTCAGGCACATCAAACGTGGCAAAAACACCAGCCATTTGGGTACCACATGCTTAACAAGGCATTTAACGTCCAACCACTCAGCCTGTTGGCAAGAACACCTAAAAGCCACACAAAAGGGCCACAGATCTGTCCCTCCTCCTCTTTACCCACTGCAGTCTGCCCCTGCTATACCGAGTCATTACCTCTCTGCAGCCTCCACTGACAGGGATGATGGTATAGCACAGGCTGTCCCAGGTCCTAGCAGCACATCTGCCAGCAGTACCCCACCAGTTGTAGACTGTAGCCAGCAAATTTCTCTTCCCTATCTGCTGTAGCGGAAAAAAATACAGTCCCTGCCACCCACATGCCCAGTGTCTAAATGCAAGCTTGTCAAAGCTGTTGGCTCTTCAACTTCTGCCTTTCAGTCTGGTGGATTCTGCCCCCTTCCTTGAATTCGCACAATGTGCTGTACCACAATGGTAGGTTCCCAGTCATTACTACCAGGGCTGTGTTTTGGCCTAGGCAGACAAGGCCTAGGCCAAGGGCGGCACTTTGCGGGGGGCGGCAAAAAAGGCTGCCTCCCGCATGAGAGAAAGTCCCCCACCCGATTCCCGGCTCCCGCGCCCGCCCCCCGCACACATGCAGCCCACGGCGGCCACCTTGCTGTAGCGGCGCTGCTGTGTATCGATGTGCTTGGCAGAGGGTGGAGGGGCGTGTGTATGGGCGTGCTTAGCAGAGCTCACGCCCCTCCACCCTCTGCCAAGCACGCCCATACACAGCAGCGCCACCCGGTACAGCAAGGTGGCCGCCGTGGGCTGCATGTGTGCGGGGGGTGGGCGCCGGAGCCAGGAATCGGGAAGACGGGTGGGGGGACTGGCAGCCGGTGACTGGCGGAGACTGGCGGAGGTGGAGCCTTATGCTCCACCTACCCCCCTCCACACTGCTTGACTCTTCTCCTCGGCACTGGGGCGGGGTCTGGCAGTGATGTCAGGAGGAGAGAGAGAGAGAGAGGCACAAGGGAACCCCCCAGGACAGCAGATAAAGTTATTTAATAAATTATATCAGTGTTATGGGAACAGTGTTGGCATTTGATGGGCACAGTGGCTACAATTGATGGGCACAGTGACAGCGTTTGAGGGCACAGTGGTTGCAATTGATATGCACAGTGACAGCATTTGAGGGCACAGTGGCTGCGTTTGGTGGGCACAGTGGCTGCATTTAGTGGGCACAGTGGCTGCATTTGGTGGGCACAGTGGCTACGTTTGGTGGGCACAGTGGATGCGTTTGATGGGGCATGATGGCTGCGTTTGATGGCACAGTGGCTGCAATTGATGGGCACAGTGGCTGCGTTTGATGGCACAGTGGCTGAAATTGATGGGCACAGTGGCTGCAATTGATGGGCACAGTGGCAGCGTTTGGTGGGCACAGTGGCTGCGTTTGATGGCACAGTGGCTGCGTTTGGTGGGCACAGTGGCTGCGTTTGGTGGGCACAGTGGCTGCGTTTGATGGCACAGTGGCTGCGTTTGATGGCACAGTAGCTACAATTGATGGGCACAGTGGTTGCGTTTGATGGAACAGTGGCTGCGTTTGGCGGGCACAGTGGCTGCGTTTGGTGGGCACAGTGGTTGCGTTTGGTGGGCACAGTGGCTGCGTTTGGTGAGGCACAATGGCTGCAATTGATGGCACAGTAGCAATGTTTGATGGCACAGTGGCTGCAATTGATGGGCACAGTGGCTGCGTTTGATGGCACAGTGGCTACAATTGATGGGCACAGTGGCTGCGTTTGATGGAACAGTGGCTGCGTTTGGTGGGCACAGTGGCTGCGTTTGGTGGGGCACAATGGCTGCGTTTGATGGCACAGTGGCTGCAATTGATGGGCACAGTGGCTCCATTTGGTGGGCACAGTGGCTGCGTTTGGTGGGCACAGTGACTGCGTTTGGTGGGCACAGTGGCTGCGTTTGGTGGGCACAGTGGCTGCGTTTGGTGGGCACAGTGGCTGCGTTTGATGGCACAGTGGCTACAATTGATGGGCACAGTGGCTACAATTGATGGGCACAGTGGCTGCGTTTGATGTAACAGTGGCTGTGTTTGGTGGGCACCGTGGCTGCGTTTGGTGGGCACAGTGGCTACAATTGATGGGCACAGTGGCTGCGTTTGATGGAACAGTGGCTGCGTTTGATGGGGCACAGTGAGGCTGCAATTGATGTCTTTTTTTCTGAATTTTTTAGTTTGTTTGCTCCCCCCAAAAAATTTTGAGCACCAGCCGCCACTGGCATGTGCAAAGTGCTCCATGCATGCTAACATCAATGCAAACCCTTTAAACAGTCCACATTTAGTGAAAGTGCATTAATATGCAGATCATGATATTGCAATAAAGTGCTCCATCAATGCTGAAATCAATGCAAACTCATTAAAGAGGAGTCCCGCCCCCCACCCCGTGAAAACATTAAAACTCAGCAGCTACAAATACTGTAGCTGCTGACTTTTAATATTAGGACACTTACCTGTCCAGGGTTACCGCAATGTCGACACCTCAGCCAATTTTCGGATTGGCTCTCGGGTTTTGCCACCATCATTCATGGTAAGGGAAACCGCACAGTTCACTACTGCACGTGTGTGAAGCACGTTGCACTTTCTGAATGCCCCAGTGGAGGAAGGAGGAGGGGGACCGAACTTCAGAGGGGGCAGCACAGTCTCCAGGGAGTGGGGATAGGTACCTGTCAAAAACAGGTACCCTTTCCCCCCTCCCCCCCTGAAAGGTGCCAAATGAGCCTAAAGAGGAAGGGGTGTGGTTTACAGATAATAGGGCGGGTCTTAAACAGGAAGGGGTGTGGCCTCGGCAGCAAGGGGTGGGTCGTATTTAAATTAGGGGGGTGCATGAGTTTAGTCAGGCCTAGGGCAGCACAAAACCTAAATACACCACTGATTACTACTTTTCATGTAAGGCTGTTCCATTTCTCTACCATCAAGTGGAATGTTCTGGCATCGTTGGGCGAGGCAGTCAGCCGTAAAATCCACCTTACTGCTGACACATGGTCCAGCAAGCATGGGCAGGGACGATATATTTTGTTCACAGCACACTGGGTAACGCTGCTTGCAACTCGAAAGGATGCAGGACAGGGCTCGGTGCTGCGGCTTGTTGTGCGCCCACGTCTCCATACAGCTGGTGGTGATGATGCCAGACTTCTGAGCTCTACCCCCTCCTCCTCTGCCACCTCCATTCCCTCCTCTGCAGAATTGTCCTATGAACATCAGGTACCCCCTAAGCGTTCAAAGGGCTATTCCATGTGTGTTTAGGGGACAGGAACCACACCGGAGCAGAGATTCTTGGAGCTCTGCAGGGACAGGCCCAGAGGTGGTTCACACCACGCCAGCTGGAGCCAGGAATGGTGGTATGCGATAATGGCTTAAACCTCCTGTCCGCCCTCAGACAGGGAAAGTTGACACATGTACCATGTCTGGCACATGTCCTCATTTTGGTGGTGCAGCGTTTCCTAAATATGTACCCAGGGTTGCAAGATGTGCTAAAGTTGGCCAGAAGAGTCTGTAGCCATTTCAGGTGGTCATACACATCCAGCGCTCGGTTGGCTGAAATTCAGCGGGAATTCCACCTGCCCGTAAACCGCCTGATTTGTGACATGCCCACCATGTGGAACTTGACTTTGGCAATGCTGCAGCAGAGGGCCGTCAACGAGTACCTGTGCGAGTAAGGCAAGATGACAGGCTCAGGCCGCCTCTGCTTTTTTTCCCCACGCCAATGGCTGATCATTAAGGATGCATGCACAGTATTGTCACCATTTGAGGAGGACACAAGGATGGTGAGCCATGACAGTGCATGCATCAGTGACACAATCCCTATTGTGTTCCTGCTGGAGCAGACTCTGCGTGGCATTATGGACAGGGCACTGGAGGCAGAGCAGCAAGTGAAAGAGGAGGACTTTCTTTTCTCTCAAGGCCCACTTTATCCAGACACCATAATTCCTATGTCACAGAACAAGAGGAGAGAGGGGAGGAGGATGAGGAGGAGCACATGCGTCAGTCTGTAAGTGATGGCTTTCCAACCCCGGGACCCTTGGGAGTAGGGATGAGCCGAACCCCTGTTCGGTTCGCACCAGAACATGCGAACAGGAAAAAAGTTTGTTCGAACACGCGAACACCGTTAAAGTCTATGGGACACGAACATGAATAATCAAAAGTGCTAATTTTAAAGGCTTATATGCAAGTTATTGTCATAAAAAGTGTTTGGGGACCTGGGTCCTGCCCCAGGGGACATGGATCAATGCAAAAAAAAGTTTAAAAAACGTCAATTTTTTCGGGAGCAGTGATTATAATAATGCTTAAAGTGAAACAATAAAAGTGTAATATCCCTTTAAATTTCGTACCTGGGGGGTGTCTATAGTATGCCTGTAAAGGGGCGCATGTTTCCCGTGTTTAGAACAGTCTGACAGCAAAATGGTAAGGGAGTACAAAAGTACCCCTACCATTTCACTAAAAAAGTGTCAAAAGTGTTAAAAATGACAAGAGACAGTTTTTGACAATTCCTTTATTTAAATGCTTCTTCTTTCTTCTTTCTTCTATCTTCCTTCAACTTCTTCTTCTTCTGGTTCTTCTGGCTCTTCTGGTTCTTCCTCCGGTGTTCTCGTCCAGCATCTCCTCCGCGGCGTCTCCTTCCCTTCTCCTCGGGCCGCTCCATGGCATGGGGGGAGGCTCCCGCTCTTCTCTTCATCTTCTTCTCTTCTTCATCTTCTTCTCTTCTTCATCTTCTTCTCTTCTTCATCTTCTTCTCTTCTTCTCTTCTTCATCTTCTTCTCTGGGCAGCTCCGCACCCATGCTGGTGTAGCAATAACTCACGGTGGAGCTGCTGGTTTAAGCGGGTCTGTTACCTTCACTTTGCTTCCCTCTGTTTCCGGGTGTAGGGGTTCCATTGAGTTTACTGCTGGACGACACACGCACCAACACTGGAGTACGTTTTCAAAGCTTTTTTTTTTTTTTTTCAAATATCAAGTTTATTCAACTCCAAACAGGGGTGGGGGCCCCGATACAAAAACATAAACAAAAAGCACTTTGTCGTGATCATTATACAAGGGTCAAATTAGTACGAAATATGATACAGTACATACTTAGGCATGAAACTTCCGTGTATGTGAATATTTCTGGTAAAGAATAGAGAAACCCGAGACAATGTGCTGATATCTACAGCTCCGGGGTAACCCCCCCTCAACTTTTTCCATGTTTCTATAGAAGATGGGGACTGAAGTCCCTAGCCAGAGATGAGGTAGGAAGAATAAGGGAGAGGGTTTAGAGGAAGAAAGAGAAGTAAAAGAGAAGTAGCGGGAGGTGGGAGAAGATGGAGACATGGCGGTAGTTAAACCAGTATACCGACCCCAACGGAGTCCACTCAAAACGTGTGGGGGAAAAGTTATGAGCCAAGTAAGCGTTGTCCTTCCTCGGAATAAATAAATGCGTTCCAGATGTCCCAAGTTTTTTTATGGGCTTCTTGTTTATGTTGAGCAGTGAGGATCAGGTCTTCCATATTCTTTATGTCCTCCACTCTCTGCAGCCACAACGAGAGGGCTGGTGGAGAGGGTTGTTTCCAGCAAAGTGGGATACATGTCTTTGCTGCATTGAGCAAGTGACGTGTGAGAGATTTCTTATATCTACGTTTTCAATGCTTTATTAAACAGTCAAACTTTAGGAAGTGGCAGGAACAAGAGGGAAAAGGAAACCTTCAGGAGAAACTCAGATATATTCTTATAGGATCTTAGCAACAAATGTCCCGGTAGAATTCAGATAACTATATGGAATGTATTCCCCTTGTGGGATACACTCTTTGCTCGTCTGGATAGGCCTCTCTCACCGGTCTAGCAGCCAGTACGCAGCACGAATCTAAAGTCTCTGCCACAGACTTGTTTGGGGGGGGTAAATCTGCACGATCCTCTGCCACAGGATGTATCTGATCTTCTGCAGTGAACAGTCAGTCACAGTGCCTGAACCTTTAAGCCGAGCAGGCGACACTATGCTGTAGAATTACTTATTTTGGATTCGTCCTGCAACCGAGTCACCAGGTCCCTCTATAAACCCGCACGCTGCGCGATCTCTCCAAGACGGGTCCTCCCTGGGATCTCCTCGGCAGTCCAGCTTTGTCACACAGGACCGACAGCTCAGGACCATTCCCCAGCCACGGTGGTAGGCCCCAGACAAGCCTCTGGGCCCACCCCTGCGCGGCAGCATCATGGGCCTCCCGATCGGAGGACCACGAGGTAGCTTCTTAACTTATACCTGTCAGCCAGGAGGGCCAGCAGGTGGCTGTAAAAACGAACCCCAAAATATGGCGTCTGTCCCATAAATACCCCCTTCCCAGAATGCAACTCGAAGGACCACCTCCACCGAGCGTGCCTCCAGGACAGAGGAGCATCTTTGCACTTCAACATGCTGCCCTTCCAACACTGACTAATGGTAACAGCGACACCCACCGGTCAGCACGGAAGTACACACAACGTCAGCCAAGCTGGAACAGAGGCGAACTTTTAACCTTCCTAGCACACAATTTACTAAATTTACCTAATCGGTGGTAGATTGTAAATCTACCAGCGCTACACTGGCATGGAGGGAGGCTCCCGCTGTGTGACGCTTCTCCTCTTCTGATGGTTCTTAAATAACGGGGGGGTGGGGAAGTCCCATCAAGTCACCGTGCGTCAGAGGGGGCGGGGTCACCGGGTGGCCCCGCCCCCCATTATTTAAGAACCGTCAGACAAGGAGAAGCGTCACACAGCGGGAGCCTCCCTCCATGCCAGCATGGGTGCGGAGCGGCCCGGAGAAGAAGATGAATAGGAGAAGAAGAGAAGAAGATGAAGAAGGGAAGAAGATGAAGAAGAGAAGAAGATGAAGAGAAGAACGGGAGCCTCCCCCCATGCCGTGGGTGCGGAGCAGCCCGAGGATAAGAAGATAGAAGATGCCGCGGAGGAGATGCTGGACGAGAACACTGAAGGAAGAACCAGAAGAGCCAGAAGAACCAGAAGAAGAAGATGAAGGAAGATAGAAGAAAGAAGAAGCATTTAAATAAAGGAATTGTCAAAAACTGTCTCTTGTCATTTTTAACATTTTGACACTTTTTTAGTGAAATGGTAGGGGTAGGCACCCCCTTACCATTTCACACAGGGGGAAGGTCAGGGATCTGGGGGTCCCCTTGTTAAAGGGGGCTTCCAGATTCCGATAAGTCCCCCATCCGCAGACCCCCACAACCACTGGCCAGGGTTGTGGGGATGAGGCCCTTGTCCTCATCAACATGAGGACAAGGTGTTTTGGGGGGCTACCCCAAAGCACCCTCCCAATGTTGAGGGCATGTGGCCTGGTACGGCTCCTCTCTCGCCCCCCCTTTTTCCTGTGGCTTGGATAAGGGTCTGATATGGATTTTTGGGGGGACCCCACGCCTTTTTTTAAAAATTTTGTCCGGGGTTCCCCTTAATATCCATACCAGACCTGAAGGGCCTGGTATGGAATTTAGGGGTCCCCCACGTCATTTTTTTTTACATTTTGGTTCGGGGTTCCCCTGTGGAGAATTCCCATACCGTTTTTATCAATGAACTTCTATGTGTATTGTTGGACCGGCAATGCATTAATAGCCGCGCCCGCGAGTAGTTTTAAATGACTTTTTTTCCTTTGAAATGTAATTTTGCTGTCAGACTGTTCTAAACACGGGAAACATGCGCCCCTTTACAGGCATACTATAAACACCCCCCAGCTACGAACTTTAAAGGGATATTACACTTTTATTGTTTCACTTTAAGCATTATTAAAATCACTGCTCCCGAAAAAACGGACATTTTTAAAACTTTTTTTTGCATTGATCCATGTCCCCTGGGGCAGGACCCAGGTCCCCAAACACTTTATATGACAATAACTTGCATATGAGCCTTTAAAATTAGCACTTTTGATTTCTCCCATAGACTTTTAAAGGGTGTTCCACGGCATTCGAATTTGCCACGAACAGCACAAATTTTTCGCTGTTCGGCGAACCTGCGAACAGCCGATGTTCGAGTCAAACATGAGTTTGACTCGAACTCGAAGCTCATCCCTACTTGGGAGTAGTACGTGGCTGGGAGGAGGAAGTTCCAGATGCTGTCATCCTGAGTGACCCCGAGGAGTCTGCTTCTCAAGCCTCGGCAAATTTAAGGTGCATGGGCAACCTCATGCTTCAAAGCCTGCGAAAGGCCCCAAGAATATGTGGCATAAAGGAGACGGATGATTACTGGTTGGCAACTCTCCTTGACCATTGTTATAAGGGGAAGGTCTCAGAACTCATCCACAGAGAGTGCAGAAGATAAATTCTCATAGGACACATTAAAGAGGATTTTATTGAACATTTTTCCTGACTCCAGCAGGTTACAGTGTCGTGGAAGACGTAGTTTTGAGTCTTCTGTTGGTCAAGAGAGGAGCATTGGAGAATGCGTCCGCCTGAGTGAGGCATTTCAGAATTTGTTTAGTCCTCGCCGCCCAGGGCTGTCAGCTTCCACATCCCATCGACAGCGTCTGCATCACATGGTGGACAATTACCTCAGGGCCAAAACAGAGATGGAAAGCTTTCCAGCTGATGATCCACTGACTTGGGTCATGAGAATAGACCACTGGCCAGAACTTGCCCAGTATGCCCAGTATGCCCAGTATGCTATTGAGTTGTTGGGCTGCCTTAGATCCAGCATGCTTTCAGAACGGGCCTTCAGTGCTGCAGGAGGTTTCGTTACTGATCATAGAACGCATCTGTCCACAGACTCCGTGGACCATTTGACTTTTATAAAAATGAATCAGACCTGAATTACCAGCTATGAAGCCCCTGATGCAGATGCCACTGATTAAGTCTTTTTGGGATGTGGAAATTTCTGCAGGTCTTCGAGGCTTACTAGCTTTGAGGGTGTTCAATCATTTCATCTGGAAGAATGTTTTTGGTATAGGTTTCACGGGCACAATTAACACCCAAAGACCAATTTTTCAGCACCTGTTTGACAGGTGCATATCATTGCATTTTTTTTTGCTTTCATCAAGAGCACCTCTATAGGGTTACGATGGGAAGGCGTCCCCAACACCCAAAAAGCTATTTTTCTGCACCTATTTGACAGGTGGATATCATTGCAATTTTTTACAGCAAGGCCAATTATTGCTTTCATCAAGAGTACCTTTATAGGGTTATAGTGGGAAGGCGCCATCTACACCCAAAGGCCAATTTTTCTGCACCAGTTTGACAGGGGCATATCGTTGCAATTTTTTTACAGCAAGGCCAATTCTTGCTTTCATCAAGAGTACCTCTAAAGGGTTACGGTGGGAAGGAGCAACCGACACCCAAAGACACATTTTTCTGCACCTGTTTGACAGGTACATATGATTGCAATTTTTTACAGCAAGGCCAATTCTTGCTTTTATCAAGAGTACCTCTAAAGAGTTACGGTGGGAAGGCGCCACCGACACCCAAAGACCAATTTTTCTGCACCTGTTTGACAGGTGCATAACATTGCAAATTTTTACAGCAAGGCCAATTCTTGCTTTCATCAAGATTACCTCTATAGGGTTACGGTGGGAAGGCGCCACCGACACCCAAAGAACATTTTTACGCACCCAGTGCACTACACTGGCCTCATCATACACACTGGCTCCCCAGCTGTTGCTGAGCAAAATAAAGGCAGCTTGCAGGGAAAATGTAATTTTTTTTCCTTTATAAATGCAATTATTGCTGCAGCAGATTCTAGACATGGTACAGATATGCCACTTTACAGGTAGACTAAGGGGACCGCCCAGGCACTATATAGCCTGACCACATCCTTCAGCACATCACAGATTATTTTTTATTATTTATTTTATTTCAGGTACTTATATAGCGCTGTCAATTTACACAGCGCTTTACATATACATTGTACATTGTACATTCATATCAGTCCCTACCCTCAAGGAGCTTACAATCTAAGGTCCCTAACTCACATTCATACATACTAGGGACAATTTTAGACCGGATTCAATTAACCTACCAGCATGTCTTTAGAGTGTGGGAGGAAACCGGAGTACCTGGAGGAAACCGACAGCAGGCACAGGGAGAACATGCAAACTCCAGGCAGGTAGTGTCGTGGTTGGGATCCGAACCAGCGACCCTTCTTACTGCTAGGTGAAAGTGCTACCCACTGCACCACTGTGCCGCCCTATTTTGCAGGTGTCATGGATAATATAGCTTGCGGTTGCTTTCCCACCATCAACTAATTATGCAGCTTAGCAAATGAATGATCTATGGTAAGGTAAAGAAACATTTTTTGAACTTGCTATTGTCTTTATGTTACACTCGTTACAAACACGATGGAGAAGTCTCAAAGACTGTTACAACCAGTATCTCCGTAAACTACGAGAAGGAAGGAGTGGTTCCATATCTAAAAGATTAGCCCACATGCCCATGCCAGAGATCTAGAATTTTTAAAACTGGTGTTGGAAATGTGAGAGTAAGTTATCAGCAGGCATATTTGCAGTATTTTACATATAAAATTGTATAATAATGCTTCCTTTAACAATTTGTTATTCATATTTCATAACCCAAGCAAGCTGGGAAGGCAGCACACAGAGTTTGCCACATGAAGAGAAGACAGAGGAGGCTGCTGCTGCTGCGGAGGAGGAATTCCAAGACACCGTTGACCAGGAACAGTTTCTGAATGAAAATAGGTCAGCACCAATCTCCATGAATGTTACCCCAAGTAATGAGGAGGAGGGTGAACCAGGGCCTAGCGATGTCTCTAGGCCTTGCAGCAGATCTACAAGGGGATGTGCTAGGGCTGGGAAACCCATGGATAAAATCTTACACGTGGTCAGTGAGATGTCCACTAAAATGGCCAAAAATCAGGTGAAGATACAGCATTTCCCACTGTAATTTTAGGCATGTGTAAAAAGGTCCCCCGAGAGAAAAAATATGCACTCAGGATGGCTTTGCTGTCAACTGCTCAATTCTTTGTGGGTGAGGCGCCAACAACATCCTCAGCATGTATGCAACCCCCACTCCCCCATATCCCCCTTATCACCAGTACCCACATACACCAATAAACCGCCCATACGGTGACAATTATGGTAATATGCTGAATCCCTTAAGTCCCCCGCATGTTACATCCAATTCCTGCCCCCATTACCTCCACCCTTGGCCCCCTGACCACTCACCAACTTATGCCATCTACACACACTCAGGTTCCGCCTTTTCAGTAAAGGCAATACTACCCAAGAACATCAATGGATTACCCTGGACCATCCACTAGTTCAGGTTCCGGTTCCACTGAACCAAAAACCTACCAGCAGTTGTAAAGTTTTTTGTTTTTTTGGTGTCGTTTTTTTTGGTACCTGTTAATTTATGTTTTATTTGTTGTGGTTACCAAAAAAAAAGAAAAATAAATTGGTGTAGTTAACCAGAAAAAAAGTTAATTTTTTGTGCATTTTTGCAAAAAAAATTCAAATAAAAAATATTCTGGTTACATTTTGTGTTTTTTTCCTCCCTTTTTTTTGGAAAGATCTGTTTATTCAGCATTTGCAATTGCACATAAATAGACATATAACCAAAAAAAACCCAAAAAGAACCAAACATACAAAATTGGAGTATAAAAAATGTCACCCACGCAGGGGAGTAGAGCAAAGGGGAGTAGGGCAAACAATATGGCATAAACATGGTGTAACAGCCTGGGTGGCTTAACAAAAACACAGTAATGCTGCAGTATAGCCAATAATGTGGAGCCCCTCTACCCAGTACCAGGTGATTATAGGACATGTCCAGAAAATACTGGACAAATCTATATGTAACCATAAGAAAAAAGAAAATGATGGAACGTGAAGTACATTATGCAATAGCATCCTGCTGCCAGGGGACAGAACCAGCAGCAAACATGAAGAACGACATGAAACCCTCACGCATAGTGGCATTGCTGGTGCCCCTACTGGCACTTCATTGTGCGCCCTCCATATCATGCATGAGGGAATCTTCAAAAAGGTACCCATCCCAAATTCGGACATTTTAAAATTTATAGCTGTATGTAAAAACTGCCACTTGTTAGATAAAATGCCAAAAGCACATTCGACAACTCGTCTTGCCCTTGTTAAGCAGTGGTTAAATACTCTCTTCTCTTCACTCAGAGACCGATTGGAATAAGGCCTTAGTACATGGTGACTGAGAACAAAGGCCTCATCCCCAACATAGACAAATGGCAGTGGAGGTCCATTTGTCCCTGGCAGTGGTCAGTCCTGTGGCAGGTCCAGGACATTTTCCCTCAACATTTTTCTGAAAGATGACCGTGCAAAAATACTTGAGCTGCTGCCATATGATCCTATGTCTACATAGCCAAAACAATAAATCCACTGCCAATCGGCATCACTATTCTTATATGTTTTCCGTCAATCGCCCCAACACAATTTCGGAAAATTGCATCAGTCCCAGAAAACATTGGCTATCTTGCACCAATCTTCGGTAGTGGGCTTCTTCAGGACCAAATCCCTAAGAACATTCCAGATGGCTCTGCAGGTATGATGTACAATATTGCTAGCAGTAGTTTTGCCAACCAAGAACTCAAAATGCAAACTTGCAAAGGAATGTCCAGTTGCCAGGCAGGTACTTAAAATGGCAGAGATAATCGTTTTTTAGAATGATGCATATCAACAATAAGCTACTTCTATATTAAACAAAACTAACTTGGAAGGAGGTGCCTAAGGAAGTGTTGAAAGAAAGAGAGCAGGAAAAAGACACTGGTAAACAGGGACAATTAATATGGTAAACACAATCACACCCACAATTACATGCTAGTATTATTTTTTACACTTCATGTATAGCTAAAAATAGTGAAATAATGATGTGGATCTCCAAATGCCACACATGAGGTAAGAAGAAGAAAAAGTAGGTATGAAAAGTTACCTCAATGTTATAATGAGTCTTTCAATAGTCAGAATACTCCTTCGGAAAACGGGTGTTTTGTCGCTCTAGATGACTAGAGAGCAAAGCCACCAATTCAGCAAAACTGTAAAGAAAAAATATATGGATATTAGCTACATTGACCATCTAAAAAGGGACCATTTTTTACTCTATTTCCATTGGTTTTTTACCACTTCTAGATATTCTATGCTAAAAATTAGAAATAGAGTCATGGTGACTAGGGATGAGCTTCGAGTTCGAGTCGAACTCATGTTCGACTCGAACATTGGCTGTTCGCAAGTTCGCCGAACAGCGAACAATTTGGGGTGTTCGCGGCAAATTCGAATGCCGGCGGAACACCCTTTAAAAGTCTATGGGAGAAATTTAAAAGTGCTAATTTTAAAGGCTAATATGCAAGTTATTGTTATAAAAAGTGTTTGGGGACCTGGGTCCTGCCCCAGGGGATATGGATCAATGCAAAAAATTTTTTTAAAAACGGCCGTTTTTTCAGGAGCAGTGATTTTAATAATGCTTAAAGTCAAACAATAAAAGTGTAATATCCCTTTAAATTTCGTGCCTGGGGGGTGTCTATAGTATGCCTGTAAAGGGGCGCATGTTTCCTGTGTTTAGAACAGTCTGACAGCAAAATGACATTTTGAAGGAAAAAACTCATTTAAAACTACCGCGGCTATTGCATTGCCGACAATACACATAGAAGTTCATTGATAAAAACGGCATGGGAATTCCCCAAAGGGGAACCCCGAACCAAAATTAAAAAAAAAAAAAAGACGTAGGAGTCCCCCTAAATTCCATACCAGGCCCTTAAGGTCTGATATGGATATTAAGGGGAACCCCGGCCAAAATTTAAAAAAAAAATGACCTGGGGTTCCCCCTAAATTCCATACCAGACCCTTCAGGTCTGGTATGGATTTTAAGGGGAACCCCGCGCCAAAAAAAAAAAAAAACGGCGTGGGGTCCCCCCAAAAATCCATACCAGACCCTTATCCGAGCACGCAACCTGGCAGGCCGCAGGAAAAGAGGGGGGGACGAGAGTGCGGCCCCCCCCTCCTGAACCGTACCAGGCCACATGCCCTCAACATTGGGAGGGTGCTTTGGGGTAGCCCCCCAAAACACCTTGTCCCCATGTTGATGAGGACAAGGGCCTCATCCCCACAACCCTGGCCGGTGGTTGTGGGGGTCTGCGGGCGGGGGGCTTATCGGAATCTGGAAGCCCCCTTTAACAAGGGGACCCCCAGATCCCGCCCCCCCCCCTGTGTGAAATGGTAAGGGGGTATTTTGTACCCCTACCATTTCACTAAAAAACTGTCAAAAATGTTAAAAATGACAAGAGACAGTTTTTGACAATTCCTTTATTTAAATACTTCTTCTTTCTTCTATCTTCCTTCATCTTCTGGATCTTCTGGTTCTTCTGGCTCTTCTGGTTCTTCCTCCGGCGTTCTCGTCCAGCATCTCCTCCGCGGCGTCTTCTATCTTCTTCTCCTCGGGCCGCTCCGCACCCATGGCATGGGGGGAGGCTCCCGCTTTTCTCTTCATCTTCTTCATCTTCTTCTCTTCTTCTTTTCTTCTCTTCTTCTCTTCTTCTCTTCTTCATATTCTTCTCCGGGCCGCTCCGCACCCATGCTGGCATGGAGGGAGGCTCCCGCTGTGTGACGGCGCTCCTCGTCTGACAGTTCTTAAATAACGGGGGCGGGGCCACCCGGTGACCCCGCCCCCCTCTGACGCACGGGACATGACGGGACTTCCCTGTGGCATTCCCCGTGACGTCACAGGGAAGTCCCGTCAAATCACCGTGCGTCAGAGGGGGGCGGGGTCACCGGGTGGCCCCGCCCCCCGTTATTTAAGAACTGTCAGACGAGGAGCGCCGTCACACAGCGGGAGCCTCCCTCCATGAAAGCATGGGTGCGGAGCGGCCCGGAGAAGAAAATGAAGAAGAGAAGAAGAGAAGAAGATAAGAAAAGAAGAAGATGAAGAAGATGAAGAGAAGAGCGGGAGCCTCCCCCCATGCCATGGGTGCGGAGCAGCCCGAGGAGAAGAAGATAGAAGACGCCACGGAGGAGATGCTGGACGAGAACGCCGGAGGAAGAACCAGAAGAACCAGAAGAACCAGAAGATGAAGGAAGATAGAAGAAAGAAGAAGTATTTAAATAAAGGAATTGTCAAAAACTGTCTCTTGTCATTTTTAACATTTTTGACAGTTTTTTAGTGAAATGGTAGGGGTACAAAATACCCCCTTACCATTTCACACAGGGGGGGCCGGGATCTGGGGGTCCCCTTGTTAAAGGGGGCTTCCAGATTCCGATAAGCCCCCCGCCCCCAGACCCCCACAACCACCGGCCAGGGTTGTGGGGATGAGGCCCTTGTCCTCATCAACATGGGGACAAGGTGTTTTGGGGGGCTACCCCAAAGCACCCTCCCAATGTTGAGGGCATGTGGCCTGGTACGGTTCAGGAGGGGGGGGGGGCGCACTCTCGTCCCCCCCTCTTTTCCTGCGGCCTGCCAGGTTGCGTGCTCGGATAAGGGTCTGGTATGGATTTTTGGGGGGACCCCACGCCGTTTTTTTTTTTTGGCGCGGGGTTCCCCTTAAAATCCATACCAGACCTGAAGGGTCTGGTATGGAATTTAGGGGGAACCCCAGGTCTTTTTTTTTTTTAAATTTTGGCCGGGGTTCCCCTTAATATCCATATCAGACCTGAAGGGCCTGGTATGGAATTTAGGGGGACTCCTACATCTTTTTTTTTTTTTTAATTTTGGTTCGGGGTTCCCCTTTGGGAGAAATTTAAAAGTGCTAATTTTAAAGGCTAATATGCAAGTTATTTTCATAAAAAGTGTTTGGGGACCTGGGTCCTGCCCCAGGGGACATGGATCAATGCAAAAATTTTTTTTAAAAACGGCCGTTTTTTCAGGAGCAGTGATTTTAATAATGCTTAAAGTCAAACAATAAAAGTGTAATATCCCTTTAAATTTCGTACCTGGGGGGTGTCTATAGTATGCCTGTAAAGGGGCGCATGTTTCCTGTGTTTAGAACAGTCTGACAGCAAAATTACATTTTGAAGGAAAAAACTCATTTAAAACTACCGCGGCTATTGCATTGCCGACAATACACATAGAAGTTCATTGATAAAAACGGCATGGGAATTCCCCAAAGGGGAATGTTCGTGTCCCATAGACTTTAATGGTGTTCGCGTGTTCGAACGAACTTTTTTCCTGTTCGCATGTTCTGGTGCGAACCGAACAGGGGGGTGTTCGGCTCATCCCTAATGGTGACCATGCATATACACGTTTTCCAAAAAATATCCTGTAGCAGTTGCAAGTTGACATGAACAAATGTTCTCAACTTCTAATTGACATCCGTGTGTAGTTGAAGAATTTGTCTTCATGAGCATAGAGGTCTCTTCCCTTTGGTCGATGACGGGATGGCTCCAAAACCTATGCCTTCTCCTCCTCCGGTTATCCTCTTCTTCTTCATCTATTAACGCTTCTCCAGCACCCATAATGACTGCTGACCCAACATATTGCATAGCCAACATGTTTGCAAAGCACTATACAACACCTGACAACGAAAGAGAAGGGGGAAATGACTGAGCAGGAAAAGGAATTATGTCACTATGACCAAATTGCATAACATCAAAGTTGCATGAAGTCATTTGTAAAGTCCCATGGAATCGCATTAAAACTGCATTGCAAAGTCGCACTTGAAATTGCGCAACTTTTTAGTCACACTAATGAAAACGTAGGCTTAAGGGCCAGTCACACCACATGCAGTCCAGTGTGTTTTTTTCTGCATCAAAAACACATGGATAGTAGTTTTTTATGGTTTTTAATGGCATAGTTTACACCAGTGCAGTCAGTTCCAGTGAGTTCCAGTTCCAGAGAAAAAAAAAAGTAGAACATCCTGCATTTTTTCTGCACTGAACTGTACTGGAATGTGGTGCATTAAATATGCACTGGAATGCACCTAAATGCACCAAAGACACACCGGAACACACATGTCCTTAAGAAAAAAAAGAGGGGGAAAAATGTACTGGACCGCATCAAAAATGCAATGGAATGCATCAAAAACGCACTGGAACGCATCAAAAACGTGTCAAAAATGCGCATGCAGAAAAGCATCCGGACTATGGTGTGAACTGGTCCTTAGTGATTCTGCTTACAAATGCTTCAAACAGAAAATGTTAACAAGTGCTTCTGCGCATTATAAGTACTTGTTAAAGATTTTCAATATTTTATCAAAAAGACTCTGCACAACCCATCTCTGATCATTCTCTTCCCTCTACAGTAAAGTGTATATATGCCACATCCATTTATAGGATGAACTGCAGAGAAGATCATTTTTTTTGCCAAGTAAGGGCAGAAATCAAATTTTTGGCTAGCCTTACATGATGATGCCACAGCTGCTTTTTTATCAGATCAGCTAGATTTGATTGGTGTTTAACAAAGGTTTAAACAGTCCTCAAACAGTAGAAAAAAGTAGGGTAGGGTTAAAGCCTAAAGTTATAATATCATTTAATATCACTTATTCACACATATCACACATTCCTAATAAACTCTGTATATCTTGGTTGTTGAATGTGATGAAACACCTCTTGAGTGTCTAGCCAAGTGGCAATTATATATCCTCAATATGGGTATTCTAATGCACATGCTTCAGACATACAGTATATAAACAATTATACAAAAACACTTTCATGGAGTTTGGAGGACCCACTGTTTCACCAGGGGTGACAGTCGACCAACAGGTAGGACAGATGCTCAAAAAATTCAACAGAGGGTGGCAGAGTCATCAAAAAGATGGTCAGATCAGGAGCAGACAAAACAATTATTAACAAAATTAGGGTTGCAGATAGTTAAATGGAGCACAAACTGACTGTAGCGATGATCACGATGAGCACAGAGAAAATGAACATAAACACAGTCTAAACAATTCAAAGAAACAATCCAGGGTGTGAACTTACAAAAGTAAGACAGACCTGAATGCAGAAGATGAGTAGACAGACTATCCTGTGGACTGCACACAAGCAGAATGTCCAGCAGTCTTTTAGGCACTTCTATTAAAGACAGGTGTGCACTTCATAAACTTGAACTGCAGTTCTGAGTAACAATGGCAGATGCTCAAAGCTTATCATCACAAACACATTGGGGTTGATTTACTAAAACTGGAGAGTGCAAAATCTGGTGCAGCTCTGCATAGAAACCAAACAGCTTTCAGGTTTTGTTGTCAAAGCTTAACCGAACAAGCCAAAGTTAAAAGCTGATTGGCTACCATACACAGCTGCACCAGATTTTGCACTCAGTTTTAGTAAATCAACCCTTATGTCCAATAGCAGTTATTGTAGTGTAAGGAGATCCTGTCAGCAATTGTTATTTGCATGGATTTGAATGTGTATGAGGAAAGGGATCAAACCTGGCAGCTCCTTTACAGATCCTTCACATGAATCATTGCTGAATAACTGATAAGAGAAAAAAAAAAACTTAAAAATACAGAGGACAGTAAATGTAACATTTGCCCTGGTATAAATATGACAAATATTTCTAAAACATAGATTTCCTATGGTAGAATAGTGAATTGAGATGTGGGAGGAACGGTAGAGAAAAAGTCTTGATTTAGTGAGGGCCCAGAGGTAAATCCAGACCTCAAATGGGCTTAATAAATGCTTCAATGGGCTTCTGGCAGTGCAAAATGAGAAAACCTTTGCCACTTTATAGATATGCCTCAGTGTACATGTCATTTTATGCATAGTTAACCAGCAACTAATCCAGAATTTACTTTAAAAAAATCCATAAATTCCTAATACCAGAGCTGTCATCAAATTATTCTGCAAGAGTATTCTTTTAGAGCTTCTTTAATGAAAAATAATTTTTCAGGTTGTATTAGTTGATAGACATTTACAAGTACATTTTACTTCTGAAATG
The DNA here is from genome assembly GCA_037952925.1 of Lithobates clamitans. Classification (NCBI taxonomy): domain Eukaryota; kingdom Metazoa; phylum Chordata; class Amphibia; order Anura; family Ranidae; genus Lithobates; species Lithobates clamitans. The sequence goes on along the minus strand of JBBGZY010001159.1, from coordinate 952,648 downwards.
TTATGATTAATGAGTTTTACAGCCCATAATGCCTTTTAAGAATTTTCTTTTTATGCCAAACCAAAATGTTTCCAGTTTCTCAGGCTCTATTATCTACCTTCTCTCGGTTGGACTAGGCTGTTTTTATTTTGCATGCAGATGATCGCACACATACTTAAATAGTTTTGACAGTTTTCAGCTGCTGTTAAATTCCAGAAAATCCAAAACATTAAAAATGATAGCATGATAGAAAGTATCTGGGACTAGTGTCTTCGTTTTTCCTTGACAGGAACATTCAATCTATGGCTTATTCCCTACGTACATGAACGTAAGCCCTTCAACAATGTGCCTTTGTTCAAAGTGTGCACAATGTAACCTGAGTGCATGGAAACCCATAACTTGTATTCAAACTGAAAATTCCTATCAACGATTGCAGAGAAAAAAAAGACAGGGTAGTCTGGTTTTCTGCACAAGGTGATTTATTATTGAACACTAATAATTCTTATTTTTTTGTCACCTTTAAATATTTCTCTTAATTGTCTGATCCAAGAAAAACTGTGGACACCTTGCCAAACTGCTCTCTTTCTTACAATACATTTGTATTTTTTCCCTAGCATGACCTGTTAGAAATAGTCCCTGTTAAATTATAACACTTATAAATATCCACAAATATTTGAGTTTTTCCATCTTAATTTTTTTTTTTTACAGCACCATTCTGTATTTATAGGAAATTTTGTAGAAATGAGAACATGTACAATGTTCCTTAGGCCACACAGCTTCAAAAGATCCTCCCAATGTTTTCTCTCTTTCTGTATTAAATAAAATATATCTATATCACTTTCTGAGATAGCAGTAGTCCAAAGTCCAAAAAAGTAGTCCAAAAGGCCAAAAAAGGAAATAGCTTTAATAAACATTCCTACTGTAAATCCGCTGTCTCCCAATTTTCTGCAGCACCTATTTTGGATGAAAAATTAGTTATCAGCTCTCCTGTTCTTAGTGTCATCAAGCTGCTACAGTCCTCAGCATATTGTAAATATCCCACCAATGGGACTAATAAGAAGTGTTCACGTCAGTAGGCAATGCCTTGGGCACCTGAAGAAGAACCGTTACATTTTGCAGTCTATAAGAGAGAAGATCTGAAGCTTGACAAAGGAGCGCTCCTGATAGACCATTCTCAGTGCACATGCTTGGAAACGCGATGCACACACGCTGGTGACATCATTTCGTCCAACGCTGAGCTCCATGTGCAACCCAGCCCACTCTCCTGGACTCCTCCATGCACCAGCCAGCTCCCGGGACTTAGAGGCCCTTCTGTTTTCCCTTCTGTCTACATGTACTCTGGAGGTTGCTTCAACTCCCACAAGAGGCTTGCTCTCAGTCACTGACACCTTTTAAAGCTCACTGCCCTTACCCCTCTTCCTGGATGCACTTTATCCATGATTTTCCATTTTTATCTATGGACTTATCTGCATGAACTGTATGGTACCTTTATTTGATTAACTATTTGCACCCAAAACCATACTTTTATTACTATATTTATGGGGTGGGGGGTATACTTGGGTGGAGTTCAAACTTAAAACTCATCTCCAGGGTGAACAAAAAAAATACCTACTACATTGCTATACATAAACTACATTTCATATTTAAAATGTATTTACCTGAAAACCCCAATGACTTACCTCAGCTATATACTCGCATGTATTTTTTATTCTGATCTGTAATTTGTAAAAGGCAGTGGTCATGTTGCTTCCTGATTTCCAAGTTCAGCATCAGCAAGTGTTCAACCAGAAAATTGAACAACAGCTATTGGACTATGTAAGACTTTCGACAGTGGACATGGCTGTAAGTTTGCTGGGTAGGTGCAGCATAATGCTGTATGCAGTAAACACTCATGCCTCTTACACACGGTCAGAATTTCCAACAACAAATGTTCGATGTGGGCTTGTTGTCGGAAATTCAGACCGTGTGTAGGCTCCATCGGACATTTGTTGTCGGAATTTCCGACAACAAAAATTTGAGAACTGGTTCTCAAGTTTTCCAACAACAAAATCTGTTGTCGGAAATTCCGATCGTGTGTACACAATTCCAAAGCACCAAATTCCATGCATGCTCAGAATCAAGCAGAAGAGCCACACTGGCTATTGAACTGTTTTCTTGGCTCGTCGTCCGTGTTGTACGTCACCGCGTTCTTGACGTTCGGAATTTCCGACAACATTTGTGCGACCGTGTGTATGCAAAACAAGTTTGAGCCAACATTCGTCGGAAATAATTCCAGGATTTTATTGTCGGAATGTCCAATCGTGTGTACGCGGCATCAGAGTCCTGATTTGCAGAAATACATTGTATTGAAGCAGTAGGTCAACAGCACAAACAGACCCGGCAAGGATTCTCACCCATCCGGTGCCACTTACAGCCAGACAGAAATTAGATAGTGGTCAGAAGATTCAGGGATGCCGGCAGCGTCTGCGACAGGGAGTAAAGTGTGACCTAGCTGGTCTCACCCAATTAGGAAGCTTCCTGATTTCTTTTTTTTCTTTTTTTAGAAGACATAGGGAATTGACAGGAAGAAGCAAACTAAAGTTGCATTAATAAGTTGCAATAACCTTATGATATCACAAAGATAATTAACCCCCAGATCTTTTTCTACCTAAAAACCCCCTTGAGTCTCAGAGTATTTTTGTTTTTCATTTTTAGCCGCAAGTTGTTCTGCATATTATACCTATTGTCAATTTGTGTTGATACACCATTTTTCGGAACAGATAGGGCTTTAAATCTCTAAAAAAGTTAAAGCGGAGTTCCACACTAATTTCTAACTTTCACTAGAAATCATCCTGGCAGCATAATGATTGTGAAATGGCCACTTTTTTTTTATGTGAATGGTTACCTTTATATTCCTATTTTAGATGCAGGTTCCGGTGTTTGCCACCCGCAGATATGACCGTAATATCCGGCGGCGCACTGTCTCCTGGGAGCTATGTGTCATAATTCCCAGGAGTCAGTGTGGATGGCTGCCGCTTGTTCTCACGATCTTCTGAAACCGGAAGTGACGCGATGGCGCCAGGCACGTGTCGAAGGCTTTGCCTAAATCTCCATGTTAACCGAGGGCAACCAGGTAACACGAGCTTTGGAACACGAGGCATGCGCTGCAAGAGTGCCATTACAGCAGCTATTCCTACACCAAAAAGGTAAGTAATCGTAATTTAATTGTCTAAATTAACTCATTATGTGTCTAATTAGACACTTATTTGTAATGTCTAAAATTAAAATGTATAATTCTCCTTTTCCAGTTGTTTAATTTATTAATTTATGTATTTATTTTTTAATTGCTGCATATATATTCTGTTAATTGTGTGTTCTATGTGTTAATTTTTTTTTTGTAATTAACAAAGCTATATGTGTTTATTGTGTGAAATTGTTATATTTTTATTTTGGGTTTATTGTGTCTGTATCGTTCTACAGTATAGTTGTTTATGTGTAATATATACAACTTTATAATTGCTGTATATAGCATAATTATTTTTTTTTCTTAGATTGAATATTGTATATATTTTTATTTATCTGTATTTATTTATTTAAAATAAAAATATATATTATATGTGAATTTTTTATGTTCTTTTTAAAAAAAAAATTGTATTAATATTTGAACTAATATTTTTTTTAAAATTATCTTTATATTCAATTGTATTTAGATTCGATACAGAAATCAACAGATGTATTTACGTCGAAGATAAATTTCCAATAAATTGGCAATAAATTTACAGGTATGTTAAAATCTAAGTTAATTATACATTTTGTTCAATGTCTTTATTACATATAAATTTGTGTTAATAAAAATCATAATAATTTTATTTTTATTAGCAAATTATTAAAATTATAATTAAATTTGTAAACTTTTTAAAATTATTCTACTATGACGATAATTTTTTTTTTTGTTACCTTACAGATACCGAAGATCTGGTATAGGACTTCGAGGATTTCTTATTGCTTACTTATCCAGCAGCTTTTATTTCAGGTAAGATATTTATATTTAAATAAATAATTTTTATTATGTTTTTAATTTATTTATTTAATTAATGTCATTTATTTTATTATGTGGTGTATATTTATGTGATTTAATATATATATATACATATAAATGTTGTATATATATATATATATATATATATATATATATATATATATATATATATATATATATATATATATATATATGTATATATATATATATATATATATATATATATACATATATATATATATATATATATATATATATACAACATTTATATGTAAAATTTGTATTGATTGTTAGTATTTTTAAGTTTTCTATTTATTGTTTTTTTTTATTACTAATTCTTATATTTATTTTTTTTTCCATTGATTGAACAGACAAGTGGATTTGATCTTTTCAAAACCATGCCAATATATTATGCTATTACCTTTTTTTGTTAGGTTTGTTTGTGATATATTTATGTTATAATTTTATGTATGTAATTACTGGCGTATAACACACACTTTTTTCCCCTTAAAATCAGGGGAAATTGTGCGTGCATGTTATACACCGATCCTCTGCCAATTGTGAGCCTCTTGGCCGTTCTCGGCTGCTTTCGGCCGCTCTCGGCCGTTCTCGGTGGCTTTCGGCCGCTCTCGGCCGTTCTCGGTGGCTTTCGGCCGCTCTCGGCTGTTCTTGGCAGCTTTCGGCCGCTCTCACAGTCCCACATGAGCCGCCGAAAGCCGCCGAGAACAGCCAAGAGGGGCCGAGAGCCGCCAAAAGCCGCCGAGAGCGGCCAAGCACCGACATATACAGGACATTCATCTCTGTATCTCGGCGGTGCCATTTTTAAATGGCAAGGTACTGACAGTAAAGACTGTCTGCAAATGCACAGGGGCAAGGCTGCAATTGACACTGACAAGGATGCAATGATGGACACTGACAAGGATGCAATGATGGACACTGACAAGGATGCAATGATGGACACTAACAAGGCTGCAATGATGGATACTGACAGGACACTGACAAGGCTGCAATGATGGACAAGGCTGCAGATGGACACTGACAAAGGCTGCATTGATGGGCATTTAAATGTAAGTTTTTTTTTCCTTAAACATCCCTCCTAAAAGTTTTTTTCCTTAAAATTCCCTCCTGAACTTGGGGTGCGTGTTATACGCCAGCGCATGTTATACGCTGATAAATACGGTATACACTATATGTAATTTATATGTTTTATCTTGCTCTCTCCTTCTTCTCTCTCTGTCTCTGTATCTCTCGTCTCTTTCTTTTCTCTCCCTCTCTTTCTTCTCCCTCTCTCGCTCTTTTTCTCTCTCTCTCCTTTCTATCTCTCTCTCTTTCTCTTTCCTTCCTTGTCTCTTCTCTCTCTCTCTCTCTCTCTCTCTCTCTCTCTCTCTCTCTCTCTCTCTCTCTCTCTCTCTCTCTCTCTCTCTCTCTCTCTCTCTCGCCACTCTGGATGAAGGAGCACAGGGGGGGGGGATTTGGACAGCAGATTTGCCAGTCTGGGGGAGGGTAGTGTTAAATGTATTAGCAGATTTAAATTCACTAACACATTGTTTAATTTCCAAAATGGGCTCATTTTGTGGGGTTGTCCACTGTCCTGGTGCTCTGAGGCCTCCAAAAATGTGATAGGTAGTCAGAATATTAGGTGCATAATGTATGTGTATTTATGTTCCTTGAAAGCCCAAAGGTCCTCCTTGGATTTTGGGCCTCTCTATTGATCAAGACTGTGAAAAAGTCTCACACATGTGGTATCCCCATACTCGGGAGGCATAGCAGAATGTGTTTTGGGATTTAATTATGAGTATGCCTATAGTGTGTGTGAAATATAACTTGTTAAAATGACAACGTTAATAAAAAAGATTACAACTTCAAAATACTCGCCATGCCTCTTACTAAATATCTTGGACTTGCTTTCCAAAAAGGGGTCATTTGTATTTGTACTGTTCTGGCATTTTAGAGCCTTAATAAATGAGATAGATAATCAGTACATCAGGACTGATCAAATATACGGTATATACCATAGTTTGTAGACTGTAGCAGAATACATTTTGTCTTAAAATTATGAAGACAAATTATTTAAAGAATTTTATAACAGAAACTAAGAAATTCCTTTTTTTTCCAAAATTGTATGTAAAAAAATAAAAAAAACCCAGTGGTGATTAAATACAACCAAAAAAGAGATCTATCTGTCTCAAAAAATGATACAAATTACATTTGTTAATAGTGTTACATGGCTGATTAATTGTCATTCAAAGTGTGACAGTACTGAAAACTTAAAAATGCTATGGGCAGGAATAGGGTGAAAGTGTCCAGTACTGAGTTGGTTAATGAAAGCTGCAGATTCAGGAAGTGAAGAATTTAGTGACTGGTCTTAGGTCTATGTTAAACAGACAAAACAGTTAAACAGACATGGGCATATTCAAATGGAGCATCCACCATAGCACTAGGACTAATTTAATTGTAGGAGGAAATATGAAATAAATAAATTAAAAACAACAGTTGCGCTGTATTTTAATTTGAGCTTAAAAACAATTCTACTTACAAACATCCAAAAAATCTGAGCATGCATCTCTAAGAATGCCGCTGGTGCCTGCTCCAGACAGGCGTGGGTAATGTCAGCACAAGCCATATGTTTACTGATACCCTGACCGTTCTGTGGCTACACAGTCCCATGCACCACAAACTGTAATGTACTTTGTTTTGGAACCAACATTAGCATCAGCGTCACTGATCAAGTGACTTCATCAAGGGTACCCTTGATGAAGTCATGTGATCAGTGACGCAACGCATTGGGAGGAGCCAGGTGACGTCACTTCTGGTCGCAGCCGAGACCGGAAGTACTACTATATGTGAAGCCATTTGTCATGATTTTAAACTGTAAGTTTACTGCTTTTTAATAAACAAATATATTGGATTACTACACCATGGAGATTCCTTTATGTTGCATTTGAATGGTATATGGAGGGAAGTGAGGACATGTCTAAGATATCACTGGTATTCGTGGAAATCTTTTACCTGTCTGATTGGAGGTCCCAGGAGTAGGAATTCATTGCTTGGATCGTGGAGTCACATATTACATACAAGCCCAACTAGACCTGTAGGGGTCTATATCTGAGGTGAGAGGCTGGGGCAAACCACTGGCGCACTACGGATAGTGGAAGTTGCATATGGTCTGGCTTTATTGGATTCTACCTTTCTTTACATAAGCACTTTCATTCATGAACTTTTTCTGATTGAGCACTTTATTTATATATTACATTGTCACTTTAAATACTGTGGCACCTTATGGTGCGTGAAGATTACGTTATTGGATGTTTATTTACTGCATTGTCACTTTTGTATTTTGAACTTTATGATCAATTGAAGATTAATTTGATGTTATTGCTCATTGAGTGAGTGCCACATATACCTATATTTAATGAACCTTGACTGCCTTTGACCCTGTGGCTGGTTCACTGGTTTTCCCTCCTTTGACCAATTTTAATAGGTCCTGACCACTGCCGACCAGGAATATCCCACATGAGCTGCAGTTTTGGAGTTTCTCTGACCCAGCCATCTAGTCATTACAATTTGGCCCTCAAAGTAGCTCAAATTCCTATGCTTGCCCACTGCTTTTAACACATAAACTTTAGGGACAACATTTTCACTTGCTGGCTAATATATCCCACCCACTTTCAGGTGCCATTGTCACAAGATAATCCATTTTATTCACTTTACCTGTCAGTAGTCATAATGTTATGGTTGATCAGTGTAGTGTATGGCTATATGCAGTATATATGCTTTTCTAAAGCCTAGTACACACGGGCTAAATGTTGGCCGGCATTGGCCGGTTCAATAGAAACCGGACGACTTTCGGCCCATGTCTACGGCAGCCAATCTGATGGCTTCTGTTGAAGGCTCATGACCGAAAAAAGTCTGCCGACTAGCTCCTGATCAGCGCTGTCAGCCAATGGCTGACAGCGCTGACCAGAGTGTTCTGGTGGGGGGGCTGAACACAATAGCTCAACAGGCTCTGACCTAAGCTGTCAATTTTTTTTCATTCAACCTGTTGGGTTGAATGAAAAAAAAAAAAAATAGGAGTGTGTACCAGGCTTAAGGTTAGGTATTATGAAAGTATTGTTTACTCTTTTTACAGTTACAGTTTATTGACAACACCAATTCTTTATCAAACCAAGCAATGTGATTAGCTGACTTTAAGAATTAGAATTACTTTAACCCTCACAGCTGGCCCTTTGACAGCTGACATCTGTGCATATCCTTATTACTTTTTTAGATTTTTGTGAGCAAATGTTTATATACACAGAAAATTCCAAAACAAATATGTGCTGTATGAGTGGTAGAAAGAAAAATTTTAAGCACGCAATAACACAACATGAGAATTTTCGGTATGTGACAAAAAATGACCAATTTAAATAATCACAAAACAGACTTGAATGTGCTGTTAACATTAACATGAGTTACAAAACACTTATTGTTTACATAAATGTGATATACAAGTTGATGTTGGCTTGCGCTAATCATGAGCCTATTCTGATATATAAGATTGCTGTATGTCTGAGGTCCACCCGGTCAAATAAACTGTTTACGTGAAAGCCAGAAATACTCTATTCTGTTGGTATGTGTAGTTTAAAAACCATTCAACATCTAATTGGAAACTGAATAAGACTAATTGTACAGAGTAAACATAAAACTGCAAGTCAAAAACGTGTGATGAGCGCGTTGTTCTCTTGTGGAATTTTGGCTGGATATAAGCTAAAACAAGTGGATAAACGTATATACAGTAAAACCTTGGATTTAGAGTAACTTGGTTTGAGAGCATTTTGAGAGACTAGCAAAATTTTTTTATAAATTTTGATTTGATATACAAGCGATGTCTTGATATACTTGCATACTTAGATGTGCCAGTTTTAATCATCAACCATGTGAGTTGCTAAATGTTGTATCAACTGTAACCATATTGCTACACTTAAAGGCGCCTCTCTTCTCTTTTATACTCTGTAACTTCTGCTGGATTTTGCTTCTAATCCCTTTGTGGAGGGGTTACACAACCTATCACATTGCTATGATCTTTTTATATGGACTATAAACTGAAAGACCTATGAATAAATGGTTGTGGAACAAATCATCTGAGTTTCCATTATTTCTTGTGGAAATTCGCTTTGATATACAAGTGCTTTGGATTACAAGCATGTTTCCGGAATGAACTATGCTCACAATCCAAGGTTTTACTGTATAGTTTAAAGCACATCTCCACCCAAACATCTGCAGATTTTAAAAGTCCATAGGGCATAGAGTATGAGATCTTTATTTGCTTCACATTATGTTAACGCAAGGTAAAATACCCAAAGTGTTTTAGGGGTCTAGGCACTCCTCCTTCATCAAAGCTTAAAAGCAACATGAACTGGAATAGTGGGATTTATAGGTTACACTATAGTATTGGCTTTCAAGGATTATAATCTGTATGGACTTCTGCAATCTCATAAACCACCTTTGACCAATTTTTTAGAGTCCCACTATTCATGTTACTTTTAAGCCCAGATGAAGGAGGATAATGAAGAATATGAGGTTGAAGGCATCCTGGATTGCAGGAAAAGGGAGAGGGTGATCAAACCCAGTTCCTCGTTAAATGGAAGGGCTACTGTCCAGAGGATAATTCCTGGGAGCCTTCTTCCAATGTTCATGCTCCACTGTTGTTGCGAGCTTACTTATGACTTCACCCTGAGGAACAGACCTTGGTGAGCATCCAGATGCTGCCCTTAAGGGTAGGAGGCAATGTCAGAGAATGCCTATCAGACATTTGGCTCACAGAAAAGCGCATGTGTGCAGAATAGCAAACAGGCTTGCACATGCACACAAGAATGCGCATAGGCCCGTGCGCATGGGCACTTACTCAGTGCATGTTGGCACCGGACGGGCTATTTAAGGATGCTCCTGCTCATTTTTAAGTGCTGACTGGTCTTTCAGCTATTCCCTGCATCCTGCTGCTACTCTGCTTGTTCCCTTGCTGTTGACCCGGCTTGCCTCTGACCTAAACTTGGATCCTGATTCTGTCTTGTTGCCAATTCCTGAACCTGGCTCCGTTCCTGACCAAGTCTTTGCCTTATGATTTTGTACTTCGCTGTCCACTTGCTGCTGACCTCCGCTATCCCTGTGACCATGCTTCTGTTCTTGGCTCTGTTCCCACATTCAGTTTGAGTGCCTACCTGGCTGTCGTTTGCCTCAGCTCTGCTCACCACAGTGAATTCTTGTCTCAAGTCTGTTGGGTGATCTGACAAGCCTCACATCTGGAACTTGCAGCCCATGCAGAGTGCCCCTTTAACTTCAACTGGATCAACATGCACAGTTACTGTTCCTGACCTGATGTTCTGCCAGCCTTCCTGGAACCGCATCACCTGCTGCAAGCACTCCTATCAACACCTGCTGGGACTCGTGTTCCTCCTGTCCCATAGTTCTCTTTGTTCCATCTGCAGTGGGACCTAGGCTGAAGATACAAGAGAGAAATACCTTGTCAATTCAGTCTCCAGCCAGGTACATACCATTTGGCTTATTTAAACCACATCAGCCTGTGCCACTGTACTTGCAGCTCCTGGTTGTTTCCTTGTCGGACCCAAATCTGATATTATCTTGAAATCCCTTGCTGCGAACCTCTACCCTGTACCCGGATTACACTTTCGATTGCCTCCTGAACTTGACCTTTAATTTCTCACTGGACCACACTTGCTCCCAACATGACCCTTGAACTGTCTATTGTATTGTCCTTGTTTGCTAGTTCCCCTGATGTCAGAACTGTTTTCTGACTACTTTTGCTCACTACATACCCTGACTTTGGACTGCCCCAGGATTCTTCTACCAGCTGCTGTCTACTGTCTGACCAGCCTCTGGACTGCAGGTACCCTTCCTTATTACAGTCATTCAGCACCAGTGTCATCTGGACAGGAACTAAAGAATTGTAATTTAAGACATGGAGAAAACCAAGTACCAGTAGGACTGCTTGCCTTAGGCAAACAGGGCTGCTAACAGCAGAGAAAATACCATCCAGCTATAACTACTGACCTAGGCATTGGGCTGTGTGTTACATAATCATTATCCACTCTATTCTTCTCTGCCAGTTGAGTTCATTTAATTTAGCATTCTTTCTATTTGTGTTTTTCTTTTTGTATCTGTGTGTGTTTTTATTAGTCTTTTTTCACTTTTCATATTTTCTTTCTGTGGAAAAAGTAAAATAACGAGACAAATCCAGGGTTAAGAACAGGTCCAGCATAGCTCAAAGAAGCTTCTATAACTCTCAGAAATCTTTTAAATCCCACTGAACCCTTAACGAGGATCTTCATCATAGAAAAAAAAGATGAAAAGACAGCAGCTACAAATATTGTAAGGGAAGCCAGCTATGGTTTCTTCCCTTCCCACTGCACATGCGTGAGCTGTGCTTTGCTTTGTGAATGGATCCGCAGCTTTGGGGAGCCTGTGACAAAGAGAGGGGGGCGAACTTCCCCTTCAGGGTGAAGTTCCACTTTAAAACCAGCAAAAAACACCTTAAAGTGCCAGTCATTAGAAAAGTATGGGTGTTGCCATTGCAACATCTGAACATACTAAGTGCCTAACTATGTCTGACTTTAGTATGTTTCAGTCACAGTCCTGGGACAAGCATGCTGTAAATGAGTGTCAGAAAAGTGGCATATTTGCTTATCTCTATACTTGTACTGAAAAATGATCCCTTAAATGTCCTGCCCATTAATGACAATGCATTTAGCCAAAATGGCAAATTTTTACCAACATCTTCCAATTTTCTCACAAATTTTAGGAAAATTTAAATTCTCCTTCCCTACTAATGAGACCACTAACAGACTTATTTACCTTCCACTTGTTCCTGCACTTTACCATTCCTCTGAAAGAGCACCTAATGTTGAGTTTAGTGGCAGCCAGTGCTCAATATTTTGGGGGGGCAAACAAACCTGCCCCCCTCACTCGCACTACCGCCCGCCTGCGGCCCCCCCCCATTGCGGGAGACGGATCGCAAGGCGGCGATCAGTGGCCTTACCTTAGGCTGCTCCTTGCTCCAGCTTGTCATGGGAAGTGCTGGGCCATTGTTTCTCCTCCTGGCTGAACAGGAAGTGGGTCCTCAGATCCAATTGGCCGGGAGTCCTAAGACTCCCGGCCAATCGGATCTGGAGACCCACTTCCTGATTGGCCGGGAGGAGAAACAGGAAGACATTAGCGAATAATAATTTGCTAATGTCACACAATTGGGTGGGCTTAGGGCGCAGTGCTCTATGCCTCGAGCCCACCCTTTTTTGAAGCCAATTAGAGCCTTTGGCTCTAATCATGTGCTTAAAAAATAAAAAAAAAACACTGAAATCTATGCATGGATTAGGGGGGGCGGCGTTACGGTTACAGCTTAGTTGAATCTATTAGAGGTTGCGCACAATACCCCTGACCCCATATGATAGTGATCATATCCTGAAATTGAACAAGGCACAGTACAATGGGGAAGAATAAATCTTCTTAAGGGTCCCTATAATAAAGTGAACCTGTTACTTTATGCAGCCCTAAAAACACTCACTGGAAGGTTAGCAAATAAAGAGGTTTTTTTTTTAATTTATTGCAATAAGGCAAAATTAGTAAGTCAAAGATGTGATAGAATGAGTGTGGAACATAGAACGACAGAACTGCAGACACTTAGCTGCTGCGGCTGAGCTTTGGCTGGTGCCTCGGGCCTAATGAGCAACAGCTGGCTTGCTACGCTAAGCTAATAAAAGTCTCAAAAACAAGAACAGTGCTGAATTCTGCCTGGATAATGTGCCATGATGGAAAATTAAAACAACTGTAAGAAGCACACTGACAAAATAACTATGAAAAGCCTAGAATAATGCACGCAATTAGTTGATATTAAAGACGAAAGGAAAAAAAAAGGTTAAAGTGCATCTAAACCCAGACATTTAAAACAAATTAATACAAATATAACACTGACTGCATTACATGTGTGTGTAAAGTTTTCTCAATATGTAATTTAGAATAATATACAGTATGCACATGGGGTAGACAAATGCACCCATTATTTACGCAGGCCCAGGTTTTTAGTGCTACACAATGGTTGCTTTTTAGTGCTTCTTCTCACAAGGCAAGTCCAGGAATCTACTTACTAATTAAAAACAATGCTCATACAGTGTGGCTGATATCATATTTTCTCAGTTGTTAAAGCCTTGCATCTTCTTTATGGTGTTACTAAACCCAGGGCCCTGCCTTCACTATATCTGGTCTCTCACAGAAAACAGAACACGGAAATGCAATTATTTTAGTAAATATAAACTGCTAAATACCTTTTCTCATCAGCAGTTAGAGCAGTCTTGTGACTTCTATCAGTGTCTGGTTAAAGATTGTAGGAGGAGTTTTCATTCTCCTCTGACTGTCCTATGAGGCTTCAAGACCCCTGACCCTTTGTCTGGACAGTGCTGATTGGCCCTGTGCTGATCACATTCACTCTCTAGCCATACACACCAAACTGAGCATGTGCAGATTTCCCCCAAGGCTCTGTTCTATTAGCAGAGAGATTGGGGACAGTGGAAGAATCAGTAGAGGATCAGAGAAGATAGGATCAAACAGCCTTTTTACACAATGCAGAGGATTAACCCCCTGAGGTTCAAAGTGAGTATGACAAGCATGCTTTATGCATATACAGACTGATTTTACTATTATGGGTTTAGTAACACTCTAACCACTTTCCAACCTCGCTATAGGCGAATTACAGCTACAGCATGGCTGGTCAGTTCTGGGAGGGCTTCATATGACCTCCCGTGATTGAGGTAAAGAGCCAATCAGCAGCTCTTTACCACATGATCAGCTGTGTCCAATCACAGCCGATCACGATGTAAACAGAAGCCGGTTATCGACATTCCTTTCCTCACGCTGACAGCACGAGGAGAGGAGAAGAGAGCTCATAACCGGCTTGTGTAAAAGGGACATTGATACTGATAATCAGGACACTCATCAGTGCCCATCAGTGCAGAGTATCATTGCTCATCAGTGCACCCTCATCAGCACACATCAGTGAAGGAGAAAGATAACCTGCTTACAAAATTTTATAACAAACTATTAAAAAGTTTTTTGTATTTTTTTTGGTCTTTTTTCATTTGTTTAACAAAACATAAAAAAAACCCAGTGATGATTAAATACCAAAAAAAAAAGAAAGCTGTATTTGTGTGGAAAATTTAAAAAAAAATCTCATATGGGTACAGTGTTGCATGATCACACAATTGTCATTCAGTGTGTGACAGCACTGAAAGCTCAAAATTGGCCTAGGCAGGAAGGAGGTAAAAGTACCCAGTAGGCAAGTGGTTAAAGATATTTCTTTCCACTTCCTGTGACATCATGACAATAAATAAGTTAATTCGTTGTCAATTGACAGGAAGTCTCAGATGACATTGTCAGATGTTCTAATACTTACTGCATAACTACATATGTGTTTTTGCATGTGGAACGATTTCTTCTAACTTCCTGTCCTGACAGAAAGTAAAAGGTAATCTCAATAACAGAACAAAGAAAAAAAGAAAAAAAAAACGTAAGGAGGTTCTGACCCTTTCGTGTTCTTTCTGAAACAGAAGTAAAAAAAAGAAAAAAATGGAATTGGTTCCTGATGCTGTGATCACTATGACAGCCAGACTATGACTTCTGTTGGGGCAGCATATATATGCGGCGCATTATTTGTGCTGAGAGCGCACAGCGCACTTTCACCACAGAGACCGAGCTCTCACCGAGAGCCCCAGGTCTTGTACTAGGAACTCCTTGCTAGAGGAGAAAACTGTAGACAAAGAAAAGTGAGCTTTTAAAAGAGAGAGATAAAATAGCTAGATTAGGGTTTGATATGGGTCAATGTCAGGGTTAGAGTTAGATTTAAAGTTAGGGTCAAAAGTCATGGTCAAAAAAGAATTTTTTAAATTTAGTATCAGTGTCAGTTAGTGTTTTAGTGTGTTTTAGGTAGAATAAAAAATAGCAAAATGTGTTCTATTGTTTCTGGCCCCTATTATGGGTACAAACAACAAAAAATATACACATATGTGGTATTGCTGCATTGTGTTTTGGTGGTGGGTTATGAAGAAATATACAGCTACATTTTATATTTTTTACAATTTTGTACCAGTTTTTCTTTTTGATAATGAAAAAAATTCAGGACATATCCATTACCATTTACCACCAAATGAAAGCCCAATTTGTCCTGAAAAAATAAAGTATAATTCACAAGGATACTACAAGTAGTTGTTCAGTTTTACTAACACAAAGTTGCAAATCTGTGTTCAGGCGTTAATATTTGTTTTACCCTTCGTAATGAAGGGATTATAATGATATTTACCGCTTGCCAATCGGCTCACACCACTAAACGTCGCCAGAAGGGCACGTACAGGCATATTAACGTACCTGTACATTGCCCTTTAAGTAGCGGCTTGCGGGTGCGCGCGCGCCCGCCGCGAGCTCCGTGAGTGTGCTCACGGGTCCCGGTTAAAGGACCCAGTTGGTCCTTTATTTTATACTTCCTGTAATAGGGTGAAGACACTGTTTATTATACAATGAAATTGCACAGCAACATAGATTGACATGTAGTTTTAAATGGACTTTAAGTAAGAAACCAAAAAATGTAAGTACATCTCCAGGTGACACTTTTTAAGTAGCTATCATTTGCAAAACTTTTACTGGACAGCTTGACCCATTAGTGGAAGTAGAAAATTAGCAGATCCACTAGCAGGATCAACAGATAGTAAATGTATATATATAGTATATGTGTAGGGAACCCGACTTAAAGAAGAAGTATCACCAGCAGATTCTTAAAACAAAACAAATAAGGATGAAACAAGCCATCCAGTGCACATCATACCTGGTTCCATTCAAATATGTGCAGGAGTTGCTGAGCAACGTTGTAGAATAGCTCGCCCCACTTCTCCTACTACCCATATCACCCCTATCCGACAATGCCAAATGAAGGAGACAGCAATTCTGAATGACAGTGCAAAGAGGTGTGACAGACGGTACACACAGAGCCTCCACAGTCCCAACTCCTCCAACCTTCAAAAGTAAATACTTGTACCTTATATTTCTCTTGTTGCCTCCTCTCACTGTATATTAAAGCAATCCATTCATTTTCAGCTCAAGTTCTAAATGATCCTTTTCCCAGCAGGACACTCGCCATTAAGTACAGCACCTACTATCCAGGTTATGAGATACAAGACAGCCATCCCCCTGTTCTCCAGAGTGGTGTATGCTCACGTCTCTCCACCTCTCTCCCCACAGCACCTACTGCTTTGACTTGGAACTGGACAGGAGGTACAGCAATCAATGATATGAGTACTTCTGGGGGATGGAGTGGAGGCAAGAAAAGAAATATATAGCATTTGCTTTAGAGCAATGGAATTTTTTGGACATTTGAAGCACTTGCTTGTTAAATGAGGCTCAGTTTTCTTTGTTGCTTAAAAAAAGGGAGCAGAAGAGAAATAAGGAGTTGCAGGCCTACAGAATGAATGGGATCAGCACTGGCTGTAGCCTCCCCATAGGAACACCCTTTATTTCAGCTTCAGTAAGGTGTTGATATACAGCCAACGCTATCAGAAATAAAAATGTAATTTATATGAAAACCCCATGCACAGATTTGAATGGGACCAAGTGTGATGTGCACTGCTTCCCTTGGAAGGGAAGGGAAATTTACTTTTTCTTTAAGCTGGAGTGTGCCTAATTAAATTTGGAGTGTTCTTGCAGCTAGGTTGTTTGTTTTTTTTGTTTTGTTTTTTGTTTATATTTTCTGTGCTCAGTAGGTTTCTCTTGATCTCAAGACATTGATTCTGCTAGCTGCCATTAAGCAGTTTCCAGTACTTATTGTAAGAGTGCAAAATCTGGTGCAGATCTGCATAGAAACCAGCTTCCAGGTTTTATTGTCAAAGCTTAGTTGAACAAGCTGAATTTAGAAGTTGATTGGCTACTAGTTTTAGTAAATCAACCCAAATGCCTGAGTTATAAATATTTATCCATCTTAGCCAATCAATGAGGGTTTTGGTTCAGTGGTGTGGAGGTAAAATTATTATTATTGGGTTAAACTTCTAGAAGGGTCTTCTTCTTATGCCCCGTACACATGGTCGGACATTGATCGGACATTACGACAACAAAATCCTAGGATTTTTTCCGACGTATGTTGGCTCAAACTTGTCTTGCATACACACGGTCACACAAAGTTGCCGGAAAATCCGATCGTTCTGAACGCGGTGACGTAAAACACGTACGTCGGGACTCTAAATGGGGCAGTAGCCAACAGCTTTCATCTCTTTATTTATTCTGAGCATGCGTGGAACTTTGTGCGTCAGATTTGTGTACAAACGATCGGAAATTCTGACAACGGATTTTGTTGTCGGAAAATTTTATAGCCTGCTCTCAAACTTTGCGTGTCTGAAAATCCGATGGAAAATGTGTGATGGAGCCTACACACGTCAGAATTTCCGACAACAAGGTCCTATCACACATTTTCCGTCAGAAAATCCGACCGTGTGTACGGGGCATTAGACTTCTGGCTGGTGAAGATGCCCCCATGAAAAAGGTCTTTCTTGGGACTCAGCCAGGGGTCTGTGCTAAAGGCCTAGGGTATCTAAGCTACCTTGCTGGATGATACATTCAGAAGGAGCAAAGCAGCAAGATGGGTACCTGTTTGGAGCATTTTTAGTGAAGTCTTCTTTGCTGAAGAGTGTTCTGGAGAGGTTGTTAAAAGTTTCTGTTGGTGAGCAATGCATTGCACTGCTCATATAAGGTTAATGGCTGGAGATTCATTCAAAGTACAAGAAAAACAATACTAGCTGTTATTAGAAGACCTGCAATATTTTAAAATCCTGAGCAAACTATAGGAAAGAATACAGTAACTGGTACCCAGTTATCTTTGCCACCTTACCATAATCCAAGAACTACACCCCAAGAAGTTAAATGTTAGCCTGTCACACTACTTTGAGGGGTCATTCTACCTTACCTAGAGAGGAGGATTGACATATGTTACAGGGAGGGGAGACACAAAAACTGATGTATTAATGTTATGACAGAATGTGCCATATATGCAATTTTTTATTTTGCCCCATTTTTTTTGTCCCATTTTAGGGCCTGTTCACACTATGTGCAGTTACCCGCAGTTTTCCTGGATGGATAAATGCAGGTAACTGCAATGACAAATTGAAACTATAGTTTTCTGTGTGTCTTATTCACAACAAAATGTAGCGTTTCTCTGTGTTCCAGAACTGTGCAATATTATGCAACATGTTTGCATAATATTGCTCCTCTTTGGACGGTGCTGCTGTGCGGTGACATGAAGGAAGTGTCAATTTTTGCACTTCTTCTAAAAAAGGAACTGTGTGATGTGATAAAATGTGTGTTGGCAGGTGCAGTGCCCCTTTAAGTTTAAGCCCTTCTGTTGCTATGCCAACGGTGAGATTAGTGCCCCTATAAATGCCAGCTGTCGATGTAGACCTATAGCAATCTTACCTAAAGGGACTTATGCAGAGTTGAACCTCCCTATGGTGGTACTGATTGTGGGGAGACTAGCTAGAGTCACCCAGTCTATCTTTGACCTTCTTCTGCAGTCCTGTAGTGGTGTGCATTTTGGGGGCCTGTGACAGAGTCCACTTATGTGAGTAGTCATTGAAGCAAGGGAGGAGGTTTTATCAGGGAGTAAGCCCAGCTGGGCAAAGCTATATAAGGGACATTTGTAAGAGACTGGTATACTAATAGGAAGACTTTGTCACCTCTGACCCTCATCTGTGGTTCCTGTGGCTCGGTGAAGGATAACCTAAGGCTGTGGAGTTTAGTATACATGGGGAATTGGTCCTGATTTTGTAGTTCTCCCAAGGAGGAAGTAAAGGGGAAGATAGCTAAAAGATGTGTACTGGTGCTCTGCACTGAAATGACTGCAAAAGGATGTCATGCTAATAAGCGCTACTCGCTGAAACGTCTGCAAGGTTGTCAAATGTTATATGTCATGGGAAGTAATGTGAAGAATTGATGTTGCAATAAAGTGCTAAAAATGCTTCTGTGCGTGGACTTTCCTTTACTGCAAGTGTTAGGTCTCAGGCGGGCAATGTGTGTGTGGGCCTCTGGCTACAAAGGCAGGCAGGTGGGGGCTGTATCCAAGAGGAAGCGTGATGGGACTGTATAGTTTGGTACCAACATCTGCCCAATCGCAGGTCCCCTACATGTGCCCCCTGCCACATGGCTCTGCATCCCAAAGCGTCTGCTGCCCACACACTAAACTGCTGTGGTTAAATGGTAGGTGTCACAAAACAAAAAAACTTACTAATACTGTTACAGCAAAGGTTTTAGCAGAGGGATCCTGAGTACTACATGTAACTTTGAGCAATCAAAGTTGTACCTTAGTGATGTGTGTAACCCATTATTATAACAGAGCTATCCAGCCCACTTATTATAAAAATTACCTCTTTGGTTCCTCCAGTAAATATGGTCAGCTAGCCACAGTACCTTGCGCTCAGCAGTCACTTAACAAATGGAATTACAGTGGCATAGTTTACTGTCCACCGTAATATTTCCTTCATGTACATTGGACTTTTAGTTTTGGAGCAATGTGGTGACAGCAGCTGACCCTGATCATTTTTTTTTCCATTGGAAATGTCTCTGGCTTTCAGGGCTGACTAAAAATCCTAAAAATCATTTTTTTTTCTTTATAATTAGTTCTCAGAGGCCCGTGATTATATATTTGAATATATTTGATGACAAAAAAAGAACTTTCACCAACATGTCCTGTTTGAAGTGATTTGTAAATTGCCAAAGCTATTCTTTTTCCATGCATCAGATCTCTGCTACACTCTTATGCCCTGTACACACGGTCGGACATTGATCGGACATTCCGACAACAAAATCCTAGGATTTTTTCCGACGGATGTTGGCTCAAACTTGTCTTGCATACACACGGTCACACAAAGTTGACGGAAAATCCGATCATTCTGAACGTGGTGACGTAAAACACGTACGTGGGGACTACAAACGGGGCAGTAGCCAATAGCTTTCATCTCTTTATTTATTCTGAGCATGCGTGGCACTTTGTGCGTCGGATTTGTGTACACACGATCGGAAATTCCGACAACGGATTTTGCTGTCGGAAAATTTTATAGCCTGCTCTCAAACTTTGTGTGTCGGAAGATCCGATGGAAAATGTGTGATGGAGCCCACACAAGGTCGGAATTTCCGACAACAACTTCCTATCACACATTTTCCGTCGGAAAATCCGACCGTGTGTACAGGGCATAAAACAAACAAAAAAAAATCTGTAATAATTTTCTTCTATTGCCCCGTACACACGGTCGGATCTTCCGACGGAAAATGTGTGATAGGACCTTGTTGTCGGAAATTCCGACCGTGTGTGGGCTCCATCGGACATTTTCCATCGGATTTTCCGACACACAAAGTTTGAGAGCAGGATATAAAATTTTCCGACAACAAAATCCGTTGTTGGAAATTCTGATCGTGTGTACACAAATCCGACGGACAAAGTGCCATGCATGCTCAGAATAAATAAAGAGATGAAAGCTATTGGCCACTGCCCTGTTTATAGTCCCGACGTACGTGTTTTACGTCACCGCGTTCAGAATGATCGGATTTTCCGTCAACTTTGTGTGACCGTGTGTATGCAAGACAAGTTTGAGCCAACATCCGTCTGAAAAAATCCTAGGATTTTGTTGTCGGAATGTTCGAACAAAGTCCGACCGTGTGTACGGGGCATAAGTGTGGTTTTTTTTTCAACAGATAGAAATAAAGGAGAAGAATTTCTTATAGCTTTAGCATTTGTTTTGTTTTTTGTACATTTTAGACTCACCATTTTCTACCATTTAGAAATGGCTACTAAAAGTGTGCCCATTCAGGAACAGGAGAGACAGGATGATGAATGCAATTCAGTGTTTCCTGAGTTGGAAAGGGCACAGCAGACAGTGGCAGGGTGTATACTGTACAGTGCACACAATCAGTTCTGTCCAGAAGCAGACTCAACACCACACAGTGAGATCCTTAATACTTTTTCTTACCCCATTTTTAAGATGTTGGTTAATGCAATCGTGCATGTGACCTATTTATCATTGTACCTTGGGCAAAACGCAGTCTGGATCTGTAATCATGCATATGCACCAATCCTACAACAATTCAAAGTGTTTCCCTTACATTTTCTGGATAGTGTGTGTAATGGTTAGAACATCTTTGACGTTTAAATTGCTGTCTCTGTCCTTGCTTGGGAGATTTGACCTCTCCTTTTGCCCTGGTGACCATTGTCACCAGGACAGAAAGTGATAAAAAATCGAAATGGTTGTGACCACAACAGAAGGTGAGGTTATATCTTCTAATGGTGACATCTGTTCAGGCAACAGCTGTTAACAACTGATTAGATTCCCATTCACTTCCTTTTGTGCCTCAAAGACAGGAGTTGAGGGGCAATACTCCCCAATGAGACATTAAAAAAGAGAAACTGACAAAAGTAATAACCATTACCTATGCTAAACAAAACTGAAAAAAGTTTGGGCTACATCTATAGATACTATTTAAAACAATTACATTTGTCCCTATTTATATATGACATTATGACACTCTCATGGTGTGAAAAGGGCTAGGTGGCACTCAGGGGTCTCATCCATAGACTAGTCCATAGTTAGGAGGCTCCAGGATGCATATTTGGTACACAGGAAACTAGCTCTTGTGTTTTCTGGGATTAGACATTCCTGGTATGGATCCTGGAGCCTGAAGAATTCATGGAGACTTTGAAGAGATGATGCTCAAAGACTCTGTGTGGGTACAAGGGAGCAGCAAATACCACATAGTAGTCCCATGCAGTGGTGCAATGATAGTCATAGCAGCCCAAGCTTTAGCCCATGCATTCATCTTCTCATAATCTCTTCTCTAGTCCTTCACAGGTACATTGATTTTTAACTACTGCCTTATGCCGCGTACACACGGTCGGACATTCCGGCATACTTGGTCCGGCGGACCAGAGTCCACCGCACAATCCGACCGTGTGTAGGCTCCGGCAGACTTTTTTTTCCCAAAAGTCCGCCGTACCTAGATTTGATGCATGCTTCAAATCTTAGTCCGCCGGACTCAGTTCCTGACGGAAAGCCTGTTCGTCTGCATGCGTCTGTATGCTGGTCCGACGGACCAGATACGACGCAAGGGCAGAGTACTGCATCTCACGCTCGCTGCAATAGGAAAAACAAATTTTCCTATTGCGGCGAGTGCGGGCCATCCCAGGCCCTTAGGTCTGGTATGGATTTTAAGGGGAACCCCCTACGCCGAAAAAACGGCGTGGGGCCCCCCTAAAATCCATACCAGACCCGATCCGAGTACGCAGCCCGGCCGGTCAGGAAAGGGGGTGGGGACGAGCGAGCGCCCCCCTCCTGAACCGTACCAGGCCGCATGCCCTTAACATGGGGGGTGGGTGCTTTGGGGGAGGGGGCCGCCCTGCGGGCACCCCCACCACAAAGCACCTTGTCCCCATGTTGATGAGGACAAGGGCCTCTTCCCGACAACCCTGGCCGTTGGTTGTCGGGGTCTGCGGGCAGGGGGCTTATCATAATCCGGGAGCCCCCTATAATAAGAGGGCCCCCAGATCACGGCCCCCCACCCTAGGTGAATGAGTATGGGGTACATGGTACCCCTACCCATTTACCTAGGGAAAAAGTGTCAATAATTAAAAACACACTACACAGGTTTTTGAAGTAATTTATTAGACAGTCTAAAAAAAAAAATCCACAAACAACAGCGCTCCACTCTAGACCATATTTGGTCAATGACATCATCTGGTATCCCCAACTGGTTTGTTGACGTTAAGCAGCCGGCCGAGAAGCTGTCATTTGCAATGAAGTAGCAGTGGGAGAATCAGTGGGAGTAGAGGCGAGTGAAGCAGCAGGATTAGTGGTAGGTCATAATGGCATCATTCATCTTCTTTGACGATGGATCTTCATCAATGGATGACATGATTGACGTTGGATGTGCATTGAGGGACAATGTTTTTTGTTTATTTTTTTAATAAAGGACTTTTGCATGGTGTCTGTGTGTTAATGTATTATTTAACAAACCCATGAGGGGAAGAGATTCATAGCTGGGGCCCCCTTATCTGAACAGGGGCTTACAGATTTTAATAAGCCCCCTTCTTCACCGACCACCACATCCAGCAGCCCAGGGATGTTCAGATGAAGTCCTTGTAGTAATGAACATATGGAAAAGTTGCCTTGTCAGAGGGCCCAAACTGGAAATCAAATGCTAAGGGCATGTTGCCTGGTATGGTTTAGGAGGGAGGGCACATGCTCCCTGCCCCTCTATTTCCCGACCAACCAGGCCGCATGCCTATATAAGGGTCTAGTAAGGATATTGGTGAACATCACACTGGGGTTTTTTTTCATACCTAATCCTTATCATTTTTCCTGGGGTTTCTCTCAAAATCCGTAACAGGTTCTTAAGGGTCTGGTATGGATTCTGAGGGGTCACCATGTAAAAAAAGTGTGTGTTCTAGTTGCATGTCTGTATAAGGGTCTGGCATGGTGTTTTGGGATGGGGGGGCAGTGAGTGTGTGTGCCCTGTCCTCCTCCCAAACCATACCAGGCTACATGCCCTCAAGTTGGGAGGGGACCTTGTAGGGAGGAGATTCAAAGCCTCTCCCTCCTTGTAAGGCACCTTGTCTCAATGTTGATGGTTGATGGGGACAAGGGCCTCATTCCTTTATCAATGGCCCATTGAATGTAGGTGTCTGTATAGGGAGGACTTATTAAAAAAAGGAAGCTCCTTTAAGATAAAATGTCCACAAATATCCAGCCCCCTACCCTACGTGAATGAGTAAGGGGTATACAGTACCTCTTCTTATTTATTCACAAAAACATTTAAAATGGTAAATAAAAAATAAAAGACTCTGTGGAAAAAGTAATTAAAATAAATAAAATATAAAATAAACATTGTCCCACCAAATGGCAATCATGTCACCCAGTGATGGCATTGGCTCTACTGACAATCACGACAAAGAAAATGATGGCCCATTCCACTATCCTCTCCCACAGATGGACGCCCCCAGCCAGCTCCTGAAAGTGATACCACCATTAGGTAAATGACTTCTGGCTGCAGCATGGTGCGTGAACTGGTCAAATCTGACTTTAGTTCCCTTGTTCAGTGAACTACGAAGAGCCTGTTTTTGAGTCAAAATCATGATCGACCCAGACGCAAAGCACATGTTTAGTCCTTAGTAGTTAACAGAATATGTTGTCAGCTCTTGTATTGCCTATCCTTGTTTTAGGTACACTTTATCTTAAGACCAGTGAGAGCATTGGGGAGCCAATGGTTGCATGCTCTGCTATGACTATAGTTACACCCTTGCATCACATGACCATAAGACCAGGATGTCTTGGCTCTCTTCTGAAATTGTTATTGTGACAATCCAGAGTATATAGTGAGTAATGCTGTTTACAGCTCAGCAAAACATTGTTAATATTTTCTTGTATTTCACTTACTTTACAAAGCTAAGGATGCGGTATATATTAGACTTTCATAATGTCATTTTTTTTTCATGTAAGACCATCTTGAAAGCAAGGATTGTATCTTGCGTGGCCAGGTAAACATAATCCAGCCTGCCCATGACCTAGTTTTGATTTAAAGTAAAACAGTAATTAGTGCTTTTTTCTTGACTCTAAAGTGAACAGAACGTTTAACGTTGAATATTTTCATAAGCATTCCTCAATTATACAACTGCTCGTGCATGAAGCTTTGATTTAAAATAGCCCTAACAGGATGAGCATTTACTGTAATTGAATGTGTAAATATGTACATAAAATACCTTATTGGAATGCCACCTGAGGCTTGGATGTCGGCACCTGCATGCAGCTCATGTGCTGTGGAGATTTCAGCTGCTTTCTACTAAATTCCACAACACAGATGGATAAAGTGATTTGTTCCACATGACTCCGACCACAAAAACACCAGCAAAGGTGCTGAAAACAACTAGTCTTTTAAACGACTGGGAGGTACATCCTCTGTGGCCTCAGAGTTATACTGCATTTTTTTATTAATCTATTTCAGCTTTTTTTTTAACATAGGGTTATCATAGGCATGATCGACATTTAATTTTTAAAGATTTTATTTGAACATATTGACTTAAATAGGATGGTGCACTAAAAGGCAAAAGTCCATTTATTTTATCAGGCCTCACTACCTCACTACTAGTGCAAAAATGTACCTGTGGGGAAAAAAAGTAAAAAAAAATATGCTTGCTTTTAGTAATGTTCCAAATGTGCCTGGGTCTGATTTGAGGAACATTCACTGACCTGGTCAAAAAAGTTTGGGAAAAGGGAAAGTTAATGCAAACCCCACTGAAGACAGCGGGAGACGAATCCTGAAATTCAAATTTCTTCATTTTCAAGGCTAAAAGGCAAGGGATCGTCAAACAAAGGGCATGGGGGAGCTGGACACTGTCAGGGGGCACATGTACCAATGTAAAAATAATTTTTCAAAAATACTGTTTAACAGGGAGCACAATTTCAATAATGCTCAGTGTGAAACATTAACATTGCATATTTTTTGGGGGATGGCCTAAACCTGTCTGTGAAGTGGTGCACCGTTATGATGATGTCATCAGTTTGTAGGATCTTGGTGGCTACAGGGGGATTGGCTGTGGATTTTAAAGGAGAGAACCGAGAGCATAAAAAAAAATAAGAAAAAAAGGCATGGTCCCCCCAGAATTCACCTCAGGCCTTTATCCAAGCATGCAGCTTTGCTGGCCAGAAAAGGAAAGGTAGGCCCCCCTTCTGAACCATACCACCTTCTGAACCACACCAAGCCACATGCCCTCAACATGGGATCCCCCTGGCAAAGCTTCTTGTCTCACTGTTGATGAGGACAAGGACCACTTGTAAATAAACACACTGGCACCATGGCAAGCCCTTTATTAATAAAAAAAACAGAAAAATTCCCTATGATGTAAATACATTGTCCATCATGTCATCCATCAGTGTAGATCTATGTTCCGAAAAATGATGCCCAACGACCTGCAATTCAAAAAGAACCCTTTGACCAGCTGACATGTTCTCTCCCAACAAGTTAACCCTTCCCTTCTGTTTATATTCAGCCGCAGGCCCAGGAGCTGTCACTCGCAACAAGTAGTCTATGTTGTATACAGTAAGCCCTGGTCTCTTTCAAGTGCTACTTGAGCAACTTGCCATCTGTATACTAAACAGAGGGGGTTGCTCAATCAGCAACTGATGAAATGCTACATTATACTGAGGATTCGGGATATACCGGGCAAAGCAGGCAGATTTCAACCTGCCTAATCTCTTGATGATGTGATCTGGAACCCCGTGCTGGAATGCGGCTGATGCTGCTCCAATTCGGAACGAGTGACCAGAGTACCAACTGGGGTCGAGGTCTAGGTTGCGCAGGAGGATCCTGACGTGCTTGATGAACTGGCAGCCACTCAAGGGGTTGGTCGGGAAAGGTAGTAGGGGACTAGAGTTCGATTGCTTTGTTAGGAGTGACAGTAGGCGGTCGAGTATCTCTAATGGGCACCAGATGTTGTTTGTCTTGAAAAGATGGAGCCTGATTGCTGGGTTTTGGATACTGCAAGGTGGAGAATGAAATGATTCAAGGTTCGACCAGAGGAGAAGTAACGGGGTGGGACCAAACTGGGTAGTGAAGGCATGACGAATTTGAAGAAATCTAAAGAATTGTTGATTAGTGAGCCCGAATTTCTCCTAGAAGGAATCAAAGGACAGAAGGCATCCACTAATACAGATATGCTCCAGGTTTTTGATACCTCTAGCAGCCCAGAACCCTGGGTCTGGGATAGTAAGAAACTCTGGTAAATGTGGTTTGAGCCACGAGGGGTCTGGAGATCTAGTGTGAGGGTCCCTTTATAGTTTATAGATCAACAATTGCCATGCCCCGATCACCGCCTTCATGGAGGGTGTGAGAGAATAGGGGGCTCTGACACCCCTATATAAAGCATTACTCAGTGCCTCGTAGGAACCGAGGTGAGCAGCCTCAAAGACTCTAGCAGTATTGGTTATCTGAGGCTAGCCAGTTTTGGGCGTGTGACAGTAGTGCAGCAAAGAAATATTTCTCAAGATCCGGACAGGTTAGGCCACCCTCTGTCCAGGGCCTTTTTCAGTATAGATTTGTTTATTCTGGGGGGGGGGTGAGATTTCCACAGAAAGGGGGTTATAATGGAGTCAAATTTTTGGAAGAAGGCTTTGGGGATCCAAATTGGGGAGTGCCTCAGAGCATATAGAAAAACTGGGAGGAATGTTATTTTAAGTAAGTTTATCCTGCCAATGAGGGATAATGGTCTTCTTATATATAAGAATATATAGGTGCATCCTATAAAATTAGAATATCGTGAAAAAGTTAATTTATTTCAGTAATGCAATTCATAAAGTGTAAATCAAATATTTTATAGATGCAGTACACACAGAGTGATATATTTCAAGCATTTCTTTCTTTCAATTTCGATGATTATGGTTTACAGCTAGTGAAAACCCAAAATTCAGTATCTCAGAAAATTTTAATATTACATAAGACCAATAACAAAAACGGATTCTTAATATGTTGGCTTACTGAAAAGTATGTACAGTATAGTATTCACTCAAAAATTGGTCGGGGCTCCTTTTGCATGAATTACTGCATCAATGCGGTGTGGCATGGATGCGATCAGCCTGTGGCACTGCTGAGGTGTTATGGAAGCCCAGGTTGCTTTGATAGCGGCTTTCAACTCGTCTGCATTCTTGGGTCTGGTGTCTCATATCTTCCTCTTGACAATATCCCACAGATTCTCTGTGGGGTTTAGGTCAGGCGTGTTTGCTGGCCAATCAAGTATAGTAATATCATGATCATTAAACCAGGTATTGGTACTTTTGGCAGTGTAGGCAGGTGCCAAGTCCTGCCGGAAAATGAAATCAGCATCTCCATAAAGCTTCCCTCTGTTGACCAGCTTTATGGAGAGGCTGATTTCATTTTCCAGCAGGACTTGGCACCTGCCCACACTGCCAAAAGTACCAATACCTGGTTTAATCACTGTGCTTGATAGGCCAGCAAACGAAACCCTATAGGGAATCCCTATACCCTATAGGGAATCTGTGGAGTATTGTCAAGAAGAAGATGAGAGACACCTGACTCAACAATGCAGACAAGCTGAAGACCATTATCAAAGCAACCTGGGCTTCCATAACACCTCAGCAGTGCCACAGGCAGTGCCACTCCCCCAGGTACAGATTGGCGTACGATGGGGCACAGCATGTCCCCATCGCAACACCCTGTACCTGGAGGTAGTGGGAACCGTCAAAGCAGAACACGTTGTGAGATAGAATGAATTCGAGAGAGTTTAAAATAAACTCATCGTATTCTGGCTTGGATTCACTAAATTGAGAGAGTGTGCGGCGCACCATTGCAAGGCCTAAATTGTGTGGTATGCTGCAATATAAGGACTCAACGTCAATACTGACCAGGAGAGTGCCCTCAGGGATGTGTATATCTCGTAGTGCTTGTAAAAAATGTATGGTGTCGCGTAAGTACGATGCTTGGCATTCGACGAGAGGTTTCAGGTGGTTGTCGACCACCGGACTAAGATTTTCCGTGAGATTGCCACGTCCGGAGATGATTGGTCTCCCTGGTGGTTTGTCTAGTCCCTTATGCAGTTTTGGCAGTGCATAAAAGGTAGCTTCTTTTGGGTGGTCAGTTCTGACAAATTCCCAAATATTTTTGTTATGATGTTGTGATAAAATGCTGTGTCCACGAGATTGTAAAACTCGTGTGTGAATTTGTCTAAGGAGGACCGTCCGATAGGGCGGTACCACTCCCTGTTTTTAAGTAGATTCTGACACATTTCGATACATTGGGTATTGTCCATGACCACGACATTGCCACCCTTCTCAGATGGTTTGATGACAATGCCGTGGTCATGGGCCAAAGTGTTGAGCGCCTCACGCTCCTCACGATTAAGATTACTTGTGGGTTTGTGAAAAAGTTTCATATTGTCAATGTCAGCTGTTACGAGCTTCAGAAAAGCAAAAGTATTTGGCTTGGAGCTTGGAGATGGATAAAGTGTGGATTTCTTTTTGTTTTTTCTTGATAAATTAAGAACCGGTGCTGTGGTTGGCGTAGTGGAAACCTCCTCAGTTATTGAGGGAGTTGCCGTATAGCCAATTGTTTCAGAAAGGTGATCAAAATCTGTTGGATAGGAAGGGTCCTCGGGGTCATTTTCGTCGAGTAATGCAATCAAATTGGCCAACGCAAGGCTCTCCTGGTCGGACTGCTGAGGGTCCGGATCAGTTTTTTTGTTAAACATACTTTTGAGTAAGATTTTTCGGACTAAGAGATGAATGTCCTTGATGGTGTCAAATTTGTCCAGACCGCGATCAGGGCAAAAAGTGAGGCCACGCCCAAGGACACTCATCTCAGATTGAGTAAGGGAGCGTGAAGACAGATTAACTACGCTTTAACTACGTTTTTGTTTGTTGGATTTGTGAGTTTTTGATGGATGTGGTTGTGATTTCTTTTGATGTGCCTGTGTATGGCTTCTTGTTTGATCTAAAAAAGTACCCGGTGGTACAGATTGTGAACGTGTAATTATTGAGGTAGTGGGTAGATGTATCGAGGATCTAGAGCTACTAAGTGAAACCGATGTGTCTGATATGTCACTACTTGTGGCAGATCGAGATTGATCGGTATTACCTGTCCTAGATAGGAAAGCTTCCGTGTGGGAGAAGTCATTACATGATCCTGTTGCCCGTTTATGGGATTTTTGTCTACCCCGACCTCTCTGTTGGGAGGAGGACTGTGGGAAAGAAATAGTATGTGAGTGTGCAGATGGGTCAGAGTTTTTGTTGCTATTGTGTCCATTTCTGCCATGTTTGGGTTGAGATCTACCATAATTAGGATCAGAGTGCCATTTATAGGCTCTTCCCTCTTCAAAAACCCTTTTGTCTCATTGTAATTTCCTGTCTTTTTTGATCAGAATATTTTTATTAAACTGTTCTAGGTGGGTTTTAAGTTTTTCTTCTGACTCAGAGTAAAGGGGATGTGATTTGAGATTCATCATTTGCAATTGAGTTTTCTCCAGTTTCTCATCGAGATCCAGTAGTCTTTTTTTGTATTCATCAATTAATAAGATCATCATGTTTTTTGAACATAATTTTAGATTGTCTTCCCATGCTGCTTTAAAGCTAGAATCGATGTTATCAAAGGTAGGGAAGATTTGGACTCTAAGTCCAAATGGGTTCAAATTTTTGGTAATATAATCTTGAAAAGATTTAATGTGCCAGTGTAGTAGCGATTTTTTTCTCTAGGATCTGGCTGAGCATGGAGAAAGACATTGCAAGTTCAGAATCAAGAAACTCTTTTTTGTTCAAATTCAGTGTGCAATCTAGACATAAGGGTTGTCCATTGATCTCCCTGGTAAAATGCCATGGTGGAAAACAGGAGGAATAAAAGAAAAAAGAAAGGGGGAGGGGGGGGGGGAGAAGATAACATGAGATTACAAGTAGGTACTATGTGTCGTAGATAGAAACAAAAGCACTTTAGGTTTCTCAAAAATGGAGGGGACTTATACAGGTATTTGCTACCAAAGATATATGAAAAGGATTAAATTGTGAGAAACCATACTAGTGTGCAGAGACTGCCATCATCCTATATATATTAAAAAAATTGTCTGCAACAAAGTGCATATAAGGGACGCCCCTTTGGATTTTAAAGGCAGAGAAAGAGTATGGAGAGTATGTAACCATAAAAGGCACCGGCAGTGCCAACTTTATTAGTGTACAAAAAAATAGATAAAAAATGTCTAAAAAGACAAGACAAGAATATACAAAAGGTAATCAATCTCTTTACAGAAAATTGTATCTGAGACATGTAGAGCATAAATAGAGCATAAATGAATGGTATCACCCAGTGCCAGCGAACCAAAACCATCCACCCACGCAGGGTGAGTGTGGTGGGGGTAGGTGGCTAATGCATACATCCTGACATGTTTCGGAGAAGACCGTAGTCAAACTTGTATACTCCTTCATCAGGGGAATTGTTTATACATACAGATGGGTGAAAGAGAATAGTTTCTTGTCTCTAAAACATAAATATGAACATCAATAAGTAACATAGCAGAAAAAGGGACCAAAGGAATGGTCTACTTTGTGGCTATTGTTATATAACAAAAAATCATCAATCATAGTACTTACATAGTGAAGCTCATGTCATGAATAAAAACAAGCAGATGAGGAAATCAACATGCTGGTTGTGAGGGTCCTAAGGTGACAGGGAGAGCGCCTGCGACAAAATGCGGAACCGCAAGGGCACCTTTACAAGGTACGCCTAATCCACCCTGTAGCAAACAATGTCAGCATTAGGGGGAAAGATTGCACAAGGGGAGAGGCCAAAAAAGTATGTTTGTTTTAAAAAAAAAATTTTATGAGTAAGTAAGGACAGGCCCTGTGAGGCGCCGAATCCATAGAAGGCATGGTTCTTACCTGGGTATTGAAAGTGGATCAGGGACAACTGCTGCTGACAGTCTGGTGTCTGCCACTGTATTGGCATAAGACATCCGGATCTGAGCAGAAAAGTAGCCTATATATAGGAGCGAATGGGTGATTATAGCAGGGTTGCTAAAAATGATGCAGCTGTGTAGTGACACAGCTGAGGATGATTGGATCGGGGGTGTGTAAGGAAGGTCCAATCCGAGGCAGACCGAGAGACAGCCCCGGCTGCCGCGCTGACACGCACGGCGGGCGGGGGCATGCCCGCGTCAGCGTGCCACCGGCAGGAAGGCCTCGACGATCGTCATGGAGAAGACAGCGAGGGCATTTTTTGAGATACTGAATTTTGAGTTTTCACTAGCTGTAAGCCATAATCATTAAAATAAAAAGAAAGAAATGCTTGAAATATGTATATCACTCGGTGTGTAATGCATCTATATAAAATATATAAGTTTCACTTTTTGAATTGAATTACTTAAATAAATAAACGTTTTTATGATGTTCTTATTTTATGAAATGCACCTGTATACTATTGCTGTATCTTGTGGTATTCAGGAATTTATTCAAGAAAACTTGTAGGTCCACTTTAGGAACTATCTGAGCTAAAGTGTGTGCATCTGTCTGTCTATGTATTTCTATGTACTGTATATTTAACATAATTTAGCAAATAATACATTACAAATAAACAAAATGCAACTTCCCACCTTGCATATGATATTGTAAAAACTCCATCTTTAAAAAACGAAATTATTGCAGTGTGAATAAATTATTGTGTTGATTATCCTTTAATGATGAGCTTGAATTTTTTAAATACTTAATGAAGCAAAAACAATTAATGCTTAAAAGAGAATGCCGCCCAAAAAGATTCCAACCTTTTTATATTTTTCTAACTTGTTTCCAGAGTAATTTTCTTTAAATGGAATGCCTCTCCTCACTAGGAAACCACCAACACAATACTTTAGGCATATTCACTAGTAGAGATTGGCCGAAAACCCCCCTGTTCAGTTCGTAGCAGAACTCCCGAACAGGGGAAAAGTTCTAATCTGAATGGTGAACCATATTGAAGTCTATAGGTGAATAGTGAACCCCATTAAAGTCTATGGGAGCCAAACAGGAAAAATCAAAAGTGCCAATTATGAAGGCTTATATGCAAGTAATTGGCTATAAACGGTGTATGGAGGTCTGGGTACTGCCCTGGGGGACATATATCAATGCATTTTAAAAAAAAAACAATAGTTTTTTTAGGAGCAGTGATTTTTAGTATGCTTAAAAAGCAACAATAAAAATGAAAAATTCATTTAAATATAGTGCCTGGGGCATCCCCTTAGTCTGCCTGCAAAGTGGCGCATCTGTAGCATACATAGAACATGCTGCAGCAAAAATGACATTTCTAAAGAAAAAAACGAGTCAAATCACAGTTTAAATGACTCGCGGTTGCAATTGCCCACACCTGGCTTTTGAAAAAAAAAGAAAGAAAAAAACGCCAAAATTAAAAAAAAAGATTGGCGTGGGGTCTCTCCAAAATCCATACCAGACCCTTATGCGATCAGGAAAGAGGGGGGGGAACGAGCAAGTGCCCCCTCTCCTGAACCATACCAGGCCACATGCCCTCAACATGGGGGGGTGGGTACCGTGCTCCCCACCCCAAAGCACCTTGTCCCCATGTGGCATATGAATGCCACTTTTATTTACATATCTTTCCCACCGGATGCAGCTATTTACATATGAATGCCGTCCCCTATTTACATATGATTGCCGGTTATTTACATGTAAACACAAGGTCTGCAGGTGAGTCATCTGTACACAACAATAGGGCAGAGCTAAGCAGCATTAGTAGCAGCAATTCACACTGAGATATCAGGACACAGCACGGGACTAAAACTTCAAGGGACAAGAGAATTTAAACTGGGATAGTTGGCAACTATGAGGCAGCTGCTTTAGGCCCCACAACAATGACAGGGCCAACGAGAAAAGGCACAAAACATTAACTAATAACTGTCCAATAACAGTCCTCCAAACACAGGAGATGCACGGGACTTTTCCTGCATCCAGATGCAAGACCAAGCATCCAGGGACAGTTGTGGGGATACAATGTTATCGGATCACTTTCTGCGGCCCCGTTGAAAGTCTCGTAACCGGTCTTGAAGCTGAAACCAGTCAGGAGGGCAACAGTGTCGTTAAGGGCAGGCACCCAGCAACTCAGGACCGGAGGAAACAGGGCTGGCCGGAATGGGCACCGGCGGGGCCAAGAAGGGATCCAGTAGTTCAGTGGGTGAACAGACCTCTGGACCAGGGCTGGAGGGCTCTGTTGGAGCTGAGTTCAAAAGTTCAGAGTCCCCCCAATCATCAGTCCCCGTGCATTCTGATCCGCTGGGGGCAGATCCTTGCGACACTGGTGATTCAGTCGGCGTCAGGGATTCGGGCAGTTGAAAACAAGGACACAGTTGGTCTGCATGCCGTCTGCAAATGGAACCATCTTCCAGGCAGACATTATACATCTTGGGTCCCAAAGTCTCTGCAATGACAGCAGGAAGCCAACGGGTGTTGGAAGCCCCATAAGATTGGGCCCATACCTTTTGTTGGGCTTTGAATCGGGGGAGCTCATTGTGTTTGACCATCTTGTCTTGGGACTATAGTACATGTTCCTGGACTGTTTGAGGGTGGAGCATGTCCAAAACAGTCCATGGCTGCCGACCCAGAAGGAGTTCTGCTGGAGTTTTCCCGGTGGTTGCATGTGGTGTGTTTCTGTAAGCAGAAAGGAAGGAGTCCAGCTGCTGGGGTGACAGGGACTGTTGTTTATTTGCAGCCACTGTAGCTTTGAAATAGCGTTTAAAAGTCTGCACAAACCTTTCTGCTTGACCATTTGTAGTCGGGTGGTAAGGTGCGATCAACTTGTGCTTGATGTTGTGGGCAGTCAGGTAACGCTGAAATTCCTGACTGGTGAATTGCGCACTGTTGTCTGTGACGATTTCTCTGGGGTATCCAAACATAGCAGCGAGATGTAACAGTATGGAAACCGTTGCCTTAGTAGTTGGCTGAGTAACAGGAATTACCTCAGGCCACTTTGAATGGGCATCCACTATGATCAAGAAGGTGTGTCCTCTGATCGGGCCTGCAAAGTCCAAGTGTAGGCGAAACCAAGGAACCTTGGGCGAAGTCCAGGGCTGGAATCACCCTGGAGGAGGGTCTCTTGCAGTTTGTACATATCCAGCACAAGCATTCACATATGTCGTGATATCTGAGTCTAGGTTTGGTCACCACAAATAGCCTCGGGCCTTTTGTTTCATATGTGTGCCCCCGGTATGTAGCAAGTCCAGAATGTGTCTCTGGAGGGTCTGTGGAATGATCACTCGGTCTCCCCATAAAACACAGTTGCCAGCCACAGTTAATTCCATACGCCTACGGAAATAAGGTTCATAATCCTGTGTGATGGTTGCAGGCCAACCGGACCGTACCCAGGAGAGTATTGTTTTCAGAAAGGTATCCTTGGCTGTATGGGCTGCTCTCTCCCCAGAAGACAAGAAGGACAGGCTGGTGTAACGACAACTCTTGAGCGGTGGAAAAGAGTCCATCGACCTCCCTGTCAGTCGGGACACTGCGTCCGCATTAGCATTGGCATCATGACCACGATACTGGATTTTGTAGCTGTATGATCCCAAGAATAGGGCATAGCGTTGGAGGCGGGCCGCAGTAGTCTGAGAGATGCCTTTGTCTTTGTCTTAATTATCAGTCAAATATCAGTGCTAGGGCCTCTTTGTCAATGTGTGAGTAATTGCTTTCTGTTTTGTCAAAGACCTGGAGGCAAATGCCACTGGTTTTTCTGACCCATCTATTAAGATGTGAGATAGTACAGCCCCCAGACCATAGGGTGAGGCATCACAAGCCAAGGTGAGAGGCTTCTGGAGTTCATAATGCACGAGCATGCATGAGACCAACAGCTTCCGCTTAGAGACTTCGAAAGCACATGCAGCCGACCAGTCCCATCTGGAGTGTTTCTCCAAAAGCTTGTTCAATGGAAACAAGGTGTGTGCCAGATCTGGCAGGAATTTGTGGTAATAGTTCAGCAAGCCAAGGTATGATCGCAGCTGCTGGACATTGACTGGGGCTGGAGCTTTGACTAAAGTATCAACCTTGGCCTCCTTGGTGTGTATACCTTCTGCATCGACAAGGTGGCCACAAAACTCCAATTTGGGCACCTCGAATTGTCATTTTGCTAAGTTCACTTTTAGACCTTGTTCTTGGAGTCTCGCCAACACAAGCTCCACGTTCCGCTTGTGTTCCTGCTCTGTCTGTCCTGTGATGATATAACATCAGATAGTGCAGCGCTAAAATCAAAATGAAACACTAAAGTCCACCATAGTATCAAAATTCCTGGAAAATACCTCATTAATCTTAATATCTCGCTGCTCAAAATAATTGAAAACTTCCATATTGCTGCTAGATTAATGAAAATTGTACAAATAACTAAAGAAAAAATACAAATCAGCGCGAAGTGGTAAATATGCGTAATATAGCTGCTGGACACTAGGGTCAAAGAACAAATCCCTCAATACAATGCATGTCAGCAATATTAAAAAAGGCCTGAAAACCCACAATGTCTCTAGACATTTTAAACTACATCACCATCAGAATCCTAAAAGTCTAAATTCTGGGGCATAGAAAGGGTCACTAAGCATTGGAGGGGTGGCAACTTTATAAGACAACTGAGTTAAAGAGAATCATATTGGATCTTTGAAACTAGGGTTCTTTGCCCTGAAGGGTTAAACGTTGATTTTGACACTAACTGCTTTATTTCGGATCGCTAATTGTTTTAATATGTGATTGTTTTAATATTTGATTGTTTTAATATTTGATAGATTATTGTTTTATATTTGATTGTATTTACAATCTGATTTTTTATTGTATTAAACATGTGTGGGTGACAGTTGCTGCGGATGACTGTCATATATTGTTGAAATTGGTTCGAAATGACTATTATAGCATTCCGAATTTAGTAATGTTTTTTATCCATTCCTTATGCATCTCTTCCTTATAGGATTGATGCACATTTTATTTACCCTCCTGTTTTCTAGACATTTGTCTTATGTGCCTGTGAACATTCAGTTCCGTTCACCGCATATTTTATCATGAGGGGTTATGTCCGGATTGACTTCCGGGTTAGCGAGAGGTTAATTGTACCATGCAATTCGTTGTCATGGATACTTACCTTGTATATAGCGCGGGTGCCCACGTCGTATCCTCATCTGCTGATGAAGTCCCTGCCCACTGGGATGCAACGCGTCCAGAACGAGGATACGCCGTGACGTCACCCGCGGCCACTGCGCATCCACACTACCAGACGGAGGTTCGCATCGCTTCGGTTGATTACATGCACTTACCCAGTGCTTAACATGTGAGTGTCACATTTTAGCTTTGTTACAATAAAACTTTGCATACAGAGAGCACTATCTTTTTGCCATTCTTTTTTATATCTTGGTCATATTGGAGTGTCTGTTACCGGAGCCCCATGGTCCCAGTGGAGTGTCTGACACCTGAGTCCTGACGGATGCCTATACATGCTGTACCTTGCTTGAATAAGGTGATTTTTGACCCTCTATAATTAAAGGGCCCATTCCTTCAGGTGAGAGGCCAACCTATTCCTTGGTGGTGGGCTGCCTGAAATCACTTCTCTGCAAACGGGTGTTCGCTCGCACTTGAGGATGATTTATTGATTACTCATATGAATTTTGATACTATGGTGGACTTTAGTGTTTCATTTTGATTTTAGCGCTGCACTATCTGATGTTATATTTGTATTAAGGGATTTGTTCTTTGACACTAGTGTCCAGCAGCTATATTACGCATATTTACCACTTCGCGCTGATTTGTATTTTTTCTTCTGTCCTGTGATGAGCATGTCATCTAGCAGGCACTGTGTGAAAGGAATGTCCACAAAAAAATCTCGTCCATTTTTCATTGCCAAATGGCTGGGGCGGAGGCTACACTAAACACCATCCAATTGGATTCATACAGTCCCTTGTGGGTGTTGATGGTTAGAAACTTGCGGGAACAACTCAAGCAGTGAAGCCATCCGGCTGCAAGAGGGGGAATGACCTGGAGGAGATAGACAGAGACATCGGCAGCACCTCGGAGGCCCTCGGCTGGCGCCACACTCCGGAGGGGATCCGCCATCTTGAGGCCTACGGAGCCTCCGCGATCCCCTGCCTCGGGTGCCGCGAACAGCGAGAAGAGGGCTGCGGCAAGTCACACAACAACACCATCCGACGGTGAGCTACAGCGGGGCCCGGGGGGACCACTAGGGACACAGAATACCCCACAGAGAAGCTCGGCTGGCTCCTTATACAGGCCGCCGGCCGCCATCTTGAGGCCTTTAACAAACATCAATCCCTACCATAGTTCACAGAGGGGGAGCTACCGCCAGGCCTGGGACTTCTACAGTGCCTCCAAAAGGACTACACCTAAGGACCATTGGAGGAGTCGCAGGCGCATCCTGCCCTGCGGCC
This sequence comes from Lithobates clamitans, assembly GCA_037952925.1. NCBI lineage: Eukaryota > Metazoa > Chordata > Amphibia > Anura > Ranidae > Lithobates > Lithobates clamitans. The sequence goes on along the minus strand of JBBGZY010001159.1, from coordinate 914,660 downwards.
TAAAGGACAGTCCACAGCATATACAGTAAGATACTGGACTCTGGGGGGGTTGTATAACTGCAGACTTAACAGCCTGAACCCTTGCAGTGTGCTGGCCCACATCATAGTTTATCCCATCCAGCAGTGGAGGGCACTTGGGCATGAGAAGAGGCAGATCTAGCTCCGCAAAGACAGGTGGGCATACCCCTAAAGCTTCCTCACAGCGGAAATCACAGGCCCCAGCGGGCAGGACCAGCTACACAAACATGGCATCTCAAACCGTCCCTGCGGATCCAGGTTTGGAGGAGGACCGCTTCCAAGCTCTTATGCTGGCTATTTCTGGCTGCCAGAACACCTTAACGGCCAAAATTGACACTCTACAAATGGAATTTGGGCTCATGCGCAGAGATATGGACAAGATGCGGGACCGCGTGTCTGAAGCAGAGCGACAAATTGGTGACTCGGAGGATGCCGTTCGAGACAACCAGGCCTCTATCCATACCCTACAAGCCAAGGTAAAGATACTTGAATCGCGGGCTGAAGACAGTGAGAACTGTAGTCGCAGAAACAATTTGCGGCTAGTGGGCCTTCCGGAAGGCGCTGAAGGTCGGGATCCCACGGCTTTTACAGAGACTTTGCTCCGCACCCTACTCCCGCAAGCCCCATTCTCCCCGCATTTCGTGGTGGAGCGAGCGCACAGGATGCCTCCTGTAAGAGGTCCACCTGGGGCCCCACCGCGTACCTTCATCTTTCGGTTGCTGAACTTCCGTGACAGAGACTTGGCCTTCCGGGAGGCCCGGAAGACTCCGGAGCTTCACTTCGAAAACACCAAGATCATGATGTTCCCAGACTACTCTGTCGACACACAGCGGCTCCACAGAACCTTCGACCACGTCAAGGCGCAGCTACGCCTGAAAGGGCTAAAGTACAACATCTTGTTCCCGGCTCGCCTTAGAGTGATTGATGGAGAGTCCTCTCGATACTTCACCTCGCCGGAGGAGGCTTCCCGTTGGTTGGACACCCAGCCCCAAGATCGAAGAGGGCAGGAGTAGCCCATGCAGAACTGCTTGTGTAAATCTCCAGCGCTGTGGCCTAGTGCTTTAGAAGTAACTTTCTTGGTAAAGTATGCCTGTCACCTTCAACATTTATCTTGTTGACGATTTTTGTTCATGTTGCTGCTCGCACATCTTTATTGCCACCCTCTCCCCCCCCTGTTATTGGTTCCGATGCACTAAAAAGTGCCTGTTGGGGAGGGAGGGGCTGGGGTGATGGATGGCTCCCTTGCTGCTTTTTCCGCTTACTTCCCCATGGGGCTCTACTTGGAGGTTTTATCCTCACCCACCTTCATGTAAGAGGACATTATGACACACCATATGTTGTCGACTGAAGGGAAGGGAGACCGATGGAGGAGAGCACTATTCCCATGGGCCTCATTGGTAGGTCGGTGGGGGTTTTGTGTTACAGATCTGACCAAAAGTGTGTGCCCCTAGCTGCGGCTAGGTGTTTTTTCTTTTCAATTTTTATTATTATGTTTACTTTTCTAGTATACAAGTTATATGGATTCCTATTACGCTTCTTTTATCCTCAGGACACGGACGGATATCTCTGGACTGCACCGAACTCTGACCGCCCCTGTGTTATTTGGTGCCGTTCTGGGAGTTGTCTCTCTGCCTTGTGGGAGAATTTCCTAGAACCTAATGGGTTTTGTTTGGGGTTTAGGCACGCCGAGTTCCACAGCGGTTGTGCGGGGTGGGAGGGGCTTGGGTTTTTGTTTTTTCTTGTTTTATAGTGTTATTTTTTACTATATAAGACAGATGAGCGATAATGTACGTTGCCCGGGGGTGTTATGGATCCGGGCCCAGCTACTTCTCTGCCCGGATCCATGGCAGACCCATAGGTACAGTGTATTGATGATGTTGCCGGCCACCCAGGGTCCGGCTGACCGTAACTTAATCCTTGAATATGTATATCCTCCCACGTTATGGCCCCCCTGAAAATTCTTTCCTGGAATGTTCAGGGACTGGGTGATAAAATAAAGCGCTCACTAGTGTTTGATTATATCAAGAAATACAACCCCCACATCTGCATTTTGCAAGAAACACATCTAGTGGGGAGTAAGATAATGAGTCTTAAACGCCCCCGGGTGGGGAGGCATTTTCATGCCACCCACTCAGGCTACTCACGTGGAGTCAGTATTTTGACTCATAAGTCCCTTCAATTTGAGTTGCTGGATGTTAAGCTGGACCCTGGGGGTAGGTATGTACTAATTCATGCAATTATTGATACGGTTGAGATGGTAGTGGTGGGCATCTACTTACCACCCCCGGCTGACATTTCCCTAATCCATAACCTTATCCCCCTTCTAGCTCAATATCCCACAGTTAATGTCCTCCTGGCAGGGGATTTCAATATAGCGCCAGACCCGTCCCGCGATAGACTCACACCTGACCCCGCCAAGGGCTCCTCCCTATCCAGATGGGCGGGTATATTTGGTTTTGAGGATGTGTGGAGATGGAAATACCCTAATGAACGCTCATACACATTCTGCTCCCTTTCACACAATACGCTATCTCGCATTGATCTCATCTATGCCAGTGGCACCCTTTTGCCTAAGATTAGAGAAATCAAGATCCTCCCAAGAGGAATATCGGACCATTTACCGATGTTCTGTGTTTTACAAGCGGAGACACCCCCTGCTGACAGAATCTGGCATCTGTCTAGATTCTGGATAAACCACCCGACTATAGAATTTGAGATGGCCACCTTGATTAGACAATACTGGTTGATAAATGCAGGCTCAACGTCACCGGGTAATGACTGGGATGCATTTAAGGCCTATATCAGAGGATATTATATGTCTTCTATTGCTACGGAATGTAAAAATAACCAGCTTATACTTGAAGAGGCGGAGGCCAAGGCTCAGACTCTTGAATCTGACTTTGCCCTCACGGCTAACCCCATCACAGGACAGGACATGAAAGCAGCATATAGAGAGGTTCTGCTTCTTAGGGTGGCCAAAGGTAATAAAAGACAGTTGGTTCAATCACAAAAAATATTTGAACAAGGGGAGAAGACGGGGAGACTGCTAGCTTGGCTTGCTAAAGAACAATCCACGACCCCCACTATAGCGAGTATTGAAGCGACTGACGGAACAATAAAGACAGATCCATCAGATATAAACATATGCTTTATGGAATTCTACTCCTATCTGTACTCATCAAGAGCAGGATACTCTGAAGAAGAGCTGTCTGGGTTCTTGGATGAAGTGGACTTTCCTACCCTGACACCGGAAGCTAGGCAGTCCCTGGATAGTCCAATCACACTAGAAGAGGTCCAAATAGCCTTGGGCTCTCTGCAACCGGGTAAGACTCCGGGAAAGGATGGATTCCCTCCCGAGTTTTATCAGCAGTATGCTGAGGAGGTGGCTCCAAGAATACACAATATGTTTGTTAAAACGCTAAGGGAGGGAGTTCTCCCCCCTTCTATAGCACAAGCAATCATAGTAGTAGTGCCCAAACCAGGGAAAGATCCCCAACTGTGTTCATCCTATAGGCCCATTTCCCTGTTGAATTCTGATGCAAAAATTTTAACTAAAATACTCGCCAGGCGTCTCAATGAGGTAATATTGTCATTAGTGCAGGAAGATCAATCGGGGTTCATGCCGGGCAAGGGCACTGACATTAACCTCCGGAGACTGTATGCGGTCTTGGCCTCGGGGATTGGAGACGTTGACCAAGCGGTAGTGGCCTCCCTAGATGCAGAAAAAGCTTTCGATTCCGTGGAATGGAAATATCTTTGGGAGGTCCTCCGCAGATTTGGATTTGGTCCCGTCTTCATCTCCTGGGTTGAGGCGGTGTACAGATCCCAGACGGCCAGGGTGCGTACTGGAGCGGTCCTCTCTCCGTCTTTCCCCCTTCGTAGGGGAACGAGGCAGGGATGCCCGTTATCCCCGGGGCTTTTTGCACTGGCAATAGAGCCCATGGCTATTCTTATTAGGTCCACCTCACAAATACAGGGTATTACTATAGGTCCACTACAGGAAAAGGTGTCATTGTATGCAGATGACACCTTGTTATACCTTAAAGACGACGGACAATCATTGACACAAGCACTTCAGGTTATAGATAGGTGTGGGCGATATTCAGGAATATGTATTAACTGGGGGAAATCAGTATTGTTCCCACTGCACTCTGGGATTGCTCCTGTGCATTTGGACGCACAGCTATGCCGGGTATCACAGTTCAGATACCTTGGCGTAGGGATACACAGAGACCTTCGTCAATTCATTGGCCTGAATCTGACCCCGGTGATGTCTCGAGTGACCCACCAATTTTCTTCATGGAAATCTCTTCCCCTTAGTCCAGTGGGCCACGTAAATTTAATTAAGATGTCCATCCTGCCCAAATTCACCTCTTTGTTCGGACAAACTCCTGTACCCATACCCCTTTCCTTCTTTGCTAAGTTGGACAGTTTGGTCATCTCCTTTGTATGGAATGGAAAGGCCCCTAGAATTGCAAAAACAACATTACAACTACCGGTTACGCTGGGTGGCCTGGCACTCCCATGTTTCTTAAAATATTATTGGGCGGCAGTCCTGGTGACGTCAAAGTGGTGGCTCGCAGAGGAGCCCTCTAATTCAGCATCCGATGTGGAGGCCGCATTGCTGGGTTCCTACTCGAAACTAAGGAATCTCATACATAGAGGGCCCCGCTCCAATCCCAAAATACCGGTGCCCATGAAAACAACCATTAAGGTGTGGGATACGGTGAACGCGAAACTAGAGAAACAAGATACGTGGTCCCCTGTGACACCACTTTGGGGTAACCCGCGGTTGAGTCATTTTCAGTCGATTCCAGATCCCGTCATATGGGCTAAATACGGCATAGTTGCCCTTGGTGATATTGTATCGCAGGGACAACTGATAACGTTTGATGATCTGAAAAGTAGAAAGGGCCTCCCAAACCGGATGTTTTTTAGATTTCTCCAGATAAGGCATGCTTTTCGCTCCCAGTTTCCCAGCCCGATAACTCTGCGGATGTCGGATTTGGAAACTGAACTTAGTGCACCTGAAGGCACTAGACTACTCTTGTCTATCTATAACAAACTTACCCTGTTGGACACATCTAGAGTCTCACAACTGCTGATAACCTGGCAGCATGACATCCCTGACCTGAGTGATGATGACTGGGAGGAGGGGGTGCAGCAATATCTAACTCTGACTATATCCTCTAAGGATAGATTTACCCAATTAAAATTTCTACACCGGGCTTATTACTCCCCGTCGCATCTTGCAAAAATTTATACAAATAGAACAGCCACCTGTCCTAGATGTGGCTCAGATGATGCAGATTTTTTTCATACTGTGTGGACATGTCCACAGATAGTGGTTTTTTGGAAGGCAAAATCAGGGTCCCCTATAGCCCTCTCCCCCTCCTGCTGGGCATATGTGACTATCTTGAGGCCCCGAAAGGAAAAAATTATTTGTTTTTTACACTGCAATGTATGCCAGAAAGGCGATTCTCCCTAACTGGAATCAGCCTCAATCACCTACTAAACAACTATGGCTCTCTCTCATAAATGCAGCCCTGCCCCTATATAAACTAACATATATGGGAAGGAACTGTCCGAAAAAGTTTGATAGAGTCTGGGCAGGTTGGGTGGAGGCCAAACACCTGACTATTCCATAGATAAACTAAGTACTATAACTTACACTGTCCTGCTTTAGGTAATTTTGCCCCGGACAAGGCCTCCCCGCTATGAGGTTAATATATAACTAAGCTTGGAGGACCCCTGCGGTGCCTTCCTACCCGGCCTCCCCCTACCCTTCCTTCCCCCACAAGGGGGCTTTTATAGCAACCTGGATTTGAAGTTTTACAACTCTATTTTGACCATTCACTGTGCGGCTGAAATATATTATCTGCAATGTACTAGTCGATTTGATATGGTATGGAAAATCCTTGCACATTATCTGTCTTGAGCTAATGTATCTTGTTTTGTATTCTGTTTGTTTGAGATAAATAAATAAACTTTATGTTAAAAAAAAAAAAAGATGTATATTGAAACACAAAATTCATCTGCAATATGCAAACTGCAACCTGCACAAGTGTGAATCAGGCCTAAGGCTCAATTCACATCTATGCATGTTGCTTTTGAGCGTTTCTGCAGTGGTTTTTGTGGTGCTCGACACGTTTTTGAACAGCGTTTTTACAGCGTTTTTGCTGCGTTTTGCGTTTTTGTTTTTTTTTTACAGTTTTTTTATACTGTATACAGTGTAAAAAAAAAAGCAAAAAAAATTGCGTCAAAAATGCCGTAAAAACGCTGTAAAAACGCTGTAAAAATGCTGGACTTGCGTTTTTGATGCAGGTCCATTGAATTCTATTACATGCAAAACGCTGCATTTTGCATGAAAAAAAGTCCCTGACCCTTTCCAAAAATGCAGAGCCACAAAAATGCATTGATGTGAACATGTTCCATAGGAACCCATGTTAAAAAATTCCCATGCATTTCTGCAAAATGCACCAAAAAACGCATTCGTGTGAATGGAGCCTTATGCCGCGTACACACGAGCAGACTTTATGGCAGACTTTGCTCGGTGGACTTTTCAACGGACTTTACGATGGACTTTCTGAATGAACGGACTTGCCTACACACAATCCACCAAAGTCCGTCAAATTCGTACGTGATGACGTACGCCCGGACTAAAACAAGGAAGTTCATAGCCAGTAGCCAATAGCTGCCCTAGCGTGGCTTTTTGTCAGTCGAACTAGCATACAGATGAAGGGACTTTTCGACTGGACTCGATTTCGACGGATTAATTTAAAACATGTTTCAAATCTAAGTCCGTCCAACTTTTGAGAAAACACACGCTGGAGCCCACACACGATCGAATTGTCCGACCAAATCCCGTCCGCCGGGCAAAGTATGCCGTAAAGTCCGCTCGTGTGTTCGCGGCATTAGAGTCCCTACACTCTGGATGAAGATGGCACCTTTGGACAGCAGCATTGTCAATCTGGGGGGAGCAGAGTGTTAGATGTGCATGCAGATTTAGATACACTAACAAATTGAAGCTAACACTTTTTAAGCAGTTACAGCAACAGTTTTATTTCTTTTTGGGCTAAAGGTTTTATATAAATATATAAAAGTGGATCCTTAAAAGCACCTCTGTCAGTAATAAATAGTTTGTCTCATTCCTCTAGCTGCTTCATCTGCAGGAGAGCTCATTCTTTTTTAAAAATAACAGACTTACTGTCTGAATCACCAAGTAAAAATAAGGGAAAGAGAGCCTAAAAAGGAAAACAAATGCAACCAGCACATCTAAAAATAGCCAAGCTGCAATATCTTAAATGGTTGCTTTTGCTTTAATTTTTCACATGACTGTAAACTATTTTGGAAATAATTACAGAAGTACAGCAATCATAATTCAAAATATATGTGCTTTGAAAATATACTATACTCCCACCTTTAAAACTTAAGAAAATCCCTTGTCCCTTTTTAGCAATCTCTTTGCTAGATCATAGGTGAAATCAATGTCATTCTCCTGGAAGTCTGTTTCTTTGATTTCATAATTCTTTTCACAGTTTCCAAAAATACTCTCCTCCACACCTACGATTTTTGTTAACAACATAGTTGTGGTTTACTAGCACCACGGGGCAAAAAAAGAATCCTAATTATCCATGTTTTCCTTACATTTAAATAAGTTGGGTGTATACCACACAGAACTGAGGGTTATTCAGCAATGCCACAGTTTGTATATATGCTTGTATTTCAGTTTAAAGAGAAAAAGTGCAGATCAGGAGTATCACATAAGCATATTAAAAGGTAAATTGCAAAATTCTCTCTTCCAGCCCCACATGGAAAACATTCAGTGTCATATTATGTTTCTCATATACCTATAATTAAAAAATAAATATTTGCTTTAAATGTGAGCCCTAGTCTGGGGAAACACTCAAGTAAACTGATGGTATATAATATTTCTGCAGCAATACGTTTTTGGTATTTTTTTTAGTGAACCTTACAATATCACCATATTAAAAACAAATACTTTAAAAGCTGAACTCTATGCAGATATATAAGACGCAAATATAAATGATACTAACGTCTCGTTTTTATTTCTTTAACCACTTTAAGGCCGGGCCTATTTTTCAAGCTTGTTGATTACAAGTTAAAATCATTTTTCTTTGCTAAAAAAATACTTAAAACATTATATATATTTTTTTCTAACAAAATGACACCGGGGAGGGAAAATGGAGAATAAAATGGCGGTCGTTGCAATACTTTTTGTCACACCGTATTTGCGCAGCGGTCTTACAAGAGCATTTTTTTGGAAAAAAATCACTTTTTTGACTTAAAAAATAAGACAACAGTAAAGTTAGCACTTTTTTTTTGTTATATTGTAAAAGATGATATTACGCCAAGTAAATTGATACCCAACATGTCACGCTTCAAAGTTGCGCCCGCTCGTGGAATGGCGACAAATTTTTACCCTTAAAAATCTCCATATGAGATGTTAAAAAAAACTACAGTTTGCACGTTTTGAGTTACAGAGGAGGTCTAGGGCTAGAATTATTGCTCTTGCTCTAACGATCGTGGCAATACCTCACATGTGTGGTTTGAACATCGTTTTCATATGTGCGCGCTACTCATGTATGCTTTTGCTTCTGCACGCAAGCTCGGCTGGACGGGGCGCGTTTAATTTTTTTTTTCTTATTTATTTTACCTTTTATTTTTAAATTTTACACTGTTCTTTTAAAAAAAAAAAAGTGTCACTTTTATTCCTATTAGCAGGAATATAAACATCCCCTGTAATAGAAAAAAGCATGACAGACCTTTTAGATATGAGATCTGGAGTCAAAAAGACCTCAAATCTCATATTAACACTAAAATGCAATTTAAAAAAAAAAAATTGAATGTCATTTGAAAAAAAAAAAAATGTTGCTTTAAGAGCTATGGGCGGTAGCGATGCTTTAACATCGTTTCCTCCCTGCAATGGTATGGAGACGGGTGGGGGGCCATCTTCCCCTCACTCATCTCCATACATAAGAGGAGACAGGACACGATCGCCTCTGCTTCTGCCGACGGCTTTAATAAGCGACGGAGGGCACCGGAGCTTGGTTGGGAGGGGGGTCTCTCTCACGCCGCCAATAAAAGTGATCTCGCAGCGAATCCGCCACAGAGACCACTTTTATCTGAGGATACCAGGGTTATGGTAGCAAGCTGCTGCCATAACACCGATTACCCTCTTCAAAGTGCCGACATATAATGACGGCGGGCGGTCTGTAAGTGATTAAAAATAACAAACATGTTATACTTACATGCTCGGTGCAGTGGTTTTGCCCATAACAGCCCCGATCCTCCTCTTCTCGGGTCCCTCGCTGGCCCTCCTGGATCCTCCCTCCTGTTGAGTGCCCCCACAGCAAGCAGCTTGCTATGGGGCACCCTAGCCGAGTCGCAGCTCTGTGTGTTCATTCAGACACTGAGCCGCTGTTCGGCTCCACCCCATCTCTCTCCTCCCTGGCTAACTGACTTTGATTGACAGCAGCGGGAGCCAATGGCACTGCTGCTGTGTCTCAGCCAATCAGGAGGGAGAGTCCTGGACAGCTAAGGCACTCGTGCACATCGCTGGATCGAGATGGGGCTCAGGTAAGTATTAGGGGGGTTGAGGGGGGCTGCTACACACAGAAGTTTTTTATCTTAATGCATTCTATGCATTAAGATAAAAAACCTTCTGCTTTTACAACCACTTAAATTCAGCTTCGGCCACTTGGCCACCCTTCCTCGGCTCTATCCCCCCCCCCCTCCCTTCTATCCTACATCCCTCCCTTCTATCCCACCCCCTACATCCTATCCCCTTACCGTCACAGACCTACTCCAGACGCCGTTCTCAGTCGGCCGGCCGCTCAGGACACTCCGCGGCTCCGGCCCAGCCCCCCCTGCTTCACACCAGTCCCTCTCCCCTCCGACCCTCCGGCGCCACCTTCAGCCAGCCGGTCGGCCGCTCAGGACACTCCGCGGCTCCGGCTGGCCTCAGCAGGCTAGCCTGCAGCTCTCCACTCTCCTCCTGCAGTATTCCGCCGGTCCCCCCTCTACCCATCCGGACGCCGCCCAGCCAGCCAGCCGGCCGCTCGGGACTCTCTGCGGCTCCTGGTCGGCTGGTTACAGCACTTACCGTCCCCCCTCTACCGACCAGCCGCTCCGGCGGGTCCGCACCCCCCTTCCTGCTGACCATCTCCACCGGTCTACCCGCCCACCACCACCGGACGGTGTGGGCAACAACATTAGGATAACCCGCGGCTCGGGCCTAGCCGGCGGCCATCTTGGTACTCCCTCTGCCGGCCAGCCACGGCTTGGGCTCAGCCGGCGGCCATATTGGTACACCCAGTGCCAACGGTGCAGCATCCGAGGACCCCCTCCTGAGGCCATCAGCCCCCAGCCACATCACCGCCCGATTGGACCCACCACCCCCCGGTCCATCCATTCAGCCATACCCCCCCCCCTCTGTGGCCTCCACCGCAGCCGCGGCCTCAATCACCACGTTCTAGCCGCTAGAGTCGGTGGGACAGACCACGGCTGCAGCCTAGCCCCAGTCAGCTTGCCACCACAACCCCCTCACTGTTGTCCAACAGAGCCCCGTGCCCCTCTGCACTGGGAACCACCCCTCCTGCTACTGGACCTCACTGCAGGGCACTAGAGATTCACCGGAGGCTAGTCTACCTCAAATCGCCTGAGACGCAGCCACCGCACCACCTACTGTAAGTAACGCCAGCCCCCCTCCTTCATCTTCGGGACCATCAGCACAGGTAAGCCACCGGGGGCACTCTAGTAGTTGATCCAGGGACCCTAGTCCGATCGCCCCTCGGGGGGTCAGGAAGGAATTTTTTTCCTCGACTGCACCATTGGCCAACGCAGCCAGGGGTTTTTTTTTGCCTTCCTCTGGATCAACGAGAGGGAGGTAGGCAGCCACCTCCCTCCAGTACCTCCGCTCCAACACCCAGCCGTCACTCTCACCACTCCAGAGCAGTGGTCAGCCATCCGATCCCTCCATCCCCCTGCAAGGGTATCATCGCCACACCAGTGCCTTCGTCAACACCTTTCCTTCTAGCAACGCCGCCTTCCGCATCATGTGCAACTTCAAGTACACAGCAGACACCCTCCACAGTCTAAGAAACACGGCCGCAACTTTACCGACCACCACGCAAAAAAGACTACAAAAAGAACAATTACTAAGGACCAACCCACAATCAACCATCAAAGACAGGGAGACACCGATCCAACCACAACAACTAGCATGCGCCCTGATCAACACCAGATCTGCAGTCAAGCACAGGCTGGAAATCCGCGATTTCATCATCGAAAACAACATAGACTGCCTCTTCATTACAGAAAGCTGGCTAACTTCCGACTGCAACACCATCCTAACTGAATTGGTGCCCAAGAACTACAGTTTACTATCTGAGCATAGAATAGGAAAAAAAGGAGGAGGTCTAGCAGTGATTTTCAAATCGCACCTGGGGTTCACCAAACCAAACTTACAGAACTCAGTACCTTTCATGGAAACACTCTCACTGCATCTTCAAACAACACCTCAAGACACCATTCACATACTACTATGCTACAGACCACCAGGACCAAAGACCAATATCCTCACGCCGCTCACTGAATTCTTCTCAATGCACACCTTGAAAACCAAAAACCTTCTGGTACTTGGGGATTTCAATCTGTGGGCAAACTCTGCCCAAGACCCTATTGCAACCGCCTGCGTTAACCAAATGGAAGAACTTGGCCTGCAACAACTGATAAATGCTCCTACGCACGGTTCAGGACACACTTTAGATCTCATCTTCAAACAGAATATGGACATCGACGTATTTGACAACACTCCACTACCATGGACGGACCACCATGCTATCAAATTTAAAATCACCACTAACACCATCCTCCGAAAACAGAAACGGGCAACAGCAACACACTGGAATAGATCTCAGAAGAAACTACACTCTGAACTCTTCAAAACTACATTGTCGAGCAAAATTCTTCTGCTAAACCCAAACCTCTCAACGGAACAAACTCTCAACTCCCTAAACAAAGTTTTAGTACAAACAGCAGACTCCGTGGCGCCAAAACGCAGAACACCCGTCCGCACAAAAAACTCGAGTTGGTTTAATGGCACTCTCACCCTACTCAAGCAAGAACGCAGAAGAGCTGAGAGAACCTGGAGAAGAAATCCCACCAAGGAAAACCATGCTAACTACAAAGCACTCACGGTGAAATACCACAAGGCAATCTTCAAAGCCAAAAAAGAACATTTCGCAGACACCATCTCATCCGCCTTAAACCGCCCACGGGAACTTTTCAAAATAGTTGCTCAATCAATGAACCCGACCTGCCTAGAGCCCCCTGCAAACGATACTCAAGAATTCTGCAATGAGTTATCAGATTTCTTCATCGACAAAATCGACAACATTCGGAAAGCAATTCACCAGAAAATAACAACCAACCTCACCCAACCAATGCAAAAAGAGGATATCGACACGAACATCACTCAACCACCGAAGTTCTTTCTGTCCTCAATCACTACGGACACGACTAAAAACATCATCGGAAGCCTTCGCGACAGCACATCACCAAACGACATCATCCCCACCAAATTGTTCAAAGAATGTTCCGACATCCTGGCCCCCACCTTAACTCATCTCATAAATCAATCATTCAAAGAAGGGACTGTGCCAACCTCCCTCAAGCAAGGCATCGTCAAACCCCTGCTAAAGAAACCTAATCTCGACCCTAAAGACCCTAACTGCCGCAGACCAATAACAAGCCTCAACACCATCTCCAAGATTATAGAGAAAGCAGTAGTACAGCAGCTACAACACCACCTGGAGACACACCACCTCCTGGACCCTCTGCAATCAGGCTTCCGCCCAGGCCATGGCACAGAAACAGCACTTCTCAAAATATGGGACGACGCCCTCGAAGCAGCAGATGACGGAGAACCGAGTCTCCTGGTACTGTTAGACCTCAGCGCAGCATTCGATACAGTGGACCACAATACTTTACTTGTCCGCCTCTCAGAAGTTGCAGGAGCCACAGATTCTGCCCTAAAATGGTTTACATCCTTCTTAGAGAATCGCTCTCAGACAGTGAAACTGGGAACATTCACCTCGGAATCTCGGGCAGTCTCCTGTGGAGTCCCTCAGGACTCACCCTTGTCACCAGTGCTATTTAACATCTACATCCGCCCGCTTCTCAATATCATCAGGAAAACGGACCTCTGCTTCCACTCATACGCAGACGACACCCAACTCTACCTTCGCATTAACGGACAAAAAGATCATCATCAGCAACTACAGAAATGCCTCACTTTAATCAATGACTGGATGACCACTAGCTCCCTCAAACTCAACGAATCAAAAACAGAACTTCTTCTTCTGCAAGCCAACAAAAATTCCAAAATTAAGACTCCGTGGACACCACCCTCCATCCTCGGACAGACCATCTCCCCCAGCACCAAAGTCAAGAGTCTCGGAGTCATCTTTGACTCAGGAATGACAATGGATGCACAAATAGGATCGGTGGTGAGCGGATCCCACCACCTCCTCCGCCTGCTTCGCAGACTCATCCCCTTCATCCCAGAAGAGGACAAAGCGGCAGTTGTGGGAACGATCATCAATTCCCGACTCGACTACGCAAATTCCCTCTACGTAGGTCTACCCCAATATCAGCTTGCGCGATTGCAACTCATTCAAAATACGGCGGCAAGACTGTTAACAGGAAAAAAGCCCTGGGAATCCATCTCCCCATCCCTAAAAAGCCTACATTGGCTAACTGTGAAGAATCGGATCATATTCAAGACCCTCTGCCTCACCCATAAATGCATACAAGGAAACGCTCCGCAATATCTCCGGGAAAAAATAAAACACTACACACCGAATCGCAGTCTTCGATCAGCTAACCAAAACCTCCTCCTCATCCCCAAATACCGCTACAAAGCAAAGGGAGAACGTAGATTTGCAGTCCAAGGACCTCGACTATGGAATGCTCTCCCAACCAACCTCCGCATGGAAGAAAACCACCAGGCCTTCAGGAAAAAACTAAAGACCTTCCTTTTCTAGAAGCTGGCTACAGAGAATACATCTAGCGCCTTGAGGCGATTCAGTTCGCAATTGCAGCGCTTTACAAATCATTCATTCATTCATTCATTCATTCATTCATTCAGCTCTGTAATCAATAATCCATCATTCAATTATTTTGTAGATACCTGCATTTGACCTCTCATAGTCCCTGTACAGAAGAGCTAGAGTGTGTTAAGAATAAGCAGTACAAGAAGTCCATTAGTTCATGTGGTGACGAGAAGCATGCTGATAGGAGAAGAAAGCAGAGTAACAGAGAAATGAACTAATTGCTTTGCTTCTCTTTTCACTCTCCAGTCACAGGCTAGCATGGGTCCAAGACAGTTGGGGATCAGAAGAAGTGGGATTATTAATGCTGACAGTCAGCTTGTGAGCATCTTCTGGTGAAAAAGAAGTACTATGGGCAGAGAGCTCCAAAGTGAATATTGCAACAAAAGCAATTTTTTATTTTATCTTTAAAAGGGCTATTTGCTTTTATCTTGTAATCATTGGTTGAAGTTCTGCTTTAAATAATATGCAATGTAAATGAGAAATACAGCCAAAGCTATTTTGGCTATAAATCTCTTATGGGTCACAGAAGTGCAATCCATTCTGCACTTCTGTGACCCGTTTCGCACTCCTGAACCGGCACCTGGCTCAGCCTCTCAGCAATCCGCATAGAGCCTGAGCCAGCTGCTCCTGCCCCCTCCACATCCCAGCACTCCAGTGAGCGCTGGAGGGACAAAGTAGAGAGATGGTGATTGACAGTCACCAGCTCTCTGCAGCCTGAAGTCAGAGAGCTGAGTGATCAGTGGTCTTTGATCACTCAGTTCTTGGTCTGGAGCCGGCGGGGGACAGATGCAGCATTGAATCAATGTTGCATCCACCTAGCTGAGTATATTTGTTTTTTTTTTCCCGTAGCCCATACTTCTTTTTTAAGTTGGCCACACAATGTGTTAATCGCTCAGTGGGGGGTCCTGCCAACCCCGCTCCATTTACCAAAAGTCACACATTCAATCAACCTTTACGCAAGGAGCCTGCTGGAAAATTATAGGCCTAAATGGCTGCCATTGTTCCAGTTCTTTAACAGAATATCAGGACTGGAGAAAGTGCAGAGAAGAGCAACCAAACTGATAAGAGGCATGGAGGATACATATATACTGTAAATATATAGTGAACTTGGCATTAAGTTATTCACTTTTAGGCGGCAAGACTGTTAACAGGAAAAAAGCCCTGGGAATCCATCTCCCCATCCCTAAAAAGCCTACATTGGCTAACTGTGAAGAATCGGATCATATTCAAGACCCTCTGCCTCACCCATAAATGCATACAAGGAAACGCTCCGCAATATCTCCGGGAAAAAATAAAACACTACACACCGAATCGCAGTCTTCGATCAGCTAACCAAAACCTCCTCCTCATCCCCAAATACCGCTACAAAGCAAAGGGAGAACGTAGATTTGCAGTCCAAGGACCTCGACTATGGAATGCTCTCCCAACCAACCTCCGCATGGAAGAAAACCACCAGGCCTTCAGGAAAAAACTAAAGACCTTCCTTTTCTAGAAGCTGGCTACAGAGAATACATCTAGCGCCTTGAGGCGATTCAGTTCGCAATTGCAGCGCTTTACAAATCATTCATTCATTCATTCATTCATTCATTCATTCAGCTCTGTAATCAATAATCCATCATTCAATTATTTTGTAGATACCTGCATTTGACCTCTCATAGTCCCTGTACAGAAGAGCTAGAGTGTGTTAAGAATAAGCAGTACAAGAAGTCCATTAGTTCATGTGGTGACGAGAAGCATGCTGATAGGAGAAGAAAGCAGAGTAACAGAGAAATGAACTAATTGCTTTGCTTCTCTTTTCACTCTCCAGTCACAGGCTAGCATGGGTCCAAGACAGTTGGGGATCAGAAGAAGTGGGATTAATGATGCTGACAGTCAGCTTGTGAGCATCTTCTGGTGAAAAAGAAGTACTATGGGCAGAGAGCTCCAAAGTGAATATTGCAACAAAAGCAATTTTTTATTTTATCTTTAAAAGGGCTATTTGCTTTTATCTTGTAATCATTGGTTGAAGTTCTGCTTTAAATAATATGCAATGTAAATGAGAAGTACAGCCAAAGCTATTTTGGCTATAAATCTCTTATGGGTCACAGAAGTGCAATCCATTCTGCACTTCTGTGACCCGTTTCGCACTCCTGAACCGGCACCTGGCTCAGCCTCTCAGCAATCCGCATAGAGCCTGAGCCAGCTGCTCCTGCCCCCTCCACATCCCAGCACTCCAGTGAGCGCTGGAGGGACAAAGTAGAGAGATGGTGATTGACAGTCACCAGCTCTCTGCAGCCTGAAGTCAGAGAGCTGAGTGATCAGTGGTCTTTGATCACTCAGTTCTTGGTCTGGAGCCGGCGGGGGACAGATGCAGCATTGAATCAATGTTGCATCCACCTAGCTGAGTATATTTGGTTTTTTTTTCCCGTAGCCCATACTTCTTTTTTAAGTTGGCCACACAATGTGTTAATCGCTCAGTGGGGGGTCCTGCCAACCCCGCTCCATTTACCAAAAGTCACACATTCAATCAACCTTTACGCAAGGAGCCTGCTGGAAAATTATAGGCCTAAATGGCTGCCATTGTTCCAGTTCTTTAACAGAATATCAGGACTGGAGAAAGTGCAGAGAAGAGCAACCAAACTGATAAGAGGCATGGAGGATACATATATACTGTAAATATATAGTGAACTTGGCATTAAGTTATTCACTTTTAGGCGGCAAGACTGTTAACAGGAAAAAAGCCCTGGGAATCCATCTCCCCATCCCTAAAAAGCCTACATTGGCTAACTGTGAAGAATCGGATCATATTCAAGACCCTCTGCCTCACCCATAAATGCATACAAGGAAACGCTCCGCAATATCTCCGGGAAAAAATAAAACACTACACACCGAATCGCAGTCTTCGATCAGCTAACCAAAACCTCCTCCTCATCCCCAAATACCGCTACAAAGCAAAGGGAGAACGTAGATTTGCAGTCCAAGGACCTCGACTATGGAATGCTCTCCCAACCAACCTCCGCATGGAAGAAAACCACCAGGCCTTCAGGAAAAAACTAAAGACCTTCCTTTTCTAGAAGCTGGCTACAGAGAATACATCTAGCGCCTTGAGGCGATTCAGTTCGCAATTGCAGCGCTTTACAAATCATTCATTCATTCATTCATTCATTCATTCATTCATTCAGCTCTGTAATCAATAATCCATCATTCAATTATTTTGTAGATACCTGCATTTGACCTCTCATAGTCCCTGTACAGAAGAGCTAGAGTGTGTTAAGAATAAGCAGTACAAGAAGTCCATTAGTTCATGTGGTGACGAGAAGCATGCTGATAGGAGAAGAAAGCAGAGTAACAGAGAAATGAACTAATTGCTTTGCTTCTCTTTTCACTCTCCAGTCACAGGCTAGCATGGGTCCAAGACAGTTGGGGATCAGAAGAAGTGGGATTAATGATGCTGACAGTCAGCTTGTGAGCATCTTCTGGTGAAAAAGAAGTACTATGGGCAGAGAGCTCCAAAGTGAATATTGCAACAAAAGCAATTTTTTATTTTATCTTTAAAAGGGCTATTTGCTTTTATCTTGTAATCATTGGTTGAAGTTCTGCTTTAAATAATATGCAATGTAAATGAGAAGTACAGCCAAAGCTATTTTGGCTATAAATCTCTTATGGGTCACAGAAGTGCAATCCATTCTGCACTTCTGTGACCCGTTTCGCACTCCTGAACCGGCACCTGGCTCAGCCTCTCAGCAATCCGCATAGAGCCTGAGCCAGCTGCTCCTGCCCCCTCCACATCCCAGCACTCCAGTGAGCGCTGGAGGGACAAAGTAGAGAGATGGTGATTGACAGTCACCAGCTCTCTGCAGCCTGAAGTCAGAGAGCTGAGTGATCAGTGGTCTTTGATCACTCAGTTCTTGGTCTGGAGCCGGCGGGGGACAGATGCAGCATTGAATCAATGTTGCATCCACCTAGCTGAGTATATTTGGTTTTTTTTTCCCGTAGCCCATACTTCTTTTTTAAGTTGGCCACACAATGTGTTAATCGCTCAGTGGGGGGTCCTGCCAACCCCGCTCCATTTACCAAAAGTCACACATTCAATCAACCTTTACGCAAGGAGCCTGCTGGAAAATTATAGGCCTAAATGGCTGCCATTGTTCCAGTTCTTTAACAGAATATCAGGACTGGAGAAAGTGCAGAGAAGAGCAACCAAACTGATAAGAGGCATGGAGGATACATATATACTGTAAATATATAGTGAACTTGGCATTAAGTTATTCACTTTTAGAGGACAAGGGGACATTCTTTACCTCTATAGTAAAAGAGATTTCATTTCCAAATACGGAATGGTTTCTTCACAGTAAGAGCAGTGAAAATGTGGAATAGACTCCCTCCAGAGGTGGTTCTGGCCATCTCAGTAGATTGCTTTAAAAAGGCCTGGATTCTTTCCTAAATGTACATAATATAACTAACATTTATAGGTAAAATTGATCCAAGGAATATCTGATTGCCTCTCATGGGATCAGGAAGGAATTTTTACCCCTGCTTGAGCAAATTGTTTCATGCTTTGCTGTTTTGTTTTTTTGTCTTCCTCTAGATCAACTGTGGGTAAAGGATTATGCATATAGGATTGTATGATTTTCTAGGATATATTATTTTGTCCTTTTTATTGCTTGAAATAGATGGACTAGTGTCTATTTTCAACCAGACTAACTATGTGACAGCCGGTGGGACCAGCTGTCAAAGTAAATTAGCTGCAGCAGGATATCTGCATAACTCCCAACTTTTTGAGATGGGAATGAGGGACACCTATTAGCAAAGGTATGTAGACATAGGACACACCCCCTGCCACGTCCCCTTAAAGGAGAATTATTTTAAAAAAAATTGTTTTACCCACGAGTGCTTTTTTTACCCACTACTATTCCTTCATATTGGTTTTTGAAATTTACAAATGCAGCAATTTAGAAATTGAATAAAAGGTTTAGCACTGGGAGACACTTTTTGAAATAAATAATGCATTTTATATGCAACTATATAGATCAGACCAAAATGAGGGACAAATGAGGAGGAAAGAGGGGCAGAGGGACTCAAAATCGGAGACAGTTGGGGCTTTGTATCTGTCAGTTTGTTTCACTCAGCTACAAGTTGAAAAAAAAACGTAATGTATGGCCAGCTTTAACCTTAACTGCTTCTGGACTGCCCACCATATATATATATATATATACAGGGCCGGTACAAGGCAGGGGCGGAAGGGGCACGTGCCCTGGGCGGTATCATTTGCAATGGGGGGGGGCGCAGCCTGCAGCCACGGCCACCGCCCCCCACCCCCCACCGCCAGTGTATTTGTGAAAGTGACCTACGTTTCATAATGTCAGCGCCCAGCGGCACTGTATAATTGCGCTCTGCCTCCTGCATGATCCCTAAATTCCGGACCTCAGCACAACTTCTCTGTGTCACAGACAGTTTACTCCCCTACGGAGGAGTCCCGTAGTCCCTGCCAGCGCCGTGACGTCACTCACGGCCGGAGGCGAGGGAGGACGGAAAGGAGCGCAGGGAGCTGTGTCAGAGTCGGCGCGCTGTTACCTCGAGGAGCCGAGGAGCTGCTGCCTGCCTGCCTGGCTGGCTGTCTGTCTGTCTCTACTAGTGTAGCTGCCGCTGGATTCTGGAGACTGGAAGGAAGCTAAGGTAGAATTTAGATTGCAGTGTGTGCCAGTGTTCTGACTGAACTTGTGTAAAAGTACTAAAAAAACAGATTAATAAATGGCTGGATTGGGGGAGGGGAGGAGGCTGAGGCGAGGTTAATCACTTAACAACCGGCCCATTGCCCACAACACTGTGCAAAACTCTGCAATACCCCACAATACTGTGCAATACTCTGCAATACCCTGAAATACTCCGCAATACTCCACAACACTGTGCAATACTCTGCAATACCCCGCAATACTCTGCAATACCCCACAATACTATGCAATACTCTGCAATACCCCACAATACTGTGCAATACTCTGCAATACCCCACAATACTATGCAATACTCTGCAATACCCCACAATACTGTGCAATACTCTGAAATACTCCACCATACTCTGCAATACCCCACAACACTGTGCAATACCCCACAATACTCTGCAATACCCCACAATACCCTGCAATACTCTGCAATACCCCGCAATACTCTGCAATACCCCGCAATACTGAGCAATACCCCACAATACTCTGCAATACCCTGCAATACCCTGCAATACCCCACAACACTGTGCAATACTCTGCAATACCCCGCAATACTGTGCAATACTCTGCAATACCCTGAAATACTCCACAATACTCCACAACACTGTGCAATACTCTGCAATACCCCGCAATACTCTGCAATACCCCACAATACTGTGCAATACTCTGCAATACCCCACAATACTGTGCAATACTCTGCAATACCCCACAATACTTTGCAATACTCTGCAATACCCCACAATACTGTGCAGTACTCTGCAATACCCCACAATACTGTGCAATACTCTGCAATACCCTGAAATACTCCGCAATACTCCACAACACTGTGCAATACTCTGCAATACCCCGCAATACTCTGCAATACCCCACAATACTATGCAATACTCTGCAATACCCCACAATACTGTGCAATACTCTGCAATACCCCACAATACTATGCAATACTCTGCAATATCCCACAATACTGTGCAATACTCTGCAATACCCCACAATACTATGCAATACTCTGCAATATCCCACAATACTGTGCAATACTCTGCAACACCCCACAATACTGTGCAGTACTCTGCAATACCCCACAATACTGTGCAATACTCTGCAATACCTCACAATACTGTGCAATACTCTGAAATACTCCACCATACTCTGCAATACCCCGCAACACTGTGCAATACCCCACAATACTCTGCAATACCCCACAATACCCTGCAATACTCTGCAATACCCCGCAATACTCTGCAATACCCCGCAATACTTTGCAATACCCTGCAATACTGTGCAATACCCCACAATACTCTGCAATACCCTGCAATACCCCGCAATACCCCACAACACTGTGCAATACTCTGCAATACCCCGCAATACTGTGCAATACTCTGAAATACCCTGAAATACTCCGCAATACTCCACAACACTGTGCAATACTCCGCAATACCCCGCAATACTCTGCAATACCCCACAATACTGTGCAATACTCTGCAATACCCCACAATACTCTGAAATACTCCACCATACTCTGCAATACCCCGCAACACTGTGCAATACCCCACAATACTCTGCAATACCCCACAATACCCTGCAATACTCTGCAATACCCCGCAATACTCTGCAATACCCCGCAATACTCTGCAATACCCCACAATACTCTGCAATACCCCACAACACTGTGCAAAACTCTGCAATACCCCGCAATACCCTGCAATACCCCGCAATACCCCACAACACTGTGCAATACCCCGCAATACTGTGCAATACTCTGCAATACCCTGAAATACTCTGCAATACTCTGCAATACCCCACAACACTGTGCAATACTCTGAAATACCCCACAATACTGTGCAATACCCTGCAATACCCCACAATACTCTGCCATACCCAGCCATACTCTGCGATACCCCGCCATACTCTGCGATACCCCGCCATACTCTGCAATACCCCGCCATACTCTGCAATACCCCGCCATACCCAGCCATACTCAGCCATACTCTGCGATACCCCGCCATACTCTGCAATACCCCGCCATACTCAGCCATACTCTGCAATACTCGGTGATACCCAGCCATGCTCAGCCATGCTCAGCCATGCTCAGCCATGCTCGGCTATACTCTGCCATGCTTAGCCAAACAACATTGATTCTTTATTAAAAACGGGGGGGGGGGGCGCAGTTTGCCATCTTCGCCCTGGGCACCAAATGGCCTTGTCCCAGCACTGTATATATATATATATATATATATATATATATATATATACTGCAGCTGGGCGGCCCGGCTGTGCAAAATCACGTAACTGTACATGATTTCATGCACGCGATGTAGGGGGCGCCTGCCACTCCTGCTGTCATTGGACACAGCGGGAGCCAATCAGAGGGTCTGTCATCATTCTTTGGAGAGACAGATCAGCTATGTGCCTATGTAAACAAGGCAAACCACTAATCTGTCAGGGAGCACTGATCGCTGTATTGGTGTCACTGGTCCCCAAAAAGTGTCAATTAGTGTCCAATGTGTCCGTTGCAATGTTGCAGTCCCGCTAAAAATCGCTGATCACTGTCATTACTAGTAAAAACAATAAAAAAAAATAAAATGTCCCTAAATCTATCCTATAGTTGTTGGACACTATAGCTTTTGTGCAAACCAATCAGTATATACGCCTATTTGGATTTTTTTACCAAAAATATGTAGCAGAATACATATTGGCCTGAATTGATGAAGAAATTAGGTTTTTTAAATTTTTTTATTGGGAATGTTTTATAGCAGAAAGTAAAAAATATTGTTTTTTATTCAAAATTGTCGGTCTTTTTTGTTTATAGAGCAAAAAATAAAAACCGCAGAGGTGATCAAATACCACCAAAAGAAAGTTCTATTTGTGGGAAAAAAAGGACATCAATTTTATTTGGGTACAGCGTCGCACGACCGTGCAAATTAAAGCAACACAGTACCGTATCGCAAAAAAAATGGCCTGGTCAGGAAGTGGATAAAACCTTCCGCAGCTGAAGTGGTTAGTTTAATTACATAAGAGTGGCAGACCAATGCCTGGTCCACAGCAAAGTAATAGAACTGAATGTGCTGCTGTAATCTAAGCAAGGCATATCTCCACTTATCAATGCTCCTGACTAGGGATGGTCCCAATGTTCGAATCGAACGTAAGTTCGACTCGAACATCGGGTGTTCGTTTGTTCGCAAATCAACCGAACATATGGGCAAATTCGAGTGCTGCATAGCGCCCCATAATATACTGCGAGAGCACAGTGCATTGACGGCTGCTGATTGGCCAAAGCATGCACCTGATCTGCATGCTTTGGCCAATCACAGCGTGCTCTGCTGTGCCTTTGGCCAATCAAAGGCAGGGTGCCTTGATTGATATTACAGTCAGTGTAGACTATATATACCGTGCAGGCAGTGTATTTATATATATATACAGCATCTGAGACTGCCTGCACGGTATAAATAGTCTACACTGAATGCACTGTATATATGGTCTACACTGAATGCACTGTGTATACAGTGGGGACGGAAAGTATTCAGACCCCCTTAAATTTTTCACTCTTGGTTATATTGCAGCCATTTGCTAAAATCATTTAATTTCATTTTTTTTCCTTATTAATGTACACACAGCACCCCATATTGACAGAAAAACACAGAATTGACGTTTGGGATGACCAGAACCCTTCCTAGAGCTGACCGTCCGGCCAAACTGAGCTATCGGGGGAAAGAGCCTTGGTGAGAGAGGTAAAGAAGAACCCAAAGATCACTCTAGCTGAGCTCCAGAGATGCAGTCGGGAGATGGGAGAAAGTTGTAGAAAGTCAACCATCACTGCAGCCCTCCACCAGTTGGGGCTTTATGGCAGAGTGGCCTGATGGAAGCCTCTCCTCAGTGCAAGACACATGAAAGCCCGCATGGAGTTTGCTAAAAAAACACCTGAAAGACTCCAAGATGGTGAGAAATAAGATTCCTTTGGTCTGATAAGACCAAGATAGAACTTTTTGGCCTTAATTCTAAGCGGTATGTGTGGAGAAAACCAGGCACTGCTCATCACCTGTCCAATACAGTCCCAACAGTGAAGCATGGTGGTGGCAGCATCATGCTGTGGGGGTGTTTTTCAGCTGCAGGGATAGGATGACTGGTTGCAATAGAGGGAAAGATGAATGTGGCCAAATACAGGGATTACCTGGACAAAAACCTTCTCCAGAGTGCTCAGGACCTCAGACTGGGCCGAAGGTTTACCTTCCAACAAGACAATGACCCTAAGCACACAGCTAAAATAACAAAGGAGTGGCTTCACAACAACTCGGTGACTTCTTGAATGGCCCAGCCAGAGCCCTGACTTAAACCCAATTGAGCATCTCTGGAGAGACCTAAAAATGGCTGTCCACCAACGTTTACCATCCAACCTGACAGAACTGGAGAGGATCTGCAAGGAGGAATGGCAGAGGATCCCCAAATCCAGGTGTGAAAAACTTGTCGCATCTTTCCCAAAAAGACTCATGGCTGTATTAGATCAAAAGGGTGGTTCTACTAAATACTGAACAAAGGGTCTGAATACTTAGGACCATGTGATATTTCAGTTTTTCTTTTTTAATAAATCTGCCAAAATGTCAACAATTCTGTGTTTTTCTGTCAATATGGGGTGCTGTGTGTACATTAATGAGGAAAAAAATGAACTTAAATGATTTTAGCAAATGGCTGCAATATAACAAAGAGTAAAAAATTTAAGGGGGTCTGAATACTTTCCGTCCCCACTGTATATACAGTATCTCACAAAAGTGAGTACACCCCTCACATTTTTGTAAATATTTTATTATATCTTTTCATGTGACAACACTGAAAAAATGACATTTTGCTACAATGTAAAGTAGTGAGTGTATAGCTTGTATAACAGTGTAAATTTGCTATCTCCTCAAAATAACTCAACACACAGCCATTAATGTCTAAACTGCTGGCAACAAAAGTGAGTACACCCCTAAGTGAAAATGTCCAAATTGGGCTCAATTAGCCATTTTCCCTCCCCAGTGTCATGTGACTCATTAGTGATACAAGGTCTCAGGTGTGAATGGGGAGCAGGTGTGTTAAATTTGGTGTTAACGCTCATACTCTCTCATACTGCTTACTGGAAGTTCAACATGGCACCCCATGGCAAAGGACTCTCTAAGAATCTGAAAAAAAGTATTGTTGCTCTACATAAAGATGGCCTAGGCTATAAGAAGATTGCCAAGACCCTAAAACTGAGCTGCAGCACAGTGGCCAAGACCATACAGCAGTTTAACAGGACAGGTTCCACTCAGAACAGACCTTGCCACGGTCTATCAAAGAAGTTGAGTGCACATGCTCAGCGTCATATCCAAAGGTTGTCTTTGGGAAATAGATGTATGAGTGCTGCCAGTATTGCTGCAGAGGTTGAAGGGGTGTGGGGGAGTCAGCCTGTCAGTGATCAGACCATACGCTGCACACTGCATCAAATTGGTCTGCATGGCTGTCATCCCAGAAGGATGATGCACAAGAAAGCCCACAAACAGTTTGCTAAAGACAAGCAGACTAATACTGAAGCAGAGCATGATCCTATCCCTTCGGAGACTGGGTGCAAGGCAGTATTCCAACATGATAACGACCCCAAACACACATCCAAGACGACCACGGCCTTGCTAAAGAAGCTGAAGGTAAAGATGATGGACTGGCCAAGCATGTCTCCAGACCTAAACCTTATTGAGTATCTATGAAGCATCCTCAAACAGAAGGTGGAGGAGCGCAAGGTCTTTAACATCCACCAGCTCCGTGATGTGGAAGAGGACTCCAGTGGCAACCTGTGAAGCTCTGGTGAACTCCATGCCCAAGAGGGTTAAGGCAGTGCTGGAACATAATGGTGGCCACACAAAATATTGACACTTTGGGCCAAATTTAGACATTTTCACTTGGGCGTGTACTCACTTATGTTGCTGGCGGTTTAGACATTAATGGCTGTCTGTTAAGTTATTTTGAGGGGACTGTAAATGTAAACTGTTATACAAGCTGTACGCTCACTACTTTACATTGTAGTAAAGTGTAATTTCTTCAGTGTTGTCACATGAAAAGATATAATAAAATATTTACAAAAATGTGAGGGGTGTACTCACTTTTGTGAGATACTTTATATATACACAGTGCATTCAGTGTAGACTATATATACAGTGCATTCAGTGTAGACTATATATACAGTGCAGGCAGTCTAATATATATATATATATATATATATATATATATATCATATACTGTACAGTCAGTGTACAGTATATAATACAGTGCATTGAAGTGGTTCCCATATGAGAGAATTAGGAAAAAAACGGCCTTTTGGGTCTGGCATAGATTTTAAAGGGAACTCCATGCCAAAATTAAAACAACAAAATTGGCATGGGGTCACCCCAAAATCCATACCAGACCCTTATCCAAGCAAGCAGCCTGGCAGGCCAGAAAAGGGGGGGATGAGCGAGCGCCACCTCCTGAACCATACCAGGCCACATGCCCTCAACATGGGGTGGGTGCTTTGGGGTCCCCCCCCCCAAAAAAATTTGACGGCCGGTGGGTGGGAAGTGTTTAAAAAAAGGAATTGTTAAAAACTATCTGTTGTGGTTTTTCATTTTTGACACTTTATTTGGTGAATGGGTAGGGGTACAATGTACCCAATACCAATTCACATAGGGGGGCAGGATCTGCGGGCCCCCGTGTTAAAGTGGGCTTACAGATTCCAATAAGCCCCCCACCCGAAGACCCCCACAACCACGGACCCCCACAACCAACTTGCTTCCGCCCCCCCTCCTATGTGAATGGGTATCGGGTACATTGTACCCCTACCCATTCACCAAAAAAAGTGTCAAAAAGGAAAAACCACAACAGACAGTTTTTAACAATTCCTTTATTTAACCGCTTCCCATCAAATTACGGCTGGGCGGCGCGGCTCTTGTTCTGGGTGGACGTCATATGACAGCCCTGCATCGCGGTGATCGGTGGTGCGGTGTGTCAGTTTGACACACTGCTACACCGATCTTGGTAAAGAGCCTCTGACGGAGGCTCTTTACCATGTTATCAGCCATTCCAATCACGGCTGATCATGATGTAAACAGGAAGAGCCCTTGATCGGTTTTTCCTCACTCGGGTTTGACAGATGCAAGCAGAGGAGAGCCGATTGGCTGCTCTCCTGACAGGGGGATCTGTGCTGATTGTTTATCAGCATAGCCCCCCCTCGGATGCCCACCCAGGACCACCAGGATGCCGCCAGGACCACCAGGGATGCCACCACACTGGACCACCAGGTATGCCACCCTAGACCACCAGGGAAATGCCAATCAGTGCCCAGGCAGCTGCCAATCAGTGCCCATCCCCAATGCCTGCCAGTGCCATCAGTGATGCCTATCGATGCCATCTATCAGTGCCGCATATCAGTGCCCATCAGTGACAAGTGCCCATTAGTGCCCATCAATGCTGCTTATCTGTGCCCAGCCAGCAGTGCCGCCTATCAGTGCCACCCATGAGTACCCATCAGTGCAGCCTTTCAGTGCCCATCAGTGTTGCCTATCAGTGCCCATCAGTGCCCACAAGTGCCACCCATGAGTGGCCATCAGTGCCACCTGTCAATGCCCATCAGTGCTGCATATCAGTGCCACCCATCAGTGCTGCCTACCAGTGCCCATCAGTGTCGCCAATCAGTGCCCATCAGTGCCCATCAGTGCCCATCAGTGCCACCTCATTGGTGCCACCTCATCGGTGCCGCCTTATCAGTGCCTGTCAGTGTCGCCTTATCAGTGCCCATCAGTAAAGGAGAAAACTTACTTATTTACAAAATTTTATAACAGAAACAAAAGAAAAACTTTTTTTTTCAAAATTTTAGGTCTTTTTTAATTTGTTTAGCAAAAAGTAAAAAACGCAAAGGTGATCAAATACCACCAAAAGAAATCTCTATTTGTGGGAACAAAATGATAAAAATTCTGTTTGGGTACAGTGTAGCATGACTGCGCAATTGTCATTTAAACAGCAACAGCGCTGAAAGCTGAAAATTGGCTTGGGCAGGAAGGGGGTGTAAGTGCCCTGTATTGAAGTAGTTAAGAAAAAAGAAAAAAAAAGTGCCCCACGATGTTCACCCATCGTCAATCAAGCTGCCCAATGGACCCAAAAAATAGGAAAAAAAAAAAAGCTCTGCCTCAATGGGAGGATTCCCAGTGACTGCTATCTCTTGGCTGTGACAGCTGTTCTATAGGCAAGGGCAGGGCCACCCGGTGACATAACTGAGTGACCCTGCCCCCTTATGACATCATGTGACATCATGTGAAGTCAGAGGGGGGTATGGTCACCCGGTTTCGTCAGCGGGTGGCCCCGCCCTTGCTATACAAACAGCTGTCACAGCCAAAAGACAGCAGTCGATGGGAGGCCTCCCACGGAGGCGGAGTTTTTTCTTGTTTTTTTTTTCCTATTTTTCTGGTCCGTTGGGTGGCATGATTGAAGATAGATGTACATCACAATGTACCCCTACCCATTCACATGGGAGTGGGATCTGAGGGCCCCCTTGTTAAAGGGGGCTTCCAGATACTGATAAGCCCCCCACCCACAGACCCCCACAACCATCGGGCCAGGGTTGTGAGGACGAGGCCCTTGTCCCCATCAACAAGGGGACAGGGTGCTTTGGGGGGACCCCAAAGCACCGTCCCCACGTTGAGGGTATGTACCCTGGTATGGTTCAGGAGGGGGGGCTCTTGCTTACCTCCCCTATCCTGTCCTCCAGGCTACTTGCTCGGATAAGGGGTCTGGTATGGATTTTGGGGGGAACCCATATTTTGGTGTGGAGTTCCCCTGAAAATCCATACCAGACCCTTAGGGCCTGGTATGGACTGGGGGGGGGGCCCACGCTGATTTTTTTCCTTGATTTTTCATCTATATTGCCGGGAGCCGGCAATACATTACAGCACTGTTCTACACATCACACAGATGCGCCACTTTACAGGCAGACTAAGGGGACCCCCAGGCACGATATTTAAAGGAATATTTCATTTTTATTGTTTCACTTTAGGCATTATTAAAATGACTGCTCCTTAAAAAACGGTTGTTTTACAAACTTTTTTTTGCATTTATACATGTCCCCTGGGGCAGTACCCGGGTTCCCATACTCTCTTTATGGCAATACCTTGCATGTAAGCCTTTAAAATGAGCACTTTTGATTTTTCATGTTCGTGTCCCATAGACTTTAATAGGGTTTGCATGTTGGTTCGAACATTTTGCCTGTTTGCATGTTCTGGTGAGAACCAGGGGGTGTTCGGCCCATTGCAACTCCTGACATGTGTGACACCTACCATGATAGACGCGCAGGTTCAAATATGACTCTACCTTCCATTATTAATGATAACATTACCTTTACCTATATTTTTAATAAATGCAGAAAATAATATGTTTACAGCTTTATACTTGTACAACAATAAGTAGCTTGGCCATGAGAGATCTCTAGTACTTATAAGCAAATGGCCCTATGCACTAGATAACATCACTGACTAATCTGCTGAAAATAAAGTATATACAGAATGAGAGACATTCTACACCACTGTGTTTACAAGTCCTGGACACTATGTTTTGCCTATGGCAAGCATTCCTGTTGCATTACATAAATCACATACACTGTAAACACAATGTTGGCTCAACAGTGATATCATTAATGAAAGATGCAGAACAAATGGTGACAATGTGCTCCAAGCTTCTCTGTAGCTGTTGAAGACCCCCCCTTCCTCCTTTGTATTAGGTTGGTTCACATGCAACTTAAAAGCAGTGAGGCAGAGGAGCCATAGAAAGATAATTGCCTCTTACTTAAGCTCTTGGCCTCTTCTGAGAATAGAATGGAAGAATTCCTTGCGTCTTTACTATTATATTTAACAATCTAATTAAAAGTGTTGTGTAGCTATTTCCCATTATAAAAACAAAGACAGTGTAGACCAATTAGACAGCTGTAGTTTACATATCAAAATTACCCTCCGGCTAGCCTATAATGAGCCCCCCAGAAGATAGGTCTTATCTATAAACAAGAATTAAATGAGTCCAAGTTATAGTAACAGGTGGCAATAAATCAGATTAGTCACTTTCAGCTCAGTTGGGGATTTGTTTTAACATAAAACAGATAGAAGGCTATCCATTAGAGGGTATGCTTTTTTGTTGTTTTTGCTAAGTATGTCTTAAATTATCCCCCGTCAGCGAGGGCTAGCCTCTTCAAAGCAAAATGCCTCTGTACAGATTTCTTTTCCCACAAAAGTCTTGTGGTTCTTCACAAGTCTATTAATTAAAGTGTAAAACTAGTAAAGGAACTACTCAACTGACTAATCAAGCATGCAACCACATTTTGGAAAAAGGGAACTGACTTCAAGTGTTTAAATGAAGGAATTCAACTTTTGACGTTGTGATGTTTCTTGGGCTTTTTTCACTCCTTTTTTTTTTCCAGGATCTTAGTAATCCAGGTCATATCACAGCTGTTCATGGGTGGCGGTATTCTTTTATAAGGGGGTAGAACAAATTATGCCTTTTTTGTTGCAGTAATGGAAAATTATCTTTTTTCATCAATTGTGTTCAATTGCATATTTTATGCAGTCAGTAATATTAGTTAAGGGTCTATTTATAACAGCTGTGTATAAAGGGTTATTGCTTTGCAGAAAAGAATTTTGCTATTTTAATTACCAGAGAATCCAGATGAACAAATTAAATCATCGTGCATGTTTTATATAACCATAAATATTGATGAAGTTTGGTTTTTGCCGCCATTATGGGTTCAAAGCCAATCCTATGTGTTCAAGGGTTGCAGAAGTACACTGGACCAAATTCTTTGTAACCATATAACACTGCCTTGACTTTGAATCTATGTCAGTAGACGCAAAAGAGCCAGTAAAGGGTCGACCCCACCAAAAAAATCAATACCAGACCCTTATCTGAGCATGCAGCTCGGCCAGGGCTGTCTTTAATATTGACTGGACCCTGGGCAAAAAACTTTTTTTGAGCCCCCCCATGCAATTTAAAATCAGTTACTGTACCAGATCAGGCAGCAATCGCGATTGGTTGCCAGCGGTTACAGCATATCATTACTGCTTACTGACTGGTTGCTAGAGGTTACAGCACACATTACAGCTCACTGATTAGTTGCTAGAGGTTACAGCAAATGATTTCTGCTCACTGATTGGTTGCTAGAGGTTACAGCACATCATCTCCTCACTGCAGGGGAGCATGATATACAAATTAATGCCACCTTTATTTACATATCAATGCCGCCGATCGCAGCTATTTACTTAGTAATGCCCCCGCTATTTACATATGAATGCCTGTTATTTACATGTAAACACAATGTCTGCAGGTGAGTCATCTGTACACAACAATAGGGCAGAGCTGGGCAGCATTAGTACCAGCACTTCACACTGAGATATTGGAGCAGCTGCTTTGGGCCCCACAACAATGACAGGGCCCAAGGCAGGTGCCCCTTTTGCCCTGCCTTAAAGATGGCCCTGAGCCCAGCAGGCCAGAAAAAGGGGACAATGAGCGAGCACCCCCATCCTTAACCAGGCCATATGCCCTCAACATGGGGGGACAGGGATGGCTCTGCTCCCCCCCAAAGTTCCTTGTCTCATGTTGATAGGAACACTGGCCTCTAGCCAACAACACTGGCTGGTGGCTGTGGGGGTCTGCAAGGGGGTCTTATCAGAATCTGAAATCCCCCCCAGATCCCACCCCCGCCTTCGTTTTCCGGGTCAGTGACGTTCTTCGTGATTAACACTGAATTTACTTTGCTGCATTTATTGAGTTGCTGGATTTACTTGAGTAATCCACCCGCTCCTTAACCAGCTTTTCACTGTTTGTTAAGGAGGAAAAAACCCTGCAAAATGTATGCGGGAACGTATAAAAGACAAAACGCTTGCGTTTTTGGTACGGGTCAATCAGGGTGGATCTGATTTAAATCAAGTCGATTTAAATCATAATTTTTAAAGAGCAACTGTCATCTATGTCCCACAGTGGCTCCACCTCTGACCCGCTGTTGACTCACCGACAGTCTCATTCACTTTAATGGGATGGTTGGTGATGCGGCAGTAAAACAACAAGGTGAGGGACGTGGCGGCAGCAGGTGAGTGGATGCCCACTAACAGGTGCTGCCATGATGGATCTAAAATGACAGGTGCTCTTTAAATGTAAGGACTTATTTTTGCTGGTAGTTAGAATCTTTAATATTTGCAAACAAAATGAAGGTTTTCTATTTAGAATAATAAGCTGTCAGGTTAGTAAAACAGTGATATCAGAACCGATTCAATCATACAGTTTGTAGCGTACATAGATTTCCAAAACAATGGGATAAAGAAATATTCCTCAACTTTGTTTTATCTCATGGTTACTGTGAAATTGTGTGAATACATCAATGCGGTGCATGTTATCTCAGCTTGCAGAGCTTGGATTCATTGAATGAGTTTACCAAAAAGGTAAATATTGTAGAATATACAACCTCATGCTACATAACTAAGCTCCATTTCATGCTGAATAAACTAAATTATTAATGTATCTTAAATAGAAAACTTTCTTTAGAATAGATTTTTACACCAAAAGCAATTTATTCAAATAAATCGATTTAAATCAAAAAAGTCAGATTTTTTTTTTTTTTTAAATCATTGATTTATATCCATCCTGGGGTCCATTGAAGTCTATTACACACAAAACGCAATTTGCTGCGGGAAAAAAAGTCCCCGACCAAAAAAAAAAGCCAAGAAAGCATAGCTGTGAATGTGTTTTTAATAGAAAACCATGTTAAATAGACTGTAATGCGTTTCTGCAAAACGCACTAAAAAAATGCATAGGTGTGAACCTAGCCTTGGGGAATGCTGCTGACTACAACAGCATAGGAAGAGATTAGTGTATGGCACTGTGACAGACATTAGTGTGTGGCAGGTCTGGTAGGTTGAATGCTGTGTATCCTAAAGAAATATTAAACCCAAAAGCAAATATTTGTTATACTGCAGCTTACCAATTCATAGTTTTATTCCTTTTATAGGCTTTCTTTCCTTAATCTGATGATCCTGCCAGTAAGTCTGTTGTTTTTCAATAGAACACGCTGTCCTGCAGATGTATCAGTTACAGGGTTGAGACAAACCACTTAACATTGACGTTGGCTTACAATGATCAGCTTTTATTCATTTATCAAAAACATTTATCCCAAAAGGAAAAACATTGTTCGTGTAACTGCTTAGAAGGGTTTGGCTTCAGACTGTTTAGTCTAATTAAATCTTCAAGTGCATCTAGCATCCCACCCCAAGACTGATAATTAGGGTTGCACCGATACCACTTTTTTAAGACCAAGTAAAAGTACCGATACTTTTTTCAAGTACTCGCCAATACCAATTACCAATTTTGTAAATAAGTAATTTTTCTCCTTCACTGATGTGCACTGATGAGGTGGCACTGAAGGGCACTGATTGGGTGGCACTGATGAGGAGGCACTAATATGCAGCACTGATAGGCACTGATAGGTGACACTGATGGCTGGCACTGATTGGTGGCACTGACTGGACACTGATAGGCATCACTTATGGGCACTGATAGGTGACACTAATGAGAATGCACTGATGGGCAATTGCTGGCATAATAAATGATGAGATGAGAGGGAGCCAATAACAATTTAAAACAACATGGAAAGGAAGGATTTTGCAATGCTAGTAGTAGCCTAGTACAAATGCTATGACGTCCATCTTGATACACCCTGCACTGGGCCGCAGTAAGCCTACATTCAGAAGGCAGAAGCGGACCTCTTGTTACAGCCAGCCCATATAGTTAGTGAACCATATAGGCTGGCTGTAACAAGAGGTCCACTGCAGGCTTACTGCGGCCGAGTGCAGGGTGTACCAAGATGGGCGTTGCGGTATTTAGCCTCTGACGGAGACACGGAACATCACTTCCGTTACCGAATGTGACTGCCTGAGTCGCTGATTCTGATGGAACATATGGCTGCGCCCTGCACCCCTGCCCAGGCCAACTTGCCGTCCGCTGCTGTCAGCCTGATGAGGACTCGCTCTCCTCTCCACCCTCTCCGCTCCGCCCTCTCCACCCACTGACTTCCGAGAGCGCCTCTTCACTCCCAGGTATTGGATCAAGCATCAGGAGCATTTGCACGAGTACAAGTAATCCTGTAAATGCTTGGTATCTGCGGCGATACCGATACTAGTATCGGTATAGCCACAACCCTACTGATAATGCTGCTGTCCAAAGGTGTCTTTGGTTGGTCCTTCACCCAGAGTGTAGGCACTCTAATACAGGAAGTGTGTTACTGTCTAAATCTCCAGGTGAAAACAGCTTTTCCCTGTTCACATGCACTGCAGGCACTACAGACTGCATGTATTTTTTCACAGGGCATATTTCCTAATTGTTGCTGGTTACAAATGTCTGGTGACAGCAGGGGGTTATGCCTGGGAAATGTACATCAGTAGCTTTCAGTTTTCATTGGGAGAACATCTGATTCACAGGCAGGAGGGTGAGGGTGATTTACAAGCAGGAGATTGTAGAAAACAAGCACAGAGTGTTGTCACCCTATAAAACAAAGTGAATAAAAAAGGGCATTTATATCAGTATCACCAGCTGTTATTTTCATGAAAAATAGTTAATAAAATAAAAATAGTCTTTCAAGTGATATTATCATCGAAAAGCTTTTATTAGATTTTATTGGTTGAGTTTTATAATAATATAATATAAATGTGAGATGATATCACAGATATTTTCTTGATTCAGTGATATTGAAAATATTTGATTAATTCAATGGTCAATAGCTTTTGACAAATCTTCTCAAATTAGAATTTGAAATGGCAGTATAGGCCAGCAGACTTGTATGAACATCTGCCTGCCAGCGAGCTTCTGACACAAGTACCTTGAGGCTTGTGGATGTAGATATGGGTAATTAAACTATCAGCTCACAGGCCTTTGAAAGAATTCTGTAGATTGGGCAAATCCAAACGTAGCAGGGAGGGAGATTTATCTATACTGGGCTTCACACTGTCTGCACATTGTCTGGGCTTGACACTTGTCATTTTCCAATGTGCCAGAAATGCTACGTCGACCCAGCCATTAGAACTGGCTGGTCTGTAAAACATATGGCCACTTTAGCTGGCAAGACCTTGCCTCCCAGCAGAGGAGGTAGCACATCTGAATGTAATTGGCCAAAGAGAATAAGTCCACCCCACATCCATATTTGTATGAATTGAGCAGTATAAAAAAGAACATTGCAATGCATACAGAGCCTTTTCTATACAAGATGGATTGCTGGAACTGTCAGTGTTCTTCCACCAGCAGGATGAACCACAATGCCCAAAATGGTAAAGTTTATCTCTGTTTTTTCTCTTTGTAGTTCCCTAGCCAAATTTCTGCATGTCCCTTTTCTTTGTTGTGTTTTTACCTTTCTATATATTTCTATGCTCTGCCCTCCAAGGGGTATTAAATGATAAAAGTGTCTTCTGTGTACTAAGAATTCATATTCCTTGGGAGACTGGTGCATTTTGTTATCATTGTCTGTATGCTTGGTGTAAGTTCATTGTTAATTTATTTCAGGTACTTATACAGTATAGCACTGTCAATTTATGTAATGCTTTACATATATATATTGTACATTTACATCAGTACCTGCCCCCAAGGAGCTTACAATTTAAGGTCCCAAAAGCTGGGTACACACGTCCTGAATATTGGCCAGTTAAGCAGGAACTAACCGATATTCGGACCATGTATACAGCTGTCCTTCCAACAGAAGTCGTGTGTTAGTACTGCGATCTCTCCATTTTTTTTCCTTCAGCCCACTGGGATAAACAAAAAAAAAAACTGAATGTGTATGTGTAGCACCATCTAATGGGCAACTAGTGTAGGTAAATTTATTTTGGTGACTCGTGGTAGCTGTGTGAGTTTGTAATTGGGCTGGGTTACTTAAGGTCAGGCTGGAGGGCTCTGCAGGGAAGGTCTCTGGTACCTTCCCCTGGTTCTAGAAGCTTGGAGAAGCTTCTGGAAGTCAGTGGGTGGAGGATAGGAGGTCCTGATCTGCATACTTGAGGGAATCTAGCCAATTCCCAGGCAGAAGGCACTGGCAGGGTGGCTGGGTCAGCCCTTAAATATGGTGGAGCCTGAGCAGCAGGAGAGTAGGGTGGAAGATGCAGTGCTGATGTTGCTCTCGTGTGGCCTGTGAATGAACCCTGGGTCTGGGGGCTCTGCCTCCAGGCTTGAGCTGAGAAAATAAAGAAGAGGAAGCTTAAGAGAGGGATCTCTATCACCTTTGGGTCTTTTGTGCAGAAGACATCTGGGCTGGCATGGGAGGATCTGATCAAATGGAGGCCTGAACAGGATTCTTTCCCAGTGCAGCGGGGAGCAAAGGACAGTGTGAGTACATCAGCACACCCAGGGGCATGCAAGGGGAGAGACTGCCAGACATAGCATACTTTCCAGGGACAGCATTGCGCTAAATTTCAGTCCCTTGTCCTGGGATGTTCTTCAGAGCAGCCAGGTGGGCTGGTAGTCAAGCAGCCAGGTGGGCGGACTAAGAGCTCCTGGTTTGTAAAGAACTTTGCCACTGATCCAAAGAAACTGCAATTATTCTGGAGGGAGTACAGTCAAGGATCTTCATTTTTGTGTACATAGAACAGAAAGTTTGTCCTCATCTGTTGTTATTCACGTCAAATTGGGCATCCCATAATCCCTTTACCCTATCCAAGTTGTTTCCCCCAATAAAATAACAAAAACAAGCCAGAGGACTGATTTATTGTGTCTGGATGCAAGTTGGAAAAGGGTGTTGCCTGGCTGTGCAGAAATAGGGGGACTGAGTATCCTGCGGGGGTAGTTCTACATGTGTACCAGGCATTCACATTCATACACATACATATTAAGGCCAATTTAGGCAGGAGTCAATTAACCTATCAGCACTTCTTTGTTAATGAACTGACTGATTGCATGGAGATTAGTGTCAGTGTGTGCAAGCGAGCAGATTGCAAGGTACCTTAAAACAGAGCTTCACCCAAAAGTGAAGTTCCTTTTTAAGGCCCCTTCCCCCACTTCTAATTAACAAATGGCACTTTTTGTTTGGGGGGGGGGGAGTACCTAGTTTTGACAGTTCCTTCCCCTCTCTGCAGTCTTCTGGGGCATGTCAGAAGTCTCAGAAGACTGTGGGACCATTTACAATGCGCAGCGCGGCTCGCACATGCACAGTAGGCAGCCATCTGTGAAGCTGCAAGCTGTTACAGCTGGGTACCCACAGTTAAGATGCCGCCGGGGACAAAAGATTGGTGGAACACAGGGCTTGGGTGAGCACAGCGCAGGATCCTGGGCAGGTGAGTATCTGTTTATTTATTTATTTTTCATTTTTAGTAAAATCACTGGAGATCCTCTTTAAGATGTAAGTTGTGTGCTTGGTGAGTGCATGTGGTAATAGGAAAAGTGATGATGCAAAAGATTCTAGTTCAAAGAATTAGTGTATGGTAAACATTTGGCTGCTCCTCAGCCTTTGGAGTGCACCAAAGTGTTTTTAAGATTTGTATGTGCCTGTGGGTGTCCAGCCAGCTAGATTTTGGTGAATTGCCCACCAGTGGTGGCCAGTGATGTTGCAGGCAGTGATAATTATTTTACAACCCTGTTTTATCTACCCAGAGTAAGCCTATCTAATCATTCCACCAATACCAAACCAAGATCTCACTCTGATTTTCAAGTTGTAATAGACATGCATCCTTGAAAATTGGTGGCAGTGGTGGGATATTGGAGTATGCATGCTTTTACAGTGGTGTCCTGTTTGGGGAACTTGGCATTCTAGCAATAATTTGCCAGCATGTACATCTACTTTAACAAAATACGCTTGAGTTCTTTGAATTGTAGTACTGGGGAGCACTTCTT
Organism: Lithobates clamitans; assembly: GCA_037952925.1. Classification (NCBI taxonomy): domain Eukaryota; kingdom Metazoa; phylum Chordata; class Amphibia; order Anura; family Ranidae; genus Lithobates; species Lithobates clamitans. Next base: position 876,940 of record JBBGZY010001159.1, on the reverse strand, counting down.
ATGTGCCTTGCCTGGGTGTACAGATCTATACACCCAAAAATCCTTTTTAAGGACCAATATTTGTCCTCAAAAACTGGCTTATAGTTAGGTCTTCAACTGTCAACAGTCAACACTTTACCTACGCTTTTTGATTAATTAAGATCGTTTCTTTTTTTTTTTCTAGATAAGATTAAGGTTATATACTATAGGGTATTAGGCAGTTGTTGCTGACATTCAAGGGCTGCCTCCCTGCCATATTTAAAAACACTGTTACCAAAAAGACCACACACCCAGGGAGGTAACTACAGGGGTGTCAAGGGTCACTACTGTGACCTGGCCCACACGGCTCTCCTGTACACCTGGATAGGAAGGGTGACAGGGTGGCATATAAAGGAACTGATCCCCTCCATTTTCTTCCTGCAGCCGCTGAAAGACTGCTTCTTCCCCTTGCCCTCCCACTGGCATTCAGCGGCTATGGGAGGAAAATGGAAAATGGAAGGGATCAGTTCCTCAATATGCTGTCCTGCTGCCCCTCCTATCCAGCTTCCTCTTTTTTCTGCTGCTCACGTGTGTGCGCCCCCGGCCCCCCCTTCCCCGCATGTGCGGTAATAGCGGGACTAACAAATCAAAGCATTTACTCATACATCCATATGGATGGAGAGCAGGGCAGTTGGGGCACCGGGGCATATGAAACCGCCCGTCCCACCACAAGCTAACAAACCAGAACTATTTAATATATCTAGTGTGTCATAAGGGGATCAAACAGTACACTGCATACAAAGTCCCTTACTGCTGCCATCTAGTGGCCATATGGCATAGTGGCATACACAACAATATACTGGACACTATACATTTGTGTGTTATCTACTCAGTATCATCATCTTGTGCATAATTTGGAAACAGCAGGATTTAAATGCTGCCAGATACTAGATTTTAGTTAATCAATAAATACATTAATTGGTATTGTAACCAGCAATCAATTATTCAATATCACTATTTTGTGCCTATAGTGAAACCAAAAAAGGTTCTAAGGTTCCTCAGGGGTATTCCTGGAAGGAAGTCACGTGACCATGTGACGTAAGGTGTAGGGGAGGGGCACATGGTCAGACGAGACGATGCGATCATTTTTGGAGCAGCACAGAATTGTTGCAGTGTTGTGGATTTCTATAACTTTTACATGCTGTACATAGTTGGTGCACTGGAGCACCTGGCAAATGTGAGTGTGATAATATCTTTTTAAATAAACAATATTGATTTTAAAAGGATAAAAGCAATATATGGAGCTCCTTTCTTTTTAAATATACCGAGTAATGGTGGAGAAAAACTGAAAGGACGCAAAGGAGGAAAACACGTTTAATTAGTCCATAGGTGACTAAAAGGCTGTTTTTGACCAAACTTAAATGTGAGTTCACACATCATGAGGTGAGTGTACACCTAATCATGGGGGAACTGAGGTAAATTATTATAAGCAGTTTTGAGGACTTGTAATGATTCAGCAAGTCTTACCCTTACTTTGACTTTCACCTGATTGTACTGAACCACTGGATTTATTTTAATTGGACTTTTTTGAGAAATAATATTGTTACTCACTGATCATTATTGTGATTTACACGTTAAGAGAGATGTGAAAATATTTTGGTTATGTTGTTCTATATTTCACGGCTATAATAGATATATAATACAATGCTTTTTAAATTTATTTTTGCACATTTGTATTGGGAGTGTGTCCCTTATATGCCTGCTTTTGTAAATGTTAGTTGCTTGCAAAATTACATTTGAATAGTTAAATTATTGCAAGTTCTCTCAGCTGAAGACAGGCAAATCCTGGAATACAATTTAAGTAATACTGTACTTCTCAATGCATTTCCCAAACATGAGACATATACATTTCTGCCACTAAAGGGCACTGCAGGGAAAAGGCTCCAGTTTAGTTTGCTTGTGGGATCCAATTTGTACCTCCTACAGTTGGGTGATTGTTGGGATACAGCAGATGACAGTTTCTGTAAGGGGGTAAATTTGTCTGACAAATTCGTTTATCTTTATAACCTTTACGTGATTCCTAGTTTTGTTCTCCACCATCATAGCATAATGTTTACAGTACATATAGTCTGCTCAGTCAAATGTTTTTTATTTTCCTCCTCTCAGTAAAATGGCGAGACCAACATTTTTGGAAACATTTCCACAGTGTGATATCTGCTGAGAGCTAAGCTGCAATTTGCAAATATTGTGAGAAGAAATATTCTTTTCAAAATGCTACAAGGATGACAAAACACATTCTTACATGCAAGAGGTGCCCTAAAGACATTAAAAAATACTTTATGGAATTAAATGATGAGGACCATAATGAAAGTTGAAGTAGCTTAACCCTTCAGTTATTATTCTAGAAATGTGCTTTCTGTTGTTTCTGGACTATCACACAGTGTTTCTTCACCAGCAGCATGTGCAAGCAAGAAAGTGTTTCAATCCACTGCCTCCCAAAAATACACAAGCCCTTCATTTATAGATAAAATGACACTTAAAAAGCTGGAAAACATTGATCAAGCTTTTGCAAGAGCTATATATGCTTCTGGATCAGTATTGTGAATAACTAAAAATGCATACTGGTAGGAAGATTTTAAATTATTACGAGGGAAAGGGGGGTGGTTTTCTAGTCTCATGTATTGTTGAATGTTCTTAACATATACAGTCCATGTTGTTAAAAATAACATTTTAAAAAGCAGGTCTAGTTTGTTCACTGAACTTTTATTTCAAGCATAATACTTTTATATACACTGAATTTCATGTACACAGTGCAACAAAATTACTTTCAGTTTGTAAAACTAACACACTTAATTTTTTTGTTAATTTTTCAGAAAATTTTAATTTTTCTGGAAAAAAACAGGGAAAACTGTTTTTTTTTCTCATGGCTTAAAAATTATATCTCTATCCTGCAGAATCTGCTTGCTCCCTACTAACTGTGTGCAAAACCTTTGCCTCTTCCTTTAGGTCTGCCTTCCATATGTTTTTTTTAAAAGGGATTTCCCCAAATTTAATGGAAGCTATGGCTATAGTGCTGGTGCTTTGTTGCACGCTACTTTACCAAACAATTTTGTGGTAACCTGTTGCAAAACACAGCTTTGCATGTGTCAGAAACAAGTGCACCCTGAAATAAAATGGGCCCTAGGAAAAATAAAATCCCCCCCCAAAAAAAAGAAAAAAACCCTGAAACACTAGACCCTAGCCTAGCAAAAATAAAAATAGCAATGCACAAGCATAAAATAAGAATAAAAAACCTCAATAAAACAAACAAATAAAACACTGCGTTACACATGCCAGCATTAAATACATATCTGCCATAAAAGAAATGCGGTACACATTTAATAAAACAATTTTCAGTATTTTCAATCTGCTTTTATAATTTTCTGAAAGCAACAGTTGACTATTCTTATTAAGGTTTCATTCAACTATTGTCACATTATTCTCTTCACATGTAACAGCTAAATAGTTGCTCATATCTTTATGTGCTACCAAATCTTCAGTATCACAGTGTGATTGTGCCCTTCATAGATTGCATTTGCCAAGCATTTATATTATGGAACAATCTCCATCCATGAATGGCCATCCAACAAAGGTTGAGCTTACTGTTATCCTTACAAATGAAGGTAGTACGAAAATCTATTGTTTCAAGGAAACTTGAAATACTGGCCAAAGAGTTAGAGACATACAGTATTTTACCATTAGGTAAATTACTTAATATATTAGTATATTATATTAGTATATATTACCATTAGGTTATATATACAGTATTTAACAGTCAGGAGGGGAGAAGGGGAGTCAGAACAAAGGTTTAATCCTGAATTGACCGCACTTGATCTGTCTAGGCTATAATTGCTTTGTCCTTTTTTTATTATTATTATTATACAGGATTTATATAGGGCCAACAGTTTACGCAGCGCTTTACAATATAAAAGGGAGAAAATACAGTTATAATACAATAAGATACAGGAGGATTAAGAGGGCCCTGCTCAGAAGAGCTTACAATCTAATAGGGTGGGGCAGGTGGTACAAAAGGTTGTAACTGTGGGGAATGAGCTGATGGAAGTGGTAAAAGATTAGTTAGAGACGTTATAGGCTTTCCTTGAAGAGATGAGTTTTCAGGGTTCGCCTGAAGGTAGCAAGAGTAGGGGATAGGTGGAGGTAGCGAGTTCCAGAGGATGGGAGAGGCCCTGGAGAAATCCTGGAGATGAGCATGGGAGGAGGAGATGAGAGAGCTTGAGAGTAGGAGGTCTTGAGAAGAGACGAGAAGAAGATTTGGGTGATATTTGGAGACAAGATTGGTGATGTAGCTCGGGGCAGAGTTGTGAATGGCTTTGTATGTTGTGGTTAGTATTTTGAATTTAATGCGCTGGGTGATTGGGAGCCAGTGTAGGGATTGGAGGAGAGGGTTGGCAGACACTGAGCAGTTGGTAAGGTGGATAAGTCTGGCAGCAGCATTCATGATAGACTGAAGAGGGGATAGCCTATGGAGAGGCAGGCCAATGAGAAGGGAGTTGCAGGAGCAATGAGATGGATCTTAAACTGTTCAGGTTGGTAGGGTCCAATAAGGGCTTTTTAAGTATGGGAGTGATCTGCGCATGTTTTAGAGGGGAGGGGAAGGTGCCACTAGAGAGGGAGAGATTGAAGATGTGAGTGAGGGAGCATAGGATAGAAGAGGGTGACCGTAGTAGTTGTGAGGGAACAGGATCCAGGGGACAATTGGTTAAGTGGACATCTGAGAAAAGTTTTGTAACCTCTTCAGTAGTAGCCAATTCAAAAGAGGAGAATGTTGCCTGTGCTGTTAGGCAAGGTATGATGGGTGGGGAAGACGTACGCACAGTGGAGGTACCCTCACAAGTTGCATCAATCTTGTCTTTGAAGTGATTGGCAATCTTTGGGCAGTGAGTGAGTGAGTGTGGGTAGAGGGGGTGGGGGACGAAGCAGAGAGTTAAAGGTTGAGAAGAGCCGACGGGGACTGGATGACAAGGACTTAAAAAGAGAGACAAAATAGGCTTGTTTGGCAGCATGGAGGCATGAATTGTACAGCATTCCAAGTTGTTTCAGTGTATCAAATATTGGCTCCTAATTTACTTTACTTAGCCCTTACTAGTTTGTCCCTCCCCTTCAGTTTTTGTTGTCAATTTTAAAATTTGTTGAACCCATCATATATTAACTATTACGGTATTTCTTTTTATTTCTATTTTTTTTTTGCTTGTTTTGTGATGTTGCATTAAAAAAAAAATCACAGGATTTCTTAAATTTTAAATAACTTAGCTGTACTTTGTACCAGAACAATTATTTTTAATGGGTTTTTTTTATGTAGCAACGCAAAGACTAAAAATCACAGACCTTTAAGAGGAGCAGAAGGCTTTAAAAGCCCTGTTTTACAAAGTGACACATAATTGTGAAGTGGAAGAAAAATGATAAATGGTTTTCAAAATTTTTTACAAATAAATATGTGAAAAGTGTAGCATGCATTTGTATCCCCCCCCCCCTGAGTCAATACTTTCTAGAACCACCTTTTACTAAAATTACAGCTGCAAGTCTTTTTGGGGTCTCTCCCAGCTTTGCAAATCTAAAGAGTGAAATTTTTGCCCATTCTTTTTTGCAAAATAGCTCAAGCTCTGTCAGATTGGATGGAGAGCGTCTGTGAACAGCAATTTTCAAGTCTTGCCACAGATTCTCACTTGGATTTAGGTCTGGACTTTGACTGGTTCATTCTAACACATAAATATGCTTTCATCTAAACAATCCCATTGAAGCTCTGGCTGTATGTTTAGGGTCGTTGTCCTGCTGGAAGGTGAACCTTCACCCCAGTCTCAAGTCTTTTGCAGACTATAACAGGTTTTCTTCTAAGACTGCCCTGTATTTGGGTCAATCCATCTTCCCATCAACTCTGACCAGCTTCCCTGTCTCTGCTGAAGAAAAGCATCCCCACAACATGATGCTGCCACCACCATGTTTCGCGGTGGGGATGGTGTGTTCAGGGTGATGTGCAGTGTTAGTTTTCTGCCACACATAGCGTTTTGCTTTTCGGCCAAAAAGTTCAATTTTGGTCTCATCTGACCAGAGCACCTTCTTCTACATGTTTTCTGTGTCCCCCACATGGCTTCTCGCAAACTGCAAATGGAACTTCTTATGGATTTCTTTCAACAACGGCTTTCTTCTTGCCACTCTTCCATAAAGGCCAGATTTGTGGAGTGCACGGCTCATAGTTGTCCTGTGCACAGATTCTCCTATCTGAGCTGTGGATCTCTGCAGCTCCTTCAGAGTTACCATCGGCCTCTGGGCTGCTTCTCTAAATAATGATTTTATTGCCCAGCCTGTCAGTTTAGGTGGACGGCCATGCTTAAGTAGGTTTGCAGTTGTGCCATACTCGTTCTATATTCGGATGATGGATTGAACAGTGCTCTGTGAGATGTTCAAAGCTTGGGATATTTTTTTATAACCTAACCCTGCTTTAAACGTTTTCACAACTTTATCCCTGACCTGTCTGGTGTGTTCCTTGGCCTTCATGAAGCTGTTTGTTCACTAAGGTTCTCTAACAAACCTCTGAGGGCATTACAGAACAGCTGTATTTATACTGCAATTAAATTACACATAGGTGGACTCTATTTACTAATTAGGTGACTTCTGAAAGCAATTGGTTACACTAGATTTTGGTTAGGGGTATCAGCATAAAGGGGGCTGAATACAAATGTACGCCACACTTTCCAGATATTTATGTGTAAAAAATGTTGAAAACCATTTATTATTTTCCTTCCATTTCACAATTATGTGCCACTTTGTGTTGGTCTATCACATAAAATCCCAATAAAACACATTTACGGTTTTGGTTGTAACATGACAAAATGTGGAAAATGTAAAGGGTAATAAATACTTTTTCAAGACACCGTAAATGATTATTTTTTACCACTCCTCCTTAAAAACTCTGTATTTTTAATTTTTTACCACCCTTTGATACTCCAAACCCTGCACTCTCTTTGCATCTAGCCACTGCTGTCTCATGGTGTGTCTCATATTTATTGGACTGCTAAATTAAGGTCTTTTCTTCTTTTAGTATCTCTTTTTTGTTCCTTCCCCTCACTTCTTTGCTGTTCATCTTTATCAATCCATTCACAGACTTCCTGTCAATGTGAAACTCAAGATTAGGTTATTATCCTTGCCTTAAAGGGCTCCACAACAACTCACCTGCCGATATTTCCACATATAGAAATAATCCAAAGATTGTCCTCTCCTCTTATCCACTGACCTGGTCTTATTTCTTATTCTTATTCATAACCCTTTTTCTCATCATATTAGACTTGCTCCAACCTTTTTTAAAACATTTAAATTGGTCACATTTTTCCTCTGTACCCTAGCCATTCGATACCAACTAACCACCTCCCATCTCTTTTACCTATCTTGCTCACCCTCATAGGTTGCAAGCTCTAACAGATGCAGCCCTCTTTTCTTCCTGTGTTAAATCTTTTCTTGGTTTTGTCTGCATTTTGTAGTTTACAAGCCCTATTACTTACTGTGAAGAACTAAACAAAATGTTGGCAAAGAAAGGATAATGTAAAATAATAATAGCAATAATAGGCAGTACTGTACTAATGACAAGGAACAAGAACTTGCATTATGCAAATAATACAGTATAGAACTGAAGACCTTAGCAACAAGTCTATGACGTATTGTAAAATACAAGTTGCTTACTCATAAGGCAGACAGAAGCTTCACGCCAGACACCTTGTTAACTGCCGACAGGATTTGCAGCTGTATTGGCACTTTTAAAATGTTGCCAAAAAACTCAGACAACTAGGCCCGACTTGTACAATGATGTATTCAGATATATATCCTACAATTGCAATTATGGTGAATACTTCATTTTACAACTATTGTTTGTCTGGAGACATGACTGAGGCTTATGAATAGTATCACATTAAAAAGAAAATTAGCCACTGTTTAGCAGGAATGACAGCAGTGCTGGGAGAATGACTCAGCCTTCCCTCCACAGGAATATCAGAACTTCAGACAGTGCTGTATGCAAACACTCTAGAACAAGCGTGTGATTAGCAAGTGATTTCAAAGACCGGAGCTATACGCTCATACAGGGCTATCGTGTTGATATATATTATAGGCACCAACAGATGTTTACAGCTTATTCACAGTTTATCAAGGAGGGGACACTAGATGTGCAGCTGTCAACTTCAGTAAAAAAAGATGGAACATTTGTTAGTAATAATTTATTGCGTTGCTTAGTTGGCTTTACTTAAACTTTGGCTACATTATTGAAATTATGACAGTCATTTTACTATTTTTATTTTCACTTTTTCTAAAATTGTTTAATATTAAAAATAATAAAGTAGATAAAGGAAAATCACAGCCCATTATACTAGCCAGGGGATCAGATGAACACAACATTAACAAAGAACACATACAATATTTTGTTAGTAGTAGAGGTATAAAAGTATAGTAATACGTTGTACAATGAAAAAAGATATGTCAAGATTTTAATAAATAAAATGGACCATGCGTCAAAAATGCAAGGTCTGCTTTTCACTATTTTATAATAATAAAACTAAAGCGCTTTATGGATTCTATTGGTGAATAATTAAAGGTTGTGAAAAAATGTGCATTTATGTGACGATTTAAAAATTCCTAAAATTAATATGTGCTAATCTGTGGTGATTTAAAAAATCCTAAATCCAAATATTACGTGCTAATATTTCACTCAAATGTGCTTTCATATACACAAAATTAGAATGTTCTATATAAAGCTGCACCTTTACTTAGTGCTTTGATACCACTATTAACACATAAAAAATGTGTAATTAAAAGGTGCGCTGAATACACTGCTTCAATTGTGCTAAAAAAATAATAATAAAATTATATAATTGTGCTCTGATTACTTAATTGATGACCTTATCATAAATAAATCATAAAATATAGTCCATCGGAACAACCTTGTAGTGGTCTTTCAGGAATTCACAGGTCCAACTACTGCATAAAAATAGTTTAAGGAAAATGTGGTGTGGAATACAGGTAAGTCAGAGGAAACTCAGGTTTCATGAACAGTACTGGATTTAGAGGTTATTTTATCTTTATCTTGCAATAATGTGTTCCTTAGGATTTGGGATACTTCCTTAATTTTCTCTTCTATAAAATCTTCATTGTAACCTTTCTTTACAAATCTTTCTCCCAACATCTTTGCCTGTTCCAAATACATGCTGTCTTCTGAGCAGTTTCTCCTGAAGCGTACCATTTGGCCTTTTGGTATATTTATTAACCATGGGTCGTGGTGGCAACTATCCACTGGGATATAGCTGTATCTTTCAACTGTTTTGAAAAAAGTTTTTGTATTAATGGAATTCCCCTATATTTGTATTGTTAGATCTAGAAAGTGTATTATTTGATCACTGATCTCATAGGTTAATTTAATATTATTCTGATTATTGTTTAGCCTCTCAAAAAATCCGATCAGACTACTCTTATCCCCCTTCCATATTACTACAAAGTCATCTATAAATCTTCGATATAGGACTAAATCTTCTGGTATGTCTAAGTAAATGGCTTCAGTCTCCCATTTAGCCATAAATATGTTGGTGATGCTTGGCGCATATTTAGCACCCATTTCGACTCCATTTAATTGCCTGTAGTACTCATCATTACGCCAGAAGTAGTTATGCTGTAATCCGTACACCAGACACCTCAATATAAACCTTTTTTGTTTGGAAATAAGGATCTTAATTGTTTTATCTCTGATTTTTAATAACAAATAATATTTGGTATACATTTTTAAAAAAATTTAAGGAATTTTTTACATATTTATTTTAAAAGATTTAGTATAGCAGATTGCAATATCTCATAACGGAAACTACATGAATTTTACATATTACTATAATTTATATTGAAGGAATATAAGATATAAATATAATATTGATAGAGAATAAAAAAGAAGTGGGGATTGATGCAGTATTTGTATTTTGTATTTTTTTAATTCTTTTTTTTAATTCAATTTTTAAATTCAATTATCTATAAATGTAACTGTTTATATTTACACACTAGGAGTATAATATCAAGTCACAGGTATCAGTAGCTGGAGCATGTATTTGCATGCGAGAATAATGGATAAGAAGTAGCATATAAGCATTATTTATGTCTAGCTTTGGAGCAAATTGTAACCATATATTCTGCCACTAGAGGGAGTTATGTGATACTAAAACAACATGCGGAACGAAATATTAGTATACTCAAAGTTAATTCTAATTTTAATCATTGGTTTTTTTATGGATTAGTGTTTCTATTATTGATCAGTGTTTTGTGATAAAAGTTGTTTTTAATATAATAAAGAGAAAGCGCAGACCCAGTATGATGTTCTGTCAACCACCGTAGTCGCTATGGTAACAGGCACGCTATAAGTATGGAACCCGACCGTCATATGGCTACCCTTGATAAAGACACGTGACATGTGACGCAACGCGTCGGGAGGAGCCTAGTGAAGTCATCCATAGTGCTGTAGTACTTACTTTGGTGGACGGCTGACTGCTCTATGCGCTATCATATTAGATTGATTCAAGTGAGTGCATCCAGTTTATTTCCAAGGAAACAGTTAATGGTACATTGTGCAATGAATGTCTTTCTGTTTTTTGATTGCATGATTGAAATACAATACCGGAGATGACTAATAGCAGATTGCCAACATAAACAGTGAGCGGACTGAGAGTGCAATTATAACATATGCTGAATTTGAAGAGAGTTACCTATTCAACCTGAGTTTCCTCTGACTTACCTGTATTCCACACCACATTGCCTTAAACTATTTTTATGCAGTAGGTGGACCTGTGATTTCCTGAAAGACCACTGCAAGGGTGTTCCGATGGACTATTTTTTATCATTTATGTATGATAAGGTCATCAATTAAGTAATCAGAGCACAATTATATAATTTTTTTTAGCACAATTGAAGCAGTGTATTCAGCGCACCTTTTAATTACACATTTCTGCTTTTCACTATTCCGTCCTCTCCACATGTCAAAATGCTTCTGCAAATGACAAAAAAGACTATTTGGAAAAAAATGTAATATACCGTATTTATCGGCGTATAACATGCACCCCAAGTTTAGGAGGGAATTTTAAGGAAAAAAAACTTTTAGGAGGGAAGTTTAAGGAAAAAACTTACATTAAAATGCCCATCAATGCAGCCTTATCATGTCCATCTGCAGCCTTTTCAGTGTCAGTGCAGCCTTGCCCCAGTGTCCATTGCAGCCTTGTCAGTGCAGCTTTGCCCCAGTATCCATTGCAGCCTTGTCAGTGCAGCTTTGTCAGTGCAGCCTTGCCCCAGTGCAGCTTTGTCAGTGTAGATTTGTCAGTGCAGCCTTGTCAGCGCAGATTTGCCCCAGTGCAGCTTTGTCAGTGCAGGTTTGCCCCAGTGCAGCTTTGTCAGTGCAGGTATGCCCCAGTGCAGCCTTGTCAGTGCAGCTTTGCACGAATGAAGTCTTGTCAGTGCAGCTTTGGGCACTCGCCGCCGACATACACAGCCGTGTGTAGATTCAAATATGGTGCCGAGACTGCAGGGATTCGTCGGAGCCGAGATACACATACCCGAGTGTTCTCGGCTTTTTTCGGCGCCGCTCACAGTCCCGCCCAGTCCCGCCCTATGATGGACATAACACAGGTCCAATGGCGGGACTGGGCGTGACTGTGAGCGGCGCCGAAAAAAGCCGAGAACACTCGGATATGTGTATCTCGGCTCCGACGAATCCCTGCAGTCTCGGCGCCATATTTGAATCTACACACGGCTGTGTATGTCGACGGCGATCGCGGCAATTGCTCCCATCGCACTAAATCGGCGGGGATCGGCCTATAACACGCACCCACGATTTTACCCTGATTTTAAGGGGAAAAAAGTGCGTGTTATATGCCGATAAATACAGTAGTTACCTTACTCCCAGCTTCAACCTGCAACGCCTGAGCATGGTTGCATCATATTCCTTCAGACGAGATCCCTGGCAATGCTGGGTAAGCCAAATCCTACACACATGCACTATGCTTGAGCATCATCTCAAGGGATTAGACACAATAGATTTTAAAATCTATTGGAAAGTAGATATGTATAAAAAAGTAAAACTAAAGCCACCAACTTCGTACAAATTGCCAAACAGAGGCAGAACCTGCAATCTTTTTTTCAGTCCCACACTATATTGTGTACAAAGTTTAATAAAATGACAACACAAAGGGGGTCATTTACTATAGCACCAAAAAATTATCCTGCAGTACCAAAAAATAGCTCTCAAAAAAGGCCAGAAAGACTTCAACTCTCAGAAAGTCAGCGCTAATGCAAATGGAAAGCAGGGCTATTGCCGGCAATAATGCCTGTCAGATCACATATGCTGGAATAGTGGAAGTCAATGGGGCTCGAACCTGCAAAATCCAAAGTTCTCACTGAAGGCTTATATGCAAGTTCTTTGATTTTACCTAGGGAGTGTCTATAGTATGGCTGTAAAGGGGCGCATGTTTCCCATGTTTAGAACAGTCTGACAGCAAAATTACATTTTAAAGGAAAAAAGTCATTTAAAAGTACTCGCGGCTATATGAATTGTCGGTCCGACAATACACATAAAAGTTTATTGATAAAAACGGCATGGGATTTCCCCATAGGGGAACCCCCGAACCAAAATTTAAAAAAAAAATGGCGTGGGGGTCTCCCTAAATTCCATACCAGGCCCTTCAGGTCTGGTATGGATATTAAGGGGAACCCCGCACCAAAAAAAAAAAAAAGGCGTGGGGGTCCCACTCAAAATCCATACCAGACCCTTCAGGTCTGGTATGGATTTTAAGGGGAACCCCGCTCCAAAAATTTTTTTAAAAATGGCATGAGGTCCCCCCAAAAATTTATACCAGACACTTATCCGAGCACGCAAACTGGCAGGCTGCAGGAAAAGAGGGGGGATGAGAGAGCCCCCCCCCTCCTGAACCGTACCAGGCCACTAGGGATGAGCTTTGAGTTCGAGTCGAACTCATGTTCGACTCGAACATTGGCTGTTCGCAAGTTCGCCGAACAGAGAACAATTTGGGGTGTTCGCGGCAAATTCGAATCCTGCGGAACACCCTTTAAAAGTCTATGGGAGAAATCAAAAGTGCTAATTTTAAAGGCTTATATGCAAGTTATGGTCATAAAAAGTGTTTGGGGACCTGGGTCGTGCCCCAGGGGACAAGGATCAATGCAAAAAATTTTTTAAAATGGCCGTTTTTTCAGGAGCAGTGATTTTAATAATGCTTAAAGTCAAACAATAAAAGTGTAATATCCCTTTAAATTTCGTAGCTGGGGGGGTGTCTATAGTATGTCTGTAAAGGGGTGCATGTTTCCCGTGTTTAGAACAGTCTGACAGCAAAATTACACTTTAAAGGAAAAAAGTCATTTAAAACTACTTGCGGCTATTGCATTGCCGGTCCAACAATACACATAAAAGTTCATTGATAAAACAGGGGAACCCCGAACCAAAATTTAAACAAAAAATGACGTGGGGGTCCCCCTAAATTCCATACCAGACCTGTATGGATTTTAAGGGGAACCCCGTGCCAAAATGAAAAAAAAAAACGGCGTGGGGTCCCCCCAGAAATCCATACCAGACCCTTATCCGAGCACGCAACCTGTCAGGCCGCAGGAAAAGAGGGGGGGACGAGAGAGCGCCCCCCCTTCCTGAACCGTACCAGGACACATGCCCTCAACATTGGGAGGGTGCTTTGGGGTAGCCCCCCAAAACACGTTGTCCCCATGTTGATGAGGACAAGGGCCTCATCCCCACAACCACCGGCCAGGTACTTTTGTACCCCCTTACCATTTCACACAGGGGGGAGGGCCATGATCTGGGGGTCCCCTTGTTAAAGGGGGCTTCCAGATTCCGATAAGCCCCCCGCCCACAGACCCCCACAACCACCGGCCAGGGTTGTGGGGATGAAGCCCTTGTCCTCATCAACATGGGGACAAGGTGTTTTGGGGGGCTACCCCAAAGCACCCTCCCAATGTTGAGGGCATGTGGCCTGGTACGGTTCAGGAGGGGGGGTGCTCTCTCGTCCCCCCCTCTTTTCCTGTGGCCTGCCAGGTTGCGTGCTCAGATAAGGGTCTGGCATGGATTTTTGGGGGGACCCCACGCCGTTTTTTTTTTAAATTTTGGCCGGGGTTCCCCTTAATATCCACACCAGACCTGAAGGGCCTGGTATGGAATTTAGGGGGACCCCCCATGTCATTTTTTAAAAAAAATTTTGGCTCCAGGTTCCCCTGTGGGGAATTCCCATGCCGTTTTTATCAATGAAATTCTATGTGTATTGTCGGAACGACAATGCATTAATAGCTGCGAGTAGTTTTAAATGACTTTTTTTCCTTTGAAATGTCATTTTGCTGTCAGACTGTTCTAAACACGGGAAACATGCGCCCCTTTACAGGCATACTATAGACACCCCCCCAGGTACGAAATTTAAAGGGATATTACGCTTTTATTGTTTCACTTTAAGCATTATTAAAATCACAGCTCCCGAAAAAACGGACGTTTTTAAAACTTTTTTTTTCATTGATCCATGTCCCCTGGGGCAGGACCCAGGTCCCCAAAACACTTTTTATGACAATACCATGCATATAAGTCTTTAAAATGAGCACTTTTGAGTTCTCCCATAGACTTTTAAAGGGTGTTCCGCGGCATTCGAATTTGCAGCAAACACCCCAAATTGTTCGCTGTTCGGCGAACTTGCGAACAGCCCATGTTCGAGTCGAACATGAGTTCGACTCGAACTCGAAGCTCATCCCTACTAAAGAGAAAGAAAAGTAGAAGAAAAAAACACCACAACAAAGCTCAATAATGTACTTTTATTTTACCAGCAGAAAAAAAAAATTACGTTCATTTACTAGCTTCAAAAAAATTTGGACAGGCTATATGGTGCTACATTTAGCAATGAGATTTTAAGGGCCCTGCTCATAGGAGCTTACAATCTAAAATTTGACAAAACCTTAGAGTGGACACAACTTTAATTTCAGTGTACAACGGGCAACACATCACATTATCTGCAAGATTATAGAAACATACTTAACAGTCATTCTTACAAAGCATTCAACATAATATTACAAAAGACTTATTCAAAACACCCACCACCAGCCCACAATCCACACATACATACATTGGTGACCATGTTCTGCTGGAAGCTGCATTTCGATGTACACGATTAAACGAGATCAAAAAGGTTAGAAGGTCAGCAGATGCTTTCAAACGATGTTTGCATGATCAGACAGGAACAATACACACACAACATTAACAGCATGGCCACATAAACCCACTTTTGATTGAAAAAACGCACAAGAATTTAATCAAATATCCCTAGTTGGGCATTTGTCAATATGCACAATATCATTCCTTCTCCCCCACAAAGCAAAAAACCTGACCTTTTCAGGCCAAATGAACCCCCCTACTGCAGGCCTTTATATAAGAGAGGTTGTATTGTTAACACACTGACACACCCAATAGAAGTACACGCCCACCAGTATCTTTCAACCTATCACTTCATGTATGTCTACAGTGATTGCACCTGATGAGCAGCAGGAACACATAATACTATTCTCAACTGTGTTAGCCCTTGGCTATGTGCATCAAATCTCCAACTACAGGACAAAGATCAAAGTCCATTTACATCCACATAAACAAAGCAACAGTTTTCTAAACATATGTACCTGTGCAGTGTAAACCCTAAAATTTTAAATGTCCAAGTCCCTGGGCATGATTAGTGCTAATAACAATTAGCATCAGGCGGCACAGTGGTGCAGTGGGTAGCACTCTCGCCTAGCAGTAAGAAGGGTCGCTGGTTCGAATCCCAACCACGACACTACCTGCCTGGAGTTTGCATGTTCTCCCTGTGCCTGCGTGGGTTTCCTCCGGGTACTCCGGTTTCCTCCCACACTCCAAAGACATGCTGGTAGGCTAATTGGAGCCTGTCTAAATTATCCCTAGTATGTATGAATGTGAGTTAGGGACCTTAGATTGTAAGCTCCTTGAGGGTAGGGACTGATGTGAATGTACAATGTATATGTAAAGCGCTGCGTAAATTGACGGCGCTATATAAGTACCTGAAATAAATAAATAAATAAATAATCAGTCCCTGGCTGCAATGAGCTTCCTATATAAAGTCCAAAATTAACTTTCTTACATTAGAACCTATTTCGACAGGAGACAAATACAATGCCAGAATGTCTTTGGATTGTGGTGAGAAACCCACACAGGGAGGACATATAAACTTCAACACAAGGATTAGCATGTTGGGGAATTGAACCAACATCCCAGGTGCTAGACAGAACTGCTACCCACTTAGCCACCAGGCAGCCTCACACATGTTTTCTGCACCTCGGTGGTGTGAACCAGCCCTAAGTCCATAGCCATGCTCAGTGTCACAAGCAATATACAATATATTGGCCTAAGTATTGGGACGCCTGCCTTTAAATGCACATGAACTGTAATGGCATCCCAGTATTAGTATTGGGTTCAAAACTCATTTGGCCCACCCTTTGCAGCTATAACAGCTTCAACTCTTCTGGGAAGGCTGTCCACAAGGTTTAGGAGTGTGTCTATGCGAATGTTTGACCATTCTTCCAAGTGCATTTGTGAGGTCAGGCACTGATGTTGGACGAGAAGGCCTGACCTACAGTCTCCTCTCTAATTCATCCCCAAGGTGTTCTGTTGTGTTGAGGTCAGGACTCTGTCCAGGCCAATCAAGTTCCTCCACCCCAAAATCATTAATTCATGTCTTTATGGACCTTGCTTTGTGCACTGGTCCAAATGATTTGATGGAGGGGGGATTATGATGTGGAGTTGTTTTTCAGGGGTTGGGCTTGGCCTCTTAGTTCCAGTTAAGGGAACTCATAAGGCGTCAGCATACCAAGACATTTTGGGAAATTTCATGCTCCCAACTTTGTGGGGACAGTTTGGGGAAAGCCTCTTCCTGTTCCAACATGACTGCACACCAGTGCACAAAGCAAGGTCCATAAAGACATGGATGAGTAAGTTTGTGGTGGATAAACTTGACTGGCCTGCACAAAGTCCTGGTCTCAACCTGATAAAACACCCTTTGGCTGAATTAGAGTAGAGACTGCGAGTCAGGCCTTCTCATCCAACATCAGTGCCTGGCCTCACAAATGCACTTCTGGAAGAATGATCAAACATTCGCATAGACACACTAAACCTTGTGGACAGCCTTCCCAGAAGCTGTTCTAGCTGCAAAGGGTTGGCCAAATCAAATTTTAACCCTACGGACTAAGACTGGGCTGCCATTAAAGTTCATGTGTGTGTAAAGGCAGGTGTCCCAATACTTTTGGCCAAATAGTGTATCTGGAAAAGACTTACAATGGTGGTGGAACCCTCCTACACATAAATACTACATTTAGACATAGTTATAGGACCTGGGAGATGAGACAGCTTCTCTACATGAAGCAACATGGTTGGGGTTTGAACCCAGACCCTCAGGGATACTAAGCAGAAGTTCTAACCTCTAAGGCACAGAGCTGCCACGTGTGAGAACTTCCTACACATAACTACACATAACTACACATAAATACTGCATTTCTTTGGACATACAGGTGATGAAATTACATTACTCAAGAGTTATTCTTCTTGATTTATTCTGTGATATTTGGTGTTTTTTTGTGGGTGAGAGTAGAATGTTACCCTCAATTTTTTGGGAATTACATTTTGCTTTCTGATGTTGGTACACATATCACATTTTTTGGGCTCAAATTATGAATATTTGGAAATAATAAAAAGCACAAAAAAATTGTGATTAATTTTAAATTTGCATCAGCAATGGTATTGTTTGTAGATTATAAAGACACCTGTGTGAGTTTGGGTAAAGATTGTTGTGAGATGGAGAGTAACACGGGAAAGTGACAGAGAAAAATATATTTTGCCAAAACATCAAAACATTCTACATTCTAGTATTCTTAAAAACAAAATATTTTAAGTAGAAGCAACAATGTTGCAAAGGAAAATTTATTTCAGAGAAAGATACATTTCATCTCAACATTAAAAGGTTTTTTGTGAAAGTCCCTGAAGAAGTCACGAGGTCACGTGATGTAACGCGTAGGAATTTTTGCTAGCCGACGCATCCGGTAGTCAGTACTCTCCGACCCGGTTGTTTACACCGCGGACCGGAAGTATCGTACTTGGTGACGGCGGCGTTCCGCTGCCTTGTACTGTGTCACTGTACACACTGAAATGTTCAGTGCTTTTTTATTTCAATAAACATCTATTTTTATACTACACTATTGGAGGCCCCCTATGTTTCCCTCTCTCTCTTTGGCATGATTCTTGGGACCTTGAGGCAAGCCTGATGTGGATCCACTACGGACATCTATCCACCTGATGTCACCCACTACCATTCAGCACATTCATTTTTATTGTGTTTTAGTTTGCACATGTTAATATTTCATCATCTCACCATTGGGGATTTCCTTCCCTTTATACACCATCACGCGGATGGGAATATTTGATGATTATTTCACACTGTGACTTAGTGCACTATTTGGCATATGTTATCTATGTGAAAAAAAAATTATTTTCATTGTTGTGTTCTGCGCGAAATCATTTATTTATTCATTTATTCTGTGGTGGTTATGTGTACTCTATAGATTTTGCAGCATTACACTTTGGATTATTTATACTGCATTTTTTGTGTCACTTTATAGTAGCGCAGAGGTCCCCTCACGGTTGTTTATTAATATGCTCTAAACATTGGATGAATTAAGAATGTATCATCGCATAGTGGTCATGCAGATACAGGATAAATTGTGTGTGCCACGTCTAATATCAATTGTTTAGAGAACGTGAAAGTGTGGGCAGGCACCAAGACTTTTTAGGCACAATAAAGATACTTATATCATTAAAAGTCTGATTTTTATTATTTCAAAAATATTGTACTAAAAACGGGGAGAGACAAAGATAGGATTAAAACTGAATATGATATACATCGTTTACAGAATATGCACTCCATACACAATAATTCGGAAGACAACGGAACTACAGGATCAGTAAGAGACAAAGACAACTTATTGATCTATATAGTTACAGTACATATCGTTGAGTCAAACGCCATGTGATGGTGTCGAGCTTATGAGCTTATACTGCCACCATCACATGGCGTTTGACTCAACGATATGTACTGTAACTATATAGATCAATAAGTTGTCTTTGTCTCTTACTGATCCTGTAGTTCCGTTGTCTTCCGAATTATTGTGTATGGAGTGCATATTCTGTAAACGATGTATATCATATTCAGTTTTAATCCTATCTTTGTCTCTCCCCGTTTTTAGTACAATATTTTTGAAATAATAAAAATCAGACTTTTAATGATATAAGTATCTTTATTGTGCCTAAAAAGTCTTGGTGCCTGCCCACACTTTCACGTTCTCTAAACAATGCTCTAAACATTATTTTCATGTGCACTACTCCAGGTTTTAGCAGAGTAAGGGTTTGGGCGCTATTTGGTTTCAGGGAACTATAGTAAATTCGATTTTGGGAGTATTTTCTCACCAGCGCTATAGTGAATACCGTTTTAGCGCTAATTAGCGGCAATTAGTGCTAATTAGCGCCGCAACTCTATAGTAAATGACCCCCAAAGTGCACAAAAACAGCTCAAAACCAAAAACTCACATTCCAAAATTAAAATTACAAATTGCTCAGATAATAGACAGACATATAGCGCAGTGGCTGAAGAGTATGTAACCAGCCTGGCTGAGCACTGGGCAGCAATGTAAGAGGAAGAGATGAGTCATTTTTTTATAAAGAAATAACAATAATAGTGTTATTACAAAGAAATATTGTGTAGAATTGCTGCAAATTATATATGCATGACCAAAATGAGTTTATTTTGTTGGAGTTAAGTGCCATTTAACTAGGCCGTAATGGAAGTAGAAGATACATGTTTTTTCGTGAACTAAACATAAAATAACAGAAGAGCCAAAAAAATACTGTTCATACTCGATTCACGCTTTCTAAGCAACATTTGCCACCAAATTTTAGGATGACTGGTGACACCAGCAGCTCCAGCAGAGTGCACTGTCCTGCATCCGTCCCATCCATCATCAAAGTTAATCAGTGGACCGTGAACTAAATATAATGCCCTTGTCCATGCTTGATAAATCATGTTCCAAAGAGATGGAGAAATTAGCTTCCTCAAGATGGCGGAAAGCAGAAAGGCCTTCTAGGGAAAAAAGTCAACTGGGCACCTGCCACTTTACAGCACAAGCCACTAAGTCACAAAAGGAGACAGTCGATTACCAGCTTGAATAGGAGCAACTGTAAAGCCAGCAATTTTGACAAGCTGGTCAAGAGGTAATCCTCTCAAATTTCTTGTAAGACTTTTATCCCTAACACTTGAGGTTTCACATAGAGAAGTCATCTGTAGTGGGGGGGGGGGGGTGCAGGCCTTTCCTTTTGCTCCCAACTAGTTTATTTGATGTGCTGCTCCCATGTCTCTTTATACATGCAATAGATTGATTTATCACTTTTGATATGCTGCAAGAAGAGACTGCAAGTAATTACAGTGCTGTCTCCATGTGTGAAAAAGGCCCACACAGCTGAGTTGTGCAGAGCAGGCCTGGGAATACCAGTGGCCTGTACTTTTGGGGTAGTGCCATCTAGTGGAATAGGGAAGGTGCTCCTTCCACTCCAATGCAAGTTGCCCTTGGATGACATCCTGCCTCACTGATGTTCTACTTCTATCTCACATCTCTACCATCTCTGTCATCTAGGCATGGCCCGAGACCCTAGGATTGCCTTGCCCACCCGCCTCATCATTGGAGCCAACTTGGCAGTAATGCACAGCTGCAGGAACATCACTGTCATTAAATCCTCCCTACCCGTTCCATCCCTCTTCATCCACAGATGAGACTCCTTAATGCTAGTTTGTAGAGCAATGACAGGATTATGAGGAGGTGGATGAGGAGGAAGGGTTTGCAGCTGCTTATGACATTGAACTACACTGCACCTGGGAGAAGAAGAATGATGATAAAGACTTGGTTATCCACACTACCACCTCCTCCTCATGCTTTGGTTGCACTTAAAATGCCTCTCAAAGATGCATCCTGATCATTCTAGTTACCTAGCTACCAAGGATCCCACTGCCTGCGGGCTTGTTTCAAATTCCAACCACATCAACTAAACATAGGCAAAACTATATTTGGTCAATAACATTAGGCGGCATCACTGTTGACATCCAGCAGATGGCCAGCGAGCTGTCAGTTGCGACGAAAGTGGACGTCACTAGATAACATAATTGATAATGGAATTACACTATGGGATATTTTTTTTTGTTTATAAGGTGTGCGTGTTTATTTACTATTTCAATTCTTTGTGAATCAGTAACCAGGAGGCTTCTAGATTCTGATAAGCCCCTTTCCCACACAAACCCTCACATATGTTGGCCAGTGTTGTGGTGAAGAGGCCCATCAAATTGGGGACATGGCGATGGCAGTGTATCATTCCCAGTTGCAGTATGCAGGAGTGACTGGCTGGATGCAGAATGTGCAGTGGTTAGAGTCCATTATTCAACCCAGGTTCAGGGTATGCAGCAATCAGTAGCATATCCATTATCCAGGCAAAGTCAGGACAAGCGGCGATCAGTAGCATATCCGTTATCCACACAAGGGTCAGGGTAGGCGGCATTCAGTGGAGTAATCTGTATCTAGGCAAGGTCATATCAGGCAGCTAACAGAAGAATAATCACTGTCCAGGAAAGGGTCAGGCACAGGGTCAAGCAAAAGTAGCAATACAGAAACAAGATCCAGGCAGAAGGCACAGAAACAAGATCCAAGAAGCTCTGGGCTTGTGACATATACTGTAAATAAAGCACCACAGCACCAACAGCAAATGGAGAACGAATGAGACTGTTTGGTTCTGACTTTCCTAGCTGATCCACATAAAGTTGTGATCTATTATAACTGCCTCCAAAGGCAGGTTGCAACATATGAAATTCTGTCTATGGTTAAGACCATATTACTGTGTATGACCAGACTGCGTGATACGAAAGTACACTTATCCAAAATCAACATGCAGGTATCCCTCAAAAAGTCCCAGAAAAAATAGTCCTTTTTAGTACTTGAGGTTACACTTTTTATAATATTTTAGCACATGGCATTATGGGTTTTCCACGTCATTAAAACTCCTTTGCGTATTTGGGCTAATGCAAAATCCTTATATGGAGGGAGTATAAATCCAAATTGGGCATTTAATTAATGATGATCTTGTGTGCTTCTAATGTCATGCACCACGTCAGCCATATTGCAGCTTTCCGGTTGGCTCACTTAATATCTCCTTGAACAGTTCATTAAGCTGAGCAGGTAGATTCACTCAATCAAATCGATCCATTGCAAACATCCAGTTATGAGGAACTAATCTAGGTCAAAATCATGATTTGAATGAATCAATTCGTTCATGAAGATACATAAGTATTGATTATATAGGACAATATTTGCACTTTACTCATATAAAAAGTAGTAAATATTGCAATAAATCAAGCAGAAGAATCTGTCTTACCACTTTGCATAATGATGTTTATTAATAATGATGTATTAATGGTTCTCTTGAGGATAATATCTACTGTACATTTTAACAAACACTGGTGGTGGAGAATTAAGAGGTGGTTTAATTTAAACATCTTAACAGCAATTACCGCACATCAAACTGACGGTTCATTCTACAAGTATAATCTGCTACTGAACTCTCAAGTGCTTGTTTGACAACTCACCTCACCTTCTACGTATGTGGAGATTTTAATGGATTTATATGATTGGTCATTGACCCTGACTATGATTATCTAGCATATGGCATAGTCTGGCTTGTAGACAGTTCCTCATATTTAGTTATTTAAACTAATTATTTATCCTCTCCTAATCTGCTTTCTGTTTAAAACACTTCATAATGTCAACTTTTTCAGTTCCAAATATGATATTCATTAAGAATATAGATAAAAGAGCTGTTTAGTTCAGTTCTGTTTACTGGCTTAATGGAAATCTTTGATATAGTCACACATTCCTTACGTCCAATTTTGCCTCAAAGTAATACGAATGAAGAATTTATGTCATTCAAAAAACAGACTTAGATAATATTTAACAGTTGAGAAGCTAATGGTTTGAGAAAGAAGGTCAAAAGTGTTAACATTGACTTTTACAAATGTTCAGTTTTAAGTATCTGAAGACAACTTCATAAAACAGAACGACCAAAAAATAATCATAGGCATTGTCAAACCTTTCTGTCATTGTGACAGTAAGCACAAAGTAACAAACTGGCAAGGGATCAAATCTAATTTCACAAGAGCGCGGCAACCCTTTGTAGAGCTTGCAGTCCTGGAACACCTGTGCCATTGCCCCAGCTCATGTCCTGGGGGAAATTTAAATTTCCAGCACCCCTAGGGTAACTGTCTCTTCCTCTCTAATCTTAGGTGGCTAGCTAGTTTGAGCATCACGATAACAAAGGAAGCCTTGGCCACACAAGTAAGAGTTAGATTGAAAGACATAACTTGCTCAATAAATGACAGTACACATACTACTAAGAAATTGTCATGTATCTGGTGGAGATCAAGCTAGAGAGGGGACTTCTCGCACCTCTTGTCCAACACCCCTGGTAGTGATGACAGGAAGTGTGAGGGCACAGGGTGACAGGAGGGCCGGTGTAGCAGGTAGTGCCAGCTGGGGTTTGCAGGAAGCAGGTGACCATGGATAACCAGGCAAGAACCAGGAACTGGAACACAGTGACACTTGATTGGCAGACAGGAGTGTACCCAGCACACAAGCCGAAAGGTCAACAGCTGGGTATTGAGGTACAGGAACTTCAGGCAGAGACAGAATCAAGCCAGCTTGGCGAATCTTTTCATGGCCAAGTGGGAGGAGGATGTCATCTATGCCCACCGCAGTCCTCATCTTGTCCTGTGGGCAAGATATATAGATGACATCTTCCTCCTATAGGATGGTGATGGCCAGGAGCTTCAACGGTACCTATCCTCCCTCAATGCAAACGATCGGGGTATCTATCTCAATTTTGAGTCGAGTCAAACCCAGATCCATTTTTTGGATCTTACCCTGACCATAGAGGGTAATCGTTTGTCCACATCTCCTTTTTTTTAAAGAGAGTGACCGTAATTCCTACATCTCATTGGAAAGTTGTCATTATAGACCCTGGCTTAACGCAATACCTAAAAGCCAATACATGAGAATACGTAGGAACTGTTCAGACCCTGACAAATTTCTATTACAGAGCGACACTCTCACGGAAAGGTTCCTTGAAAAAGGCTATACCAGAGAGAGCCTTTTGCCTGTTTTGAAAGGTGTGCAGGATATGGATAGACAGCTCCTATTGTGTGACAAACCTAGGCCTAGAAGTTTGGATCACAATTTGGGAGTACGCTTTATTACCACCTATTCCCTTCAACACAAGGAAATAAAACAATTAGTTTCTAGACATTGGCATATCATTACCAATGATAAAGTTTTGAGGGAAGCCTTACCATCAAAACCTAAAATTGTCTTTAGAGGGGCTCCTTCATTTAGGAACAAATTGGCCCCTGGCATATTGGATCCCCCAAGTAATAGAGCTACCTTTTTTGATCAACTGACTGGCTTCTACAAATGCAATAAATATCGGGTATGTTCCTTTAATTCCTGTTCACACAGGAGGACTCAGTCATTTGTGTCCACAATAACCGGGCGAACCCACCCTATCACCCCATTTATTACCTGTTCCACCTTAGGGGTAGTTTAAATGTTGCAATGCCCTTGTGGCTTGCAATATGTGGGACGGACAAAATGCCCCCTCCAAGTGAGGCTTAACGAGCACATCACTAATATCTTGACAGGCTTTAAAAATCACTCCAAACAAGATCGCCTGGTACATGATAGAAATCCTGCCAATACTCTATTTTTGGGTATTGACCGCTATCAAACCCACTGGCGAGGGAGTTCTATGGTGCGGGACATCTCTAAATTAGAGATGTCTTGGGTCCTTAGAATTAAAAGTTATACGCCCCATGGATTAAATATAGATGTGGACGTTAATGCTTTTATTGACAATTCCTGATTTTTGCATATGTAAGGGGTGAATAGAATACACTTGAATTGGGGAGCAACCTTATATATTTCTGATGTAACTACTGACATGCTCTGTGTCTTTTTGTGTGGGATTTTTTTGTCTGATATGGGGTTTTCCTTAATATCAATACAATTTTTTGAGCTGAGTCTGACCATGCTGCCTGTCCATATGAAGGAGTTTTGTCTGGTTCAGTTCTTCTATTTACAATTTCTTTTATTTTAATTTGTATGTTTATTACCATTTTTCCAGTATATGTGCATGGATATTTTTAGGATTTATTTTGCTTATAATAGGATCTATGTGTCATATGCTAATGTTGATGGAAGTACATCGTTTCGGTTCTATAGAATCTAATAGTGGTTGTTTATAAGATACCTATTTACCATACCAATTAGATTCCCATCAATCATATTGAATTGATTATCTTAAGCATCATTATATTCTTGAAAATAATAATAATATTTTTAGAATGTCATAAATTTATATCTTTATGGTAATTTTTTGACATGTTATTATCCATATTTGTTTTAAATTTGAGAGATGATGGTCCTGTGGCACCTCCGGTTGCTGACTTGGCCCCATTTCTTGCATTACGCAATGTAGATGCCCACATCTAAGATGGTGCTGTGTGTTTCCCTTAACGGGATTTAGAGCGAGGCTTGATGTGCGCATATAACGTGGTGGCTCAGCATGCTACCCGTTCCCCATTGAAAACGTCAGCGTGTGACGAAACGCGTCTGGGAGGGACGTGCTGACGTCACCACGTTTGCCCTGTTGAGGACGGGAGTGTGTTTGAGTGCTGGCCGGCTCTGTTTTTATTCCTTCGTTTTTTATCTTCATCTAAGTGTAAGTGTTACTCTATTTTTAATAAACAAGATCTATACAGTATCACACTATTGGCTGTTTTTACCACATATATACTGCTGAGCTCGGGTCTGATTGGCCAGGACGTGTCCACGCTGTTCCTGTTAGGAGTCCGGTTGTGCTCCATTATATCTGCCCACCTTATCTGGATGTCTGGTAAGCAGGATTTCCCTAAGGTTCGCTGTAGCTTTATCCTGTGTTTACACATTTGGTCGTGTGGAATTTTGCTCACATAAGTTTGCCATCTGGTAAGCAGTTTGTGTATGTGATCTGCTGCACCTAGAGGGTTCCTTTTCTATGTTTATATCTGGGTGATTTGGTGCATACTCACCTTTTACCTAATCTGGTAAGCAGATTCTGGGTGCTGTTTATGTTTCTCTATTCACCTTACGATATATCTTTGCATGATTGCATGACACTCATCTACCATCCTTAGTTGCTGCACTGACATTGGATGATATATGATCACATATGATTTAGTTTCATGTTGAGTGTTGCACTTATTATGTATATTTGGTGTGCTCTACATTATCAGTATTACGCTATGTTTTTGCCATAGATTTTTGGATAAAACCTCTGTGGACTGGTTACACGGGACGAGTGCATTTATCCTGCTTCACCTGGATCGTCCATCCAAAGGCCCAGGCTGGGTTTAAGCCACTTGCCCCTATTTTGCTTACTTCTGGTAAGCGCAATATCTTGGTGTTTTTCAAGCTACATGTCACCTATGATAGATTTACCTTCTTCATCTGTTGTGGACATTCATATGGGACTACACAGACTGTATAAAGGACTACACATTTTCTTTATTGTTTATATCACTTTATATCACTTTATAGCGCGGTTTTATGTTTTTTATTATGTTTTTTATATAGAATCAAGCCGGGGTTGGTACATATCCGATCAGTGAGATACCGATACGCAAAACAGGAGCAGAGTCAGAATACAAGCCAAAGTCACAGCAGGCAGGCAGAAATCCAAGGACAGGTCAGGGGCAAGCAGAGTCGTACACAGGTAAGCAGGTATGACAGGTCAAGGCTCAGGTAAAGCAGGAACTAGCTGAAGACCACTCAGCAATCCATCCATATCAGAGTCCAGTTTAAATAGGCTGTTTGGCACCAGTATGCATGTGCGTGTGCATGTGCGCATGCACATATGTTTCTCCACATGCTAATACATTTGCGCGAGTGTGACAATGCCTGTTTTGCATTGAGCTTCTGCTCAGAATTATGAGCATGCATACAAGTATGAGCATGAGCCATCCTTCTCATTCCAACATGTACTGAGCTTCTCTTAAGCAAACTGTTACCCTATTCTGCTAGAAATTTAGTTTTAGGTAATTGGGGGTTGGAAGCTGGAGTGGATGAACTATTGTACAATATAACACCAACAAAAATGTACAAACTGTGTAGGGAAAGTAGCAATGGGGACCCAGGTGGATTCCACTGGCCAGCAAATAATCTATTTGTCCCCTTTTTTTACAGTAATGTATGAATGATAGTCAGTCATGATGTGTGGTTGGTTGTGTGCCACCCCGGCTGTGTCCTATGTTGGCTATGCATAAATCTGGCCCTTCTCCTGCCTGCTTTTTGGATTACTTGTTTATGGTGAAGGCTGACTTGCTTAGCTCTTTGATCTATGCTCACCCATTTCATATCTTTGAATGTGTAGTGCCTTCCTCTATTTAGGCTGCTATGCTTAATTTTGTTTTTGGATCAACTGTAGTGAGTGGAGCAGTGATTAATTGTATTGGTCTGTTCAGGATTTCCTGAGTTGAGAGTTTGATTCCTTCCACCTGTCTCTGAAAGATGTTTCTAGAGTATAGGGCAGGAAGATTCAAATGGTCAATGTGAATATTTATCATGCCACAGCCATTAATTAGAAGGAAGTGCCCAGAAGGTGGCTGGGGAGGTGATAGATCTTTAGAAAGCCTTGCCAGAAGGTTCTTTCCCCCCCAGTTCTCTTGATGCTGCTGCTAAGACAAGAATATGCAGTCTGGGCCTCAGCACCTGTTGGACTGAGGACCTGGGGAAGATTGCTAGAGGGTTACATGTTCTGGGAGGCACTGCACTGAAGTCCTGGTCTGGAGAAGGATCTTGTTATCTCCCTCACTGATGATCTACCTGTGAATGCTTGGTGGCAGACAGCTCCTGGGACACTGTGAGTAGAGGCCTTGCTGGGGGGTATTAGTTGTTGTTCAAGTGCCAGGAGTGAACTAGGTGCCAGATGGGGTCATATGGACCGCTTGCCTGAGTCAAAGTTCCCCCATGCACAATGATTTAAAAGAAATCAATAAGAGTAGATTTTCCTGGAGGTTACCCCATTATTTCTTACATCAACATGCAAGGACCAGGATCACTTAAGGCAGCTGCACCCCTTTTATGTATTGAGTCCTATACAGCATAGACAAATTGGTAAATATGCAGTTCAAAAACGTGTGCATTGGGAGCATGGGAGTTTAACAAAGCTAAAAAAAATATTTCTCACACCCACAAAAATAGTATTTACTAACTGCCCCTGAATTTCAACTTAAAGTGGTTCTGAAAGCTGAAGGTTTTTTCATCTTCATGCATTCTATGCATTAAGGTAAAAAAACCTTCAGTGTGAATCTCCCCCCGCAGCCCCCTCTACTTTCCTGAGCCCAATCCCGAGACAGCGATCTGCACAAGAGCAGAAGTTTCCCCGAGTCTCTGCTTCCTCATTGGCTGACACAGCCAAGTTGCAGGTTGCTTGGAAGCTAGCATGCACAAGTGATCCCAGAGCAAGCAGCTTGCTATGGGGTCACTCAGCATAGGGTAGTTGCCAGGAGTGCCAGCAGGAAGTCCAAGAAGAGGAGGATCAGGGCAGCTCTGTGCACAACCATTGCACAGAGCAGGTAAGCATAACATGTTTGTTATTAGGGAAAAAAAAGAACCTTTACAAACACTTAACCCATAAATATATAAACTTTAACCTGAACCTAACGCCTAAACCTAAAGTGTTACTAAACCCAGGACCCTGCATTCAATATATCTAGTCTCTCACAGTACACAGAACATGGAAATGCAATTATTTTAGTAATAAAGGGATAAGGAGGTTTGTCCCCAACCAAATCCTCAGACAAAAGGGGCAAATGGACTATCACGGTACAGGTTAGATCAGACTAAATTAAAATTGTATGAAAAAATATATAAGGTTTTATTAATACAAAATTAATATAAAACAAAATATATTCAAATACAGGTTAAAAAGCATGGTAACAACCCATGTACATCACCAGTATAATGGTCACCAAGGGCCATTATAACATTGGCATAGTTGATCACATTGGCATAGTTGATCACGGATAGCATATTTCAACTAGTTTTGTCGTCTAAATGCCCCTTCGTCTAGAGAATATCGGAGAATATCTGCAATTTGATTGACATGTGATCAATAACAATACATTAAACAAAGCAAAGTCTATTAAATTAATAACAATACATGTACAAGGGGAAAGAGCAATGCTGCTTACCCGTAACTCAGGTTTACACTGAGTGATCTACGCCAACGGAGTCTCCCCCACGGCGACAAGGGGGGACGTGCAAAACAATGGACTTGTATCTGGGTAGATAAGGATAGGGCAATTGAGATAAATGAGCTACACACATGAAGAAAGGTGTGGGAAGATATAGTGGGGATGGGAAAAGGGGGAAGAAAGGTAAGGAGGATGAAAGGAAAAAGGGGTGGATGTGGGAGGTGAGGCGGAACTGGGGAGGGGGGGAGAAAGGAAAAGGAAGAGGGGGAGTAGGAAAGGGGAAGGGGGGTGGAAGAAAAAGAGAGAAGGGGAAAAGGGAAAGGGGGAGGGGGAGGAAGAGAGGAAAGGGAAGGGGGAGGGGGTGGAAGGGAAAGAGGGAATGGAGTGATAAGAAGCTAGGAACAAAAAGTAGTGTGTAAGAGAACAAACCTTGTATAAGAATACACAGAGTATTAGGGTTTCAGGACGGAGAAGCAGGCTCGCAGCAAAAATGACAGTGCCCAGCAAGGTGTCTTAGCACTGCAATGGATAGTTTGGAGTGGTGGTAAGAATAAACACACAACACAGGAACCCCAGTGAATGTGTCCTATGGGAAAACAGATACAAAAAATTGGATTAGACGGCGCAATTTCAGCTCCGCCAGGTGGGGCGGGGTAGTAGCTCTAGCAGTGCAGCATACATACTGGGGGTTCTCAGCAGTACAGGAGTCCCGGGGCCCATGTCTACAGTACCTGAATTTAGACAAGCTGCTAAAATATTCCCCAACCCAGTGGCGCTCATACACGCTGGAGTATGACGTCACTGGGTTAGGTCTCCCGCTCGGCGCACATGCGACGAGGTCGCGCGCTCATCCTAGTAGCCAAAGGGCGGAAGCCCAAGCCAGGCATTCACAAGTGGAGAGGGAGGTCCAATAGAGATTAATAATAAATTATTTTAGTAAATATAAACTGCTAAATACCTTTTCTCGTTGGCAGTATATATCAATCTTGGATATATAAGAAAGAATATGCGGCGCTTACTACCTATTAATGACTCAAAAGAAGCTAATTAAATGTACGTGAAACTAATAACCATACCAGGAGACTAAAAAGCAGGAACTCCAGGTAATGATCAAGTTCATACAGTTGATTTTCCACTACTTTTGTGCAACCAAAGATCACGCCAAACCAGTATTGCATCAAAGAATGAAGCTAATATTAAACCTAGGTAAACGGGATATGAGTAATCAGGGGCATTGCTAGATCTGCAAAAGATCTGGGGCTAGAGCCCATAGCAGCGGTCACCAACTTTTTTGCATGCCCGCAGGGGGGGGGGGGGGGGACCTAAGCAATTTTTCATGGCTGATGGCTGGTGTTGGCGCTTCAATCATCATGGCACCATGGTTGATATGGTGTCAGGGTGATTAAAGTGCATTATTTCTATTGTTACATTCTAATATATAATGAAGTGGTTCAACTCACCATACTGCAGAATCAGTGGGAGCCCTGGGCGTGTCACTTACCACATCTCCTACCACCATTTGCAGATTGCCACATCTCCTGCCACCATTTGCAGATTGTCACTTGCCACGTCTCCTGCCACCATTTGCAGATTGTCCCTTGCCACATCTCTTGCCACCATTTGCAGATTGTCACTTGCCACGTCACCTGCCACCATTTGCAGATTGTCACTTGCCATGTCTCCTGGCTCAATTTGCAGATTGCCACATCTCCTGCCACCATTTGCAGATTGTCACTTGCCACCTGATGTGAATTGTAACTTGCCATGCCAGCCAGTGCTACCAAATGTGCATTAACGCTGCATTGGTGGTATGGTTGGTTATTAGTTTCACGTACATTTAATTACCTTCTTTTGAGTCATTAATAGGTAGTAAGCGCCGCATATTCTTTCTTATATATCTCTGATTGGTGTGTGAATACTTGTTTAGTGGCAGCTATATTCTTATACCTTTTTATTTGTTTTGTTGGTGTGCGCACAAGTATCTACCACCCTTTATATATCATTCTTGTGATTTCTATCAATGTGAGGTAGAGCACTGGTTAAAGCTTGTAGGAGGAGGTTTCATTATCCTCTGATGGTCCTATGAGGCTCCATGACCCCTGACTTTTTGTCTGGATAGTGCCGATTGGCCCTGTGCTGATCACATGCACCCTCCCAAAAAAAAAACTCAAGCAATACACACCAAACTGAGCATGTGCAGAGTGTCCCCAAGGCTCTGCACTACCAGTAGATGGATTGGGGACAGTAAAAGAAGGGGAGGATCAGAGAAGACAGGATCAAACAGCCTTTTTACACAATGCAGATAATTAAGTCCTTAGGCACCACAGTGAGTATAACAACATTCTTTACTGCATACACAGACTGATTTTACTGTTGTGGGTTTAGTAACACTTTGATCACAAACATGAACCTATGCCCTGACACAAACCATAAAAAGGATGAGATTTGGGATTGCCACTACCATGGGTGTGTAGTAAATTCCTGGGATTTGCAAAGTTTTGCGAATTTTAAAATATTGATCAAAAACTTTGCAGGTTCACTGCCAGAAAAAAGGTAAAAATATATAATACTATGCATACTTTTACCCCTGGTCAGCTAATAATAAGAGAAAATATTTTGAATGAATGGATAAGCCAGCCCCCTGTCTAACAAAGGAAGGACTTACAGCAGCCAATGTGTGTTTGAGCTGTAAGGGAAAGCTGGAAATTCTGTGTCAAGAGAGATACTGTTTTATTTATTTTTATTTTGACATGGGACATGTTCCCTATGGCAGTGCCTGGCGTCCCAGTCCATTTGTTTAATAGTAGCCTACTTATTAGCCCCACAAATGGTCAAAATTATATAACAAGATTTGCCCCTGTGGACTGCAATGGGATTTACCAGAAAGCTTGCTAAATTTGAGCAAGATTTGCAAAACTGTTTGCAAACCAAACCCAGGCAGATTCACTCATCTCTCACTATAACCCCCAGTACTATGAAATAACATAAGGACACCAGTGGTTGTAATAATATTGTGAGAAATCTACTGCAGTGAAAGTATTGGCCTCTACTGACAACATGTAAAATAAGTGGCTTAGAAACCTCCATGCAAAAATCACATGATCCAGTGGAATGGGTGTTATCTATGTAAACAACATTCCAAAGTTTCCCAACAGCATAAGCTGCCTTAAAGTATAGTTCTACTTTTGCAGTCAAATTGGGATAATATATATTTTATATAGCAGTGAGACAGAGTGAATCCCTCGTGCTCTATGAAAAAAAAAGTTTTGCCTTTAGATACACTTTAACAAATCCTGTATAATTAATTACAAATGTTTTCTGGAAGTCACCAGTGTAAAACAAGTGTAATAAATGTAGCTGTCTTTTTTTTTGGGGGGGGGGGGGGGGGTATGAAAAATGGCCCCAAACAGGACACTGTGCTAAACCTGTAAGTAAATAAGAGAATCAGAATCTTTGGAAGAGTGGGTTTGATAATATAGTTTGCAGTGCCTCCCACCCAAAACAGGGTCTCTGTGAACAGAAGGGATAACCTTCCTGGAAAATCATTCATTAATCAAAATACACTAATTAAGAGCAGAGGAATTATTGCAACAAGCATACAACAATAACCCCCAACACCTGCCAACACTGACAGAGAAACCTTTAGAAATTGCTAAAACAAATCCCTTAACACCTTTTCAGGGGCTCCTGAGGGGCAGCAGGCTCCAGATTTTGTGCCACATGGCTTTGTCCCCGCAGATCTAAGTTGCGCCCCCCCAAAGCCCCCTGCCCCCCTCCACACTGGATGCTATGCCCGGATGCTGAGCTCCTTTCCCATTACAGCACCCTATGATGCTCCTCCTCCACAGGGCTGAAATCACATTCCTTTACAACACAGCAAGTCAGCCACATTCTGCACAGGATGTATCTGCCTACTGCAACTACACTTCCCTTCCAAGAATTTCACAGGTCAGAATGGCAACATAAAATCCAGATACACCCTGTGAAGGCTGACAGACTGTGTGTAAAGGAATGTGACTTCAGCCCTGTGTAGTGTGGGGGGGGGGAGCTGTATACAGTGCTGGGATGGGAAAGCAGCTCTGGCAAGTGACCTGCCAGGGGTCCTTGTCCTCTGATTCTCCAGCGGTGTTCCCTGTCCTGTGATGGAAGGAGGAACTCTGGGAACTCAAAACTCTTAAACCACTTTGAGTATCTTGGCGTGTGATGGGTGTATCTGCACATACGGTCGAAGTGGTGGGTGGTAGTGAGGGGGCCAGGTCAACTTTTGCATCGGGGCCCACAAGCTTCAAGCTACGCCTCTGTGTACACATATACCCAGGTATGCATTGATATTAATAGGGATACCTCCAGATGAATGTTACAGGTGCCCTGAGATTGATCACGATTCTGCATTTGTTTTGGTGCTGGAGAGCTGAAGACAAGATCTGCGATGATGAGGAGACCCTCCAGCCATTGTGCAACCAGCCTGGAATGCAGCTTTTCACAAACAGAAATCACAGTGTGGCACTGGAACTTAGAGGCAGCCTATCAGCGTTTAGATGATGAAGATGGAGACACTCCAAGTTATGAATAAGCACTGACATGTGAAACGTGTTTACAATAAAGATATTTTTGTCTTTATCTACTCTGGAGTGCTGCCATCTTCATCACCTATCTACATTGATTGCGGCTGCAGATTGGGCTGGCACCCAGGTGATCCTCAGTATATGTGAATGTGGATGCAGCTACGGGTTGATTGGAGCGGTGTATACCCAGTGTGTCTTCTATCAGCATTTAGACCCTAGTAGCATCTAATCTGTCAAGCAACCGGACCTCTAACTGTAACTACCAGTTAGTGGCTGTCACATGCCTAACCTGGCTCTAGCCTATGCTAGTTACTGAGTGCTGAGCTAAAACTAGATATCCCCGACTAGACAAGGACAGGTTAACAGGTTAAAAGTAGTTGCCCCCTTCCTAATTTACCCTTTTTTGCATATTTATCACACTTAAATGATTCAGATCATAAAGCAAATTTGAATATTACACAAAGATAACCGGAGTAAATCCAAGCATTGAAAAAACACCTAGTACCATAGGTACGGTGAAAAAAAACCTTAGGGTCGTTAATAGACAGATCAAGCCAGTAGTAAAAAGGTATAAATTTTATTACATAAATTCTACATGTAAAAAAATTACATATAATGCATAAAAACCATATATGATACCCTGATTGTTACAGTTGTAAAGAAAAATCACCATCCTGGTGCAGAGGATTGGCAAGGATCAATACAGTGTAGATAACACCTTACATCTTATGGACACATGGTCCTTCTTCAGAGGTTTTTTGTTATTGAATCAAAATTGGGTATAAGGTTTATACAATGAGAAAAGGAGTATATAAGTAATGATACAAATAAATACAAAGTAATAATGCCAATAATTGTTCAGAAAAAATAGCAAACTATGCAACACACAGCATAAATGTAATCTGATACATGCCGTAGTGTATTTAGGTTTTGTGCTGCCCTAGGCCTGACTAAACTCCTGCACCCCCTAATTTAAATATGACCCACTCCTTCCTTCCAAGGCCACACCCCTTGCTATTTAAGACCCGCCCTGAAATTTTCGAGTGGGGACACTAGTTCTAAAGGGCCTGGGGGGGCAATGGATTCCCTTAATTTGCATAGATTTCCTCTCACTCCCTGTTTGGCTATAGGGCAGGAAGTGAAGGGAAATCTCTGCAATGGGAAAGGGATGGTAAAAAATAAACTGACAGGGGCTATAACCCTCCATTATTCTATCCAAAATGAAAAAAAAAGTGTTGCCTATAGTTCTACTTTAAGCACAAATTTCTGATAAT
Organism: Lithobates clamitans; assembly: GCA_037952925.1. Classification (NCBI taxonomy): domain Eukaryota; kingdom Metazoa; phylum Chordata; class Amphibia; order Anura; family Ranidae; genus Lithobates; species Lithobates clamitans. The sequence goes on along the minus strand of JBBGZY010001159.1, from coordinate 841,657 downwards.
TTTATGGAGAGGACTAAGAAGATATAACCATGCCAATGGTGCAGAAGAAAACATATAGCACAGTGAGGAAGGTTTGTGGTCCAGGATGATAGGACAGTCAAAATTAGAAGTTTCGTCCCCCCCCCCCCCCCCACAGTTGCGGAATGGCTGCATGCATACTGGAAGCAGTACGGCCTCTTTATGGGGGCGCTAGACTAATTTGCCTCTCAGCCCAGTCCGCCCCATAAGACTGGTGCTACACTAATGCCCTGTACACACGGTCGGACATTGATCGGACATTCCGACAACAAAATCCTAGGATTTTTTTCGACGGATGTTGGCTCAAACTTGTCTTGCATACACACGGTCACACAAAGTTGTCGGAAAATCCGATCATTCTGAACGCGGTGACGTAAAACACGTACGTCGGGACTATAAACGGGGCAGTAGCCAATAGCTTTCATCTCTTTATTTATTCTGAGCATGCGTGGCACTTTGTGCATCAGATTTGTGTACACACGATCGGAAATTCCGACAACGGATTTTGTTGTCGGAAAATTTTATAGCCTGCTCTCAAACTTTGTGTGTCAGAAAATCCGATGGAAAATGTGTGATGGAGCCTACACACGGTCGGAATTTCCGACAAAAAGGTCCTATCACACATTTTCCGTCGGAAAATCCGACCGTGTGTACAGGGCACAACAGTGTAGCGCAAGCTGGCAGGGACTCTTTCCGTGCTGCCCCCCTGCAAAGTGCTGCCCTAGGCCTGTGCCTTGTTGGCCTAGGTCAGGATACAGCGTTGGATACATGAATACATTTACTTACATGGCAAACCATTAACATGAACCCATTAACTGAGGGGATTGTGCTCGGTCAGGGTCCCCAATGGTCAGTTGGTCACACACCACTCGCAGGGCCACCCAACGAACGGATCATATGGAGAGACCGGGAGTAACTTCACTACAAGGACTCAAATATGGTGGGGCATAGTTTAAACGCCAATACCAAGCTCTGGAACCATTGTTGTTTCTAAATTAATACAAAAAAGATGTCTGTATATGTCTATATAAATTGTAAGAGAATGTATCAATATACATGTGCAGCAAATCATTGGCCCAACAAATGTATAGGGCAAGGAGTGCCAAATTATGTCCATAATTAATAAGTAACTGACCTTGCACATGGAAAGCATTTGCTCATACCCGGACGATCCCTCAATGTCTACTGAAGAGATGAGAGTTTATGAGCATGTGTGGAAGGAGGTTGTATGGCGCAACTACATCACGTCCCTTCCTCTAGCTCTCTCTGCATCAGCTGATTCTGATCATGATCAGCATCGCGATTGGTCTCAGGCTCTTTCCCCACATGCTCATAAACCGGCCCCATGTTTCTTCAGTAGACATTGAGGGATGGTCCAGGGTCGATGGGGACCCTGACTGAGCACAATCCCCTCAGTCAATCGGTTCATGTTGATGGTTTGCCATGTAAGTAAACTTATTCATGTATCAGATTACATTTATGCTGTGTGGTGCATAGTTTGATATTTTTGCTGAACAATTATTGACATTATTACTTTGTACTTATTTGTATCATTACTTATATACTCCTTTTCTTGTTGTAGAAACCTTATACCCAATCTTGATTCAATAACATAAAACCTCTGAAGAAGGACCATGTGTCCGTAAGATGTAAGGTGTTATCTACACTGTATTGATCCTCGCCAATCCTCTGCACCAGGATGGTGATTTTTCTGTACAACTGTAACAATCAAGGTATCAGATATGGTTTTTATGCATTATATGTCATTTTTTTACATGTTGAATTTATGTAAAAAAATGTATACCTTTTTACTACTGGCTTGATCTGTCTATTAACGACCCTAAGGGCTTTTTTCACCGTACCTATGGCATTAGGTGGTTTTTCCATTGTTGTTACAATTGGGTCGGACAGACCAAGCTTTTTCATACACAGGCACAGCCCCCACCCCCATTTTTTGAGTAAATACAAGATGCAGTTTTTATATTATTGTATCATTGAATGAAGTGTAATTAACCACAATTTTTTGGAAAGCTGAGTTAAATTTCACTTGCCACACCCAGGCCTGATTACTGCCAGACCTGTTGAACCAAGAAATACATCCATTTTTATGTAGAGCAACAATTCTTTTTGTTCAGATCCTCTGAGAGTTCTTTGACATGAGGTGCCATGTTGAACTTCCAGTGACCAGTATGAGAGAGTGAAAGCGATAACACCAAACTTAACACACCTGCTCCCCATTCACACCTGAGACCTTGTAACACTAACAAGTCACATGACACTGGGGAGGGAAAATGGCTAATTGGTCCCAATTTGGACATTTTCACTTAGGGGTGTACTCACTTTTGTTGCCAGCGGTTTAGACATTAATGACTGTGTGTTGAGTTATTTTGAGGGGACAGCAAATTTACACTGTTATACACGCTGTACACTCACTACTTTACATTCTAGCAAAGTGTCATTTCTTCAGTGCTGTCACATGAAGATATAAAAAAAATTTACAAAAATGTGAGGGGTATACTCACTTTTGTGAGATACTGTATATTACCAAAAGTATTGGGACACCTGCCTTTACATGCACATGAACTTTAATGGCATCCCAGTCTTATGCCCTGTACACACGATCGGATTTTCCGACGGAAAATGTGTGATAGGACCTTGTTCCGACGTGTGTGGGCTCCATCACACATTTTCCATCAGATTGTCCGACACACAAAGTTTGAGAGCAGGCTATAAAATTTTTCAACAACAAAATCCGGAAATTCCGATCGTGTGTACACAAATCCGACGCACAAAGTGCCACGTATGCTCAGAATAAATAAAGAGATGAAAGCTATTGGCTACTGCCCCGTTTATAGCCCCGACATACGTGTTTTACGTCGCCGCGTTCAGAATGATCGGATTTGCTGACAACTTTGTGTGACCGTGTGTATGCAAGACAAGTTTGAGCCAACATCCGTCGGAAAAAATCCTAGGATTTTGTTGTCGGAATGTCCGATCAATGTCCGACCGTGTGTACGGGGCATTGGTCTGTAGGGTTTAATATAGCCCACCCTTTGCAGCTATAACACCTTTAACTCTTCCAGTGAAGGCTGTCCACAAGATTTAGGAGTGTGTCTATGGGAATGTTTGACCATTCTTCCAGAAGCGCATTTGTGAGGACAGGCACTGATGTGGACGAGAAGGCCTGGCTCGCAGTTTCCGCTCTAATTCATTCCAAAACTGTTCTATCGGGTTGAGGGCAGCACTCTGCAGGCCAGTTGAGTACCTCCACCCCAAACTCGCCCATCCATGTCTTTATGGACCTTGGCAATATAGTGTGTGTGTGTATATATACAGTTGTGCTCATAAGTTTACATACCCTGGCAGAATTTATGATTTTTTTGGCCATTTTCAGAGAATATGGATGATAACACAAAACCTTTTTTTTCACTCATGGTTACTGTTTACTCTTTTTAAATCATAATGAAAACAGAAACTACCCAAATGTCCCTCATCAAAAGTTTACATACCCCAGTTCTTAATACCCTGTATTGCCCCCCTTAGCATCAATGACAGTTTTAAGTCTTTTGTGGTATTTCTGGATGAGGCTTTTTATCTTTTCAGATGGTAAAGATGCCCATTCCTCTTGGCAAAAAACCTCCAATTCCTGTAAATTCTTGGGCTGTCTTGCATGAACTGCACGTTTGAGATCTCCCCAGAGTGGCTCAATGATATTGAGGTCAGGAGACTGAGGTGGCCACTCCAGAACCTTCACTTTATTCTGCTGTAACCATTGACAGGTCGACTTGACCTTGTGTTTTGGATCATTGTCATGTTGGAATGTCCAAGTATGTCCCATGCACAGCTTCCTGGCTGATGAATGTAAATGTTCCTCCAGTATTGTTTGATAACATACTGCATTCATCTTGCCATCATCTTTGACCAAACTCCCTGTGCCTTTGTAGCCCAAAACATCAGCGATCCACCTTCTTGTTTCACAGTAGGAATGATGTTATGGTTGTGGCCAAAAAGCTAAATTTTGGTCTCATCACTCCAAATGACTTTGTTCCAGAAGGTTTGAGGCTTGTTTCTGTGCTGTTTGGAGTATTGTAAGTGGAATACTTTGTGACATTTGCGTAGTAATGGCTTTCTTCTGGCGACACGACCATGCAGCCCATCTTTCTTTAAGTGCCTCCTTATTGTGCATCTTGAAACAGCCACACCACATGTTTTAAGAAAGTCCTGTATTTCACCTGACGTTATTTGTGGGTTTTTCTTTGCATTTCAAACAATTTTCCTGGCAGATGTGGCTGGCTAGTTGGTCTCCCTGACCATGGTTTGGTTTCAACAGAACCCCTCATTTTCCACTTCTTGATTAGAGTTTGATTGGCATTCTCAATTCCTTGGATATCTTTTTATATGCCTTTCCTGTTATATACAGTTCAACTACCTTTTCCTGCAGATCCTTTGACAATTCTTTTGGTTTCCCCATGATTCAAAATCCAAAAACATCAGTGCAGCACTGGATGAAAGATGCAAGGGTCTGTCAGGAGTCCAGAAACTCATTGACCTTTTATACACACACACTAATTACAAGCAAACAGATCACAGGTGAGGATGGTTACCTTTAATAGCCATTCAAACCCCTTTGTGACAACTTGTGTGTATGTTATCAGACCAAAATCACCAGGGTATGTGAACTTTTGATCAGGGTCATTTGGGTAGTTTCTGTTGTCATTATGATTTAAAAAGAGTAAACACAGTTGATTGATAATAAATGGCTTCAGCCAAACACATGAGTGAAAGAAATGTTTTTGTGTTATCATTCATATTCTCTGAAAAATGTCCAAGAAATCACAAATTCTGCCAGGGTATGTAAACTTCTGAGCACAACTGTATATATATATAGATATATATCTATATATATATATATATAGATATATATCTATATATATATATATATATATATATATATATATATATATATATATATATATATATATATATATATATATATATATACATACAGTACATACAGAAGCTAGTCAACTATTAAACATAGGGGCACTTACCTATTAATCCCTTCTGGTGTGGATTTAACAGCAGTATTGAACAGAACATGTTTATTTCCTCTTCACTTCCCCCTTCTGGGGTTTCCAACCGGAAGTGCATACATAATTAACCCTGCATATTAAAAGCACATGTATTCTCAAATACAGACAGTAGAAGACAACCAATTTCTATATCAACTTTACTAATCAAGGTATTTTTTAATACATCTATTGATTGTGAACAATGTATGAGGCTGTTTTTTAGCATAGCCAACAATGGCATTGGCCTAGGGTGGCAGGGTTTGAAAAGGTGTCACACAGCCAGGCACCCTGTTTCTTACTGGGCCTATTTACCTAGAACCTTGAGCTGGCAGAATAAGATAGTTTGTCCTATTTTTTCAGTTTTGGATGTACTGATGCATAGTGGCCAAACGGTCTCTTTCAGCCTCTCCGCCCCACGTTTTGGGATACATTATGTGACTATTTTGTTTGATTTTGTTATTGTAGTATCAAGTCTATATAGTCACTGGGGTGGCACAATTCAGTTAGCCTAGGGAGGAAAGAAATATAAATCTGGCCATGTTTGTACATACACATTTTATTGCCCTTTCTTTGAAGCTGAACCCGTTTCTTTTTGAATGTGAAGGAGTTAAAGATTCATTGCAGCTCACCTGGGCAGCAGTTACTTACTTTGTTTAGAGGTTTAAAAAATAAAGAAACCATGAAGAGATGAGGCATGACAACAGGCCTGGACTGTAAAACTGACAGCTTTACCAAAGACACTAAAAAACAATAAGTTACACACAATTTATCATAGTCAAAATGTTCACAAGCATACAGTATGTGATTAAACTGGACATAAATAAGTGCTCCCCAAGAGTGGACGAGAATAATTTAATTGTGGATTGTGCCGTGTGTCTCAACATTTTATGGCATTGCCAAACTGTACTGGTCCATGGGCTGGATTAAGAGCATCATGGGCCTGATGCTGGAGGTAGTGGAGCAGATTTAGGAGTGACAGGGATATCACATGATAAGTAATGTCATATTCCAGCTCTCCCCTTACTGGCCATGCTCCTGATTTTCTAGGAGCCTGTGCCCAAGCTTAGAAGGGCACAGACACACAGGCGCAGTGCTAGGGAAGCCTGCCATTTGTTTCTCCAGGCCTCCGTATGGGCTCTGTGTAGGTGTGAACCCTGAGTTTAAAAGGCACAGCCGTGCAAGCCCAATGCTATGGGAGCTCCAGGCTCCTGTAAGAGGCCTGCATCAGTGTGTGTGTGGAGTGCCCTACGGTGGGGTGGAAGGGTGCAGCCTCGGTTTGCCACCTTTTCTTCAAGCCCAACCCGAATACTTTAAGCCCCCCTGTGGATCTCTTCCCGTCAGACCATTGCTTTTCATGCGCAGCCTGTTCTTTTTGGGCAGCTGGGCCTATATTAGCGTAGGGGTCTGGAGCTGCAGCTTCAATAGTTCCTGAAAGTATGGTAAACAGCAAAGTGCAGCGCTAAAGATATATAAGTGACATAAAAAGAAATGAGGTCCCACCAAGTGACATAACATCAATCAGTAGATATAAATTAACAAAATCAGTCAATGATAAACAAAGAACTTAAATCACAAATGCATGTGAATTAAAAAAGGTATATGAAAAAGAGTCCAAAGAAATATATAATGAGTCCACAGAGAAATAAAAAGCACCCATCCAGGAAAGATGTGACAAAAAGTGCCAATAGATGATCCACCAAGGAGTGTATAAGTAGAATCTGCTTACCGGACGGCGATGACTGCTATTACGGCAGTCTTGCCCAGCATAGGGATTATGGTCTCCCAAAACCAAGGGTACAAAGCGGGACCAGTAGCTTTAGCAATCGATCTCCATGGGTGTAGTGTTTGCAGGGGACTGTTGGGGCTGCAGGGACTACAGGGACTTAGTAGAGTCGGACTTTGGCTGTTCGGAGATAAACTACTTAGGCCTCAAAACTTTGCTTCTGAAAATGTTCTGCATCTGGCACTGCTGGGAGAAGGTTGATTTGCAGGTATACCCTTGTATCTAGCAGTTGTTGGGGTATCGTAACCTTTTCCTGTTCCCATACACCCTTGTCGAGGCAAACTCAATTCTTTCTTTCTGTTGTGTTCAGCTTAGAGGTTCAGCTCTAAGCTCTGAACCAATACAGTATACCCACATATAATATACAGAGAGCAGCCATGAGCCTGTCAGTGTGAGAAGAAGGTATACAAAACACTGCGCTCTAAAGTGTAAAACAAAAATCTTACCGGATGAGGTGGACTCCTTCCTCCAGCGGACTGTCTTCCGGAGAAACGAGAGCGGATTTGCGCTGCCAGGGTTCCCATCCATGAACTGAAAATCAAGAGTGGGTGATTGGGGAAACTTCCTCACCACCTGAATTTTCCAGAATGAGTACCCAGCAGCCCACATTGATGATTTTCAGTTCATGGATGGATACCCTGGCGGCGCAAATCCGCTCTCGTTGCTCCGGAAGTCAGTCCGCTGGAGGAAGGAGTGCCGACAACATCTCCCTCGCTGCTAGAGACCTCTCCACCTAAAGAGTTACACGCTACTGTCAGGCTGCTTGATAAACTTCTGATACCCCATATTGCATATTTTTGGCCATTTGAACTACATGGTCTTGGAATTCCTGGCTTGATGATCCATCCTGACGATCGTTCGAGGTTCGTTGGTTGAAGTGCACCCTGCGAGTTCCAGCCTTCCGGACATCCCTCTATAGCCCAGGTGGGGCTTACTGCTTTACTGACTTCATGTCATAGACAGGGGAGTCCACCTCATCCGGTAAGAGTACCCATCCTTCTCTACTCATTGATGTCAAATATCACTGATGTTGTCTTCCATCTACGGACTCATACCGTATATCACTGATGTTGTTTTCCATCTACGGACTCACACCATCCCTGCTAGTAGTTCTAGGACTTTTTACCATCCACTTCAGAAGTGTTTTTCTTAAAGTGTTGATACAAGTGGACTTCTTTTTATACAAGAATTTATAATTTATTTAACACATGATTCACCACCAGGGTTAATACTTATGGACTGGACACATTGTTATATATTTACTTCACTTTTATAGCGCTGCATTTCCCCTTTTTTTGAATGTCAGTGTGAGAACCAGAGTTGAATTACCAAAGAAGGTGATTGTTCTATGATTGAAATGCATCGAAGTGACAGTCTATGAAGCAATGCATCATTGATTGCATGAGCATGCACAGCGAATCCCTTTGACACATCCCCTTGCTAACACTGAGGGTGAGACAGAGAATGCTCTTCTGCTGGATTCTATCTACTACTCCTTAGAGAACAAGTGTTCCTTGGTGGGAGTCATGTACCTGGCGATGGAGCCTGACATGGAAAGGAAGGTGATCTCTTACACCTCCAGCTTAATAATCTTGGTGAAATAACAGGAAGCACAAGAGCCTGGAGTGACACGAGTGACTGGCAGTTCGAGGCTGGGCTCAGCCCTTCCTTCTCTGAGCTGGCCGCTCAGCTGTCAGCTAATTGCCAGCTCCTATCTCTCCCCAGGACTCACCTGTTGATGATACAAGTGTGATTTAAAGGGGTTGTAAAGGTTCGTGTTTTTTCACCTTAATGCATGCATTAAGGTGAAAAAATGCGTGTCAGTGATTGGCCCCCCAGCCCCCCATTTTACTTACCTGAACCCTCGAACTTGTCCCACACGGGGATGCGCTCTCTCACTGGCCGGGGTTCTCGGCTCCTGATTGGATAGATTGATAGCAGCACAGCCATTGGCTCCCGCTGCTGTCAATCAAATCCAATGACACAGGCGCCGGGGGGCAGGGCCGAGTCCTGAATTTGGTATCTATGGACACCGAATGCTGGACCCCGGAGCACGCTCGCAAGGTAACCCCTGGGAGAGCGCTTCTCCCAGGGGATTATCTGATGTGGGGAGGAGCCACGAGAGCTGCCGAGGGACCCCAGAAGAGCAGGATCAGGGCCACTCTGTGCAAAATGAGCTGCACAGTTGAGGTAAGTATGATATGTTTGTTTTTGTTTTTTTTTTAAAAAACCCAAACCTTTAGTGTCACTTTAACTGTACTTCTGTCTCAGTCTGATTCATGGTTTCTGACAGTAGGCGAGGGCCATGAATTCAGAAGATGCAGTCAATCCACTTGTTGGTAATATTTTTTCCAGATTGGATGAGCAGGATCACTGCATGGATCAGTTTGCCATGGTGTTACAAATGCTCCTGAGTCACACGGCTCACCTGGAATCTCCCACAGTGGCTGCTCTGGTACAACCTGTGTTGCTGGCCATTATAAGTACCTCGTAATGCCTTTTGGCCTTTGTAACGTCCCGGCAGTTTTCCAGGAATTTATTAATGATGTCCTCCGAGATTTGTTGCAGTTATGTGTGGTGGTTTATCTCGATGATATCCTCATATTTTCCAAGTCCCTGGAGAGCCACCACACAGATGTCTGTCGTTTCTTCAGAAACTAAGAGAGAACAATCTTTATTGTAAATTGGAGAAGTGTGAATTCCATCGTGAACAGGTTAAATTCCTGGGTTAAGTCATTTCCACTGCTAGTTTTTCAATGGACCCAGAGAAACTTTCTGCAGTCCTACCCGTGGGTTTATGTCCTCTGCAGTGTTTTCTTGGCTTTGCCAACTATTATCGGAAGTTTATTCATAACTTCTCATCTCTGGTCAAGCCCCTGACTGATATGACCAGAAAGGACGGTAACCCACAGAGTTGGTCTCTGGAGTCCATTAAGGCCTTTGAGAGTCTCAAGGCTGCCTTTGTTTCTGCTCCTGTGTTGGCACATCCTGATCCTACGTTACCTTTTATCCTTGAGGTTGATGCTTCTGAGACTGGAGTTGGCGCCCTTCTGTCTCAACGCCCTACCTCTGAGAGCGCTATGCATCCTTGCGGCTACTTTTCCAAGAAATTGTCACCTGCAGAGTTCAATTACGAGATTGGTAACAGAGTGCTGTTAACGATCATTTTAGCCCTGAAAGAATGGAGACATCTCCTCGAAGGTACCACTATGCCGGTTCTCATTCTTACTGATCAAAAGAATTTCCCATTCATGGCTGAGGCTAAACGCCTCTCTCCCAGAAGGGATGTGATGGGCCCTTATCTTGTCTAGTTTCAATTACATTGTCTCATTCTTACCCGGTACTAAGAATGTAAGGGCTGGCGCTTTGTCACGACAATTTTCCTCCACTTCCAAGATGGAGTCAGTTCCAGTTCCTGTGATTCCTCCTGATCATATTCCCACTATGGTTCACACTAGTCTCACTTCGCCTTTGTGTAACAAAATTCTTGCTGCTCAGGTCCATGCTCCTCCTGAGAAACCTTGTGACCGCTGATTTGTCCCAGAGAGTCTCTGTACTGCCATGCTCCAGTCTTACCATTCAACCAAGGCTGCTGGCCACCCTGGGAAAAATCAACTCTTTTGGGCTATTTCCCAACAATTCTGGTGGCCTAGTCTACCTGCTGATGTAACTGTCTTCGTAGCTGCCTGTTCCGTGTGTGCTCAGAGTAATGCCCTGTACACACGGTCGGACTTTCCGATGGAATATGTGTGATCGGAGCTTGTTGTCTGAAATTCCGTGTGGGCTCCATCGGACTTTTTCCATCGGAATTTCCGACACACAAAGTTTGAGAGCCGGCTATAAAAAATTCCGACAACAAAATCCGTTCGCGTAAATTCCGACCGTGTGTGGACAATTCCAATGCACAAAGTGCCAGAATAAATTAAGAGATGAAAGCTATTGGCTACTGCCCCTTTTATAGTCCCGACTTACGTGTTTTACGTCACCGCGTTCAGAACGATCGAATTTGCCTACAATTTTGTGCGACCGTGTGTATGCAAAATAAGTTTCAGCCAACATCCGTCGGAAAAAATCCATGGATTTTGTTGTCGGAATGTCCGATCAATGTACAGGGCATAAGACTCCACGACACCCAAAGTGGGCCTCCTACAACCCATACCCAATGGAGAGAGGCCCTGGACCCATCTATCTATGGATTTCATTGTGGAGTTACCCAACTCCCAGGGCAACACAGTTATCCTTATGGTGGTTGACCGGTTCTCGAAAATGTCTCATTGTATTCCACGTAAGAAGTTGCCCACTTCTAAAGAACTGGCTTCCATTTTTGCTCAGGAGATCTTTTGCTTACAAGGGCTACCCAAAGTGATTGTCTCGGACAGGGGTAGTCAGTTTGTGTCCCGGTTCTGGTGAGCCTTTTGTGCACAGTTTGGAATTCAGTTTGCTTTTTCCTCTGCGTATCTCACACAGTCTAATGGGGTCGCAGAACAAGCCAATCAGTCCTTGGAGCAATTCCTACATTGCTATATTCTGACCATCATAACAACTGGTCAGACCTCTTACCGTGGGCGGAGTTCGCTCACAATAGTGCCTTGAATTCAGCTTCCCGATTGTCCCCGTTTATGGCGAACTATGGTTTCCAACCTTCCATGTTGCCTGACTCATTTGTTCCGCAGAGTATTCCTGCGTTAGAGGAGCATCTCCGTGTTCTTCATTCACTTGGGCACAAGTCCAGGAGGATTTACGACATGCTAATGATAGGTACAGACTCCATGCTGACCGCAGACACCTGCCTGAACCTTCCTACCAGGTTGGGGACAGGGTCTGGCTGTCATCTCGCAACCTCCGACTTCGTGTTCCCTCTCTGAAGTTCGCATCTCGGTTTATTGAGCCTTTCTGTATTCTTCGCAAGATTAACTCAGTGGCTTACGCATTAGACCTTCCTTCTAATATGCGTATCTCAAATGTATTTTTTGTCTCCTTATTAAAACCTTTGGTCTGCAACCGCTTTACCACCTTGGTGCCTCATCCTCACCCTGTACAGGTTGAGAACCATGAGGAGTATGAAGTACAGTCAATTGTTGACTTCCGTAGGTTCCGTGGGTGCATGCAGTACCTGGTGCATTGGAAAGGGTATGGGCTGGAGGAATGCTCTTGGGTCTCATCCTCAGACGTACATGCCCCTGTCCTCCTCCGTGATTTCCATAGACATTTTACCCTCAAGCCTGGTGGTTCTCTGAGGGGGAGGGTCATTGAGGAGGGGGTACTGTCAGGGCTGGGCTCAACCCTTCCTTCTCTGAGCTGGCCGCTCAGCTGTCGGCTAATTGCCAGCTCCTATCTCTCCACAGTGATCCACCTGTTGATGATATCCTGCTCGTCAGTCCTGCCTACTTAAGCCGTCCAGTCCAGATGATCTCTGCATTCACCTTGGTCATATCTCTAGAGACGCTCTCCTGTAGTCCTTTTAAAGACTTGCTTGGCTGACATTCCTTCTGGCTCCAGATCCTACTTGCTGTTCTACTACTCTGTTTACTTTTTTTATCATTATTAAACAAGTGTCATTTAACTGTACTTCTGTCTCAGTCTGATTCATGGTTTCTGACACTAAAGCTGTAGGTAATGTGTAGAGTGCCGGTTACTTTCATACACCCCTTTGAATAACTTCAGAACAACATTTCAAGGCTTGCTTTACTCTAAACTTGGCACAACAGTTAAATCAGAGCAAAATGCCCCAGCTTAACTGCACGTGTAGAGCTCCTATAGGCAAAGTCTATAGTACCGATATCCCAGATGCTGGGGTCCTGAAGAGTAAAGCCTTGTACACACAATCGGATTTTCTGCAGTCAAAACCTCAGACTTTTGTCTGAAAGGAGCTGGCCAGGAACTTGTCTTGCATACAAACGGCAAAGATTGTCGGCCAACAAACACAAATGTAGTGACATACTACGTGGTTTTTCAGCTCTTTAGCGCCACCCTTTGGGCTCCTTCTGCGAATTTCGTGTTAGTAAAAGTTTAGTAAGTGTTGATTCATGCTTTTCATTTCGTGCTTTTCATTTTGCGCTTTTCATTTCACGCTTTTCAGTTAGTATCTGAACGGCCGTTCGTCAACTAGTCATGTTGCGGAATCGGAGGAGATAACGTGTTATTTATTATTGGCCTTGGAGTTATTCCTTTGACTCAAGTCCAGTCCAGGAACAGGAGGAGGAGTATTTCTTGGACCAAAAATTGGTTGCTTTTTTTTAATCCTGACCAATTATGTCATGTGCCTTTGCTGCGGGAGCTCCAGGAGAATAATGCAGATGGTTTTTGGAATTATCTCCAGATGATGGAACCCTATTTTTACCAACTCTTGGCATTGTTGACCCCCTATATTAAGAAGCAGGACACATGCATGAGGCTTTTATTTTTTTTTTTGGTTGAATAATGATTTGATTTGGTATATTTTCTATATTTTTGGATGCATAGAGTGCACTTTTTGGTTAAGTTCTATTGGCAGATAGCCTGTCTAATTTTTATTTGTTTTCTTTTTTTAATGTACATTTAAAAAAATTACATATAGTTACATAGTTACATAGTAGGTGAGGTTGAAAAAAGACACAAGTCCATCAAGTCCAACCTATGTGTGTGATTATGTGTCAGTATTACATTACATATCCCTGTATATTGCGGTCATTCAGGTGATTATCTAATAGTTTCTTGAAGCTATCAATGCTCCCCGCTGAGACCACCGCCTGTGGAAGGGAATTCCACATCCTTGCCGCTCTTACAGTAAAGAACCCTCTACGTAGTTTAAGGTTAAACCTCTTTTCTTCTAATTGTAATGAGTGGCCACGAGTCTTATTAAACTCTCTTCTGCGAAAAAGTTTTATCCCTATTGTGGGGTCACCAGTACAGTATTTGTAAATTGAAATCATATCCCCTCTCAAGCGTCTCTTCTCCAGAGAGAATAAGTTCAGTGCTCGCAACCTTTCCTCATAACTAAGATCCTCCAGACCCTTTATTAGCTTTGTTGCCCTTCTTTGTACTCGCTCCATTTCCAGTACATCCCTCCTGAGGACTGGTGCCCAGAACTGGACAGCATACTCCAGGTGCGGGCGGACCAGAGTCTTGTAGAGCGGGAGAATTATCGTTTTATCTCTGCAGTTGATCCCCCTTTTAATGCATGCCAATATTCTGTTTGCTTTATTAGCAGCAGCTTGGCATTGCATGCCATTGCTGAGCCTATCATCCACTAGGACCCCCAAGTCCTTTTCCATCCTAGATTCCCCTAGAGGTTCTCCCCCCAGTGTATAGATTGCATTCATATTTTTGACACCCAAATGCATTATTTTACATTTTTCTACATTGAACCTCATTTGCCATGTAGTCGCCCACCCCATTAATTTATTCAGGTCTTTTTGCAAGATTTCCACATCCTGCGGAGAAGTAATTGCCCTGCTTAGCTTAGTATCGTCTGCAAATACAGAGATGGAACTGTTTATCCCATCCTCCAGGTCGTTTATGAACAAATTAAATAGGATTGGTCCCAGCACAGAACCCTGGGGGACCCCACTACCCACCCCTGACCATTCTGAGTACTCCCCATTTATCACCACCCTCTGAACACGCCCTTGTAGCCAGTTTTCAATCCATGTACTCACCCTATGGTCCATGCCAACGCACCTTATTTTGTACAGTAAACGTTTATGGGGAACTGTGTCAAATGCTTTTGCAAAATCCAGATACACCACGTCTACGGGCCTTCCTTTATCTAGATGGCAACTCACCTCCTCATAGAAGGTTAATAGATTGGTTTGGCAAGAACGATTCTTCATGAATCCATGCTGATTACTGCTAATGATATCATTCTTATTACTAAAATCTTGTATATAGTCCCTTATCATCCCCTCCAAGAGTTTACATACTATTGATGTTAGGCTAACTGGTCTGTAATTCCCAGGGATGTTTTTTGGGCCCTTTTTAAATATTGGTGCAACATTGGCTTTTCTCCAATCAGCTGGTACCATTCCAGTCAATAGACTGTCTGTAAAAATTAGGAACAACGGTCTGGCAATCACCTGACTGAGTTCCCTAAGTACCCTCGGATGCAAGCCATCTGGTCCCGGTGATTTATTAATGTTAAGTTTCTCAAGTCTAATTTTAATTCCGTCCTCTGTTAACCATGTAGGTGCTTCCTGTGTTGTGTCATGAGGGTAAACACTGCAGTTTTGGTTACTGAAGCCCCCCGATTCACTCGTGAAGACTGAGGAGAAGAATAAATTCAATACCTCTGCCATCTCCCCATCCTTTGTAACCAGATGTCCTTCCTCATTCTTTATGGGGCCAATATGGTCTGTCCTCCCTTTTTTACTGTTTACATACTTAAAGAATTTCTTGGGATTTTTTTTGCTCTCCTCCGCTATGTGTCTTTCATGTTCTATCTTAGCCATCCTAATTGCACCCTTACATTTCTTATTGCATTCTTTATAAATTCTGAATGCTGTGGATGATCCCTCAACCTTGTATTTTTTGAAGGCCTTCTCCTTTGCTTTTATATGCATTTTTACATTGGAGTTAAGCCATCCAGGATGTTTGTTCGCTCTTTTAAATTTATTACCCAATGGGATACATTGGCTAATGCCCTTATTTAATATGCTCTTAAAGCAAACCCATCTCTCCTCTGTATTCTTTGTTCCTAATATTTTATCCCAATTTATGCCTTTTAGCCAGGTTTGTAGTTTAGGGAAGTTGGCTCTTTTGAAATTCAGTGTCTTTGTGTTCCCTTCATGTCTCATATTTGTGTGATTTATACTGAAACTAATTGACCTGTGATCGCTGTTACCTAAATTGCCCCGTATTTCCACATCTGTTATCAGGTCTGTATTGTTGGTAATCAGTAGATCTAGTAATGTTTTATTTCTAGTTGGTGCGTCTACCATCTGACCCATAAAATTGTCCTGCAAGACATTAAGGAACTGGCGAGCCTTAAATGAATGCGCGGTTCCCTCCGTCCAGTCTATGTCTGGATAATTAAAATCCCCCATTATGATAACACTTCCCATCCTTGCTGCTAATCCAATTTGTGATAGGAGATCCGTCTCCACTTCCTCCCTCAGGTTAGGGGGCCTATAGCATACTCCCAGTATTATTTTCCCCTTAGCTTCATCCCTTTGGAGCTCTACCCATAAAGATTCCACCTCCTCCCTAGCCCCCTCAGTGATGTCATCTCTCACATTCACTTGTACATTATTCTTGATATATAGGCATACCCCTCCCCCTTTTTTACCCTCTCTATCCTTGCGGTATAGGGTATACCCTTGAATGTTTGCCAGCCAATCATGAGAGCTGTTGAACCAGGTCTCTGAAATTCCCACAAAATCCAAATCCTCCTTGTACAACAGTATCTCTAGTTCACCCATCTTGTCCGCCAGGCTCCTGGCATTGGTGAACATGCCACATAGTTTAGACCGGTCGCATATTGTCCTCGTATTGGGTGTTTCAAGATTGCAACTTGGACTTGCTACTATACTCACCTTGCGTTTTTGTACTTTGGTTAACCTACCACTAATGCCCCCAATACTACCCTCTGGAGTATCTTCCGCGCTGGCTATCACTGTCTCTGGACCCTCCCCCCCATCGCCTAGTTTAAAAACCCCTCTAACTTTTTGGCCATCTTCATTCCCAGCAGATCTGCACCCTCCTCATTTAGGTGCAGTCCGTCCCTTCTATAGTACCGGTTACCGACTGAGAAGTCGGCCCAGTCCTCCAGGAACCCAAACCCCTCCTTACTACACCAGCTCTTCAGCCACTTGTTTACTTCCCTAATCTCCCTCTGCCTCTCTGGTGTGGCTCGATGTACCGGTAGTATTCCTGAGAACACTACCTTGGAGGTCCTTTTCCTCAATTTAGCTCCTAAGTTCCTAAAATCGTTCTTTAGGACACTCCATCTGCCTCTGACTTTGTCATTGGTGCCAACGTGCACCATGACAGCCGGGTCTTCCCCAGCCTCTCCCAGTAATCTGTCCACAAGATCCGTGATGTGCCGAACCCGAGCGCCCGGTAGACAACATACTGTTCGGCGCTTCAGGTCTTGGTTACAGATTGCCCTCTCTGTCCTTCTAAGAATTGAGTCCCCTACCACCAGAATCTGTCTTTCCTTTCCCTTTGCTGCCCCCCCACTCTCACTGGAGGAGTTCTTCCCCTGGCAGCTAGGAGAGTCCCTCAACTCCAGCAGTGCTGGTCCCTGACTGGTTACACCAATGTCACTCAATGGAGCGTACTTATTGGGATGCTCCAGTCCTGGATCGGCCTCCCTGGCACTTCCCCCTCTACCCCTCCTGACTGTCACCCATCTACTCTTTGCTAGTGCCTGCACCTCTTTGTCTCCACCCGCCTCTGTGCTGGCCCCTGCCGGCACCTGCCATGTACGTTCCTGGCTCACCTTTAGTACGGAGGGACTTCTCAGTGCTGACAGTTGCTTTCCCAGATTCAGAACCTGGGCTTCCAGGGAAACAATGTGCTTACATTTTGCACAGCAGTATTCGCCCTCGATCGGATGATCAAGGAACGCATACATGTGGCAAGATGTACAAAGAGTCGCCTCTCCACACCCGCCGGGCATCGTACCTATTAAATTTAGTGAGGATTTGGGGATTTTACCCTGTCCAAATTACCTAACAACTAGCTTCCCGGCACTAATACTCAAGACAATACACAGGTACACGACAAGACAATACACAGGTACACAATACACAAGTACTAACGATCCACACACACTACTCAGACAACACTCAGATACTCACACTACACAGGTACTTTGACCCCTGTTATAACCTCCTGTTTTAAACTCTTGTTTATAACTCCCACCTAATCCAGCTCCACTTACACCAAGCTCCACAGCTTCAAACTGAGCACGCTCAACTGAGTCCTACAACAAGTTAAATAGGCACCTGGGAGCAATTAACCACACCCCTTAATTGATAGACTGATGAAACAGAAAAAAAAAAAAAAAGCTATTTAAAAAGTGACAGAAAAAGGCAAGTTAAAAACTAAAAGGAAAAGTCCCCAAAATGCAACCCAGCAAACACCAACAGACAGCAGCAATACACACACCAACAGACAGCAGCAATACACACACCAACAGACAGCAGCAATACACACACCAACAGACAGCAGCAATACACACACCAACAGACAGCAGCAATACACACACCAGCAGACAGCAAACACCAACAGACAGCAAGACTTGTATACACTAACACTTGTTTATAACTCCCACTTAATCCAGCTCCACTTACACCAAGCTCCACAGCTTCAAACTGAGCACGCTCAACTGAGTCCTACAACAAGTTAAATAGGCACCTGGGAGCAATTAACCACACCCCTTAATTGATAGACTGATGAAACAGAAAAAAAAAAAAAGCTATTTAAAAAGTGACAGAAAAAGGCAAGTTAAAAACTAAAAGGAAAAGTCCCCAAAATGCAACCCAGCAAACACCAACAGACAGCAGCAATACACACACCAACAGACAGCAGCAATACACACACCAACAGACAGCAGCAATACACACACCAACAGACAGCAGCAATACACACACCAGCAGACAGCAAACACCAACAGACAGCAAGACTTGTATACTCTAACACTTGTTTATAACTCCCACTTAATCCAGCTCCACTTACACCAAGCTCCACAGCTTCAAACTGAGCACGCTCAACTGAGTCCTACAACAAGTTAAATAGGCACCTGGGAGCAATTAACCACACCCCTTAATTGATAGACTGATGAAACAGAAAAAAAAAAAAGCTATTTAAAAAGTGACAGAAAAAGGCAAGTTAAAAACTAAAAGGAAAAGTCCCCAAAATGCAACCCAGCAAACACCAACAGACAGCAGCAATACACACACCAACAGACAGCAGCAATACACACACCAACAGACAGCAGCAATACACACACCAGCAGACAGCAAACACCAACAGACAGCAAGACTTGTATACTCTAACACTTGTTTATAACTCCCACTTAATCCAGCTCCACTTACACCAAGCTCCACAGCTTCAAACTGAGCACGCTCAACTGAGTCCTACAACAAGTTAAATAGGCACCTGGGAGCAATTAACCACACCCCTTAATTGATAGACTGATGAAACAGAAAAAAAAAAAAAAAGCTATTTAAAAAGTGACAGAAAAAGGCAAGTTAAACACTAAAAGGAAAAGTCCCCAAAATGCAACCCAGCAAACACCAACAGACAGCAGCAACACACACACCAACAGACAGCAGCAATACACACACCAACAGACAGCAGCAATACACACACCAACAGACAGCAGCAATACACACACCAGCAGACAGCAAACACCAACAGACAGCAAGACTTGTATACTCTAACACTTGTTTATAACTCCCACTTAATCCAGCTCCACTTACACCAAGCTCCACAGCTTCAAACTGAGCACCAAATTGTGGAGAATAATACTTGGTTATGTGTTTTACTTCAAATGACAGAGTAGGCAGTTACATTTAAAAAAATACAATGTAAAATTAACAAGGGACACCAACATAGTTGTATCTTTGATCTGTAAAACTACGGGATAATGATCTTGTAGTAACTTGCACAAAACCAAAATAACAAGCATAATAATATTATTCTTGACATTACTAGAAAAAAAAAGCCTTTGAAAAGTTGTTTGCCATCAGTATCCATCAGTATCACCAGCAAAGCAGCTTTATTATTTGCCCATTAAATAAAGAAGAAGAGAATGTGCGCTGCATTTCAAAATTTCATAATTTGCCACGTCACAAATGTTAATTCTCCATTACGATTGCTAGTTTACAAGACCAACCGCTTCCAGCTCGTTCTTGCTTCCAAGCATGCTTGTTTGTACTTTGGACTTTTGTCCAACGGACTTGTATACACACGCTTGGAAAATCCAACAACAGATATTTGTCCACGGAAAATTTTAAACCCTGCCATCCAACATTTGTCTGCGGAAAATCCAAAACAATTGTCTGATGGAGCATGCAGATAGTCAGATTTTCCGCCAACAGCCTGTCATCACACAATTCCCGTTGGAAAATCCGATCGTGTGTACGAGGCTTTAGTCTTCTTTTCCAGCAGCAGCTCTCTGGAACTCAAGGCTCGGTCAGCCTCCTTGGTCCCCTGTCACTTTTATATAGACACAAGACCAGTGGGTTGGACCCAAAAAGCCTGCGAATATAGACTAGGAACAGCGGCAAACGACACTAACCCCTTCCCTATGGCTAGGGCACTTATGCTAACTATCTCACAGTAAGCAACCTGTCTACAAACAGGCTCAGACAAATAACACTTTTTGTGATTTCTGGAACAGGAAATTAGAGAAAATCTACCCAATGGGGATATAGATAGCAATAAAAACTCAATAGTTATTCTAACTATCCCCTAAAAGTTTTATTTCAAGCTTTTTATTACTTTTTTTATTACTTGTTTACTAAGGACACAGCTTTGTAGATAATCTACATAAAGTATGCAGTAAGTAAAGTGAGTAACAATGAAACAATCAAAATCATATATCTTTTTTAAGTAAATTATGGCACAAATGCTTAAGAGAAGACAGCAACTGCCAGCAATGCAGCTTATTTCTTATTTGTATACTTCACATTTTAGCTTGTCTTCTTTCAAGTCATTATTTGGAAAGACTGATGATGGTGACCACTGACACGGGGCTGGAATGGGGCCATGAACGTTTATTGCAGTAATACATCCTCAAGTTTTCCATTCAAAGAAATTTCCATTACTTTTATTCATCTGGAATCCATTGTCAACACATATACTCACCTGAAGTCTATGAGGTGTTCAATATGCTGGAGATGTTCCTGATTATTATTTAAACGTTGTTATTACTACATCACAATGGTATTACACCAAGTATCCTTAATGAGTAATTTGCCATTCTTTATTGACCCAAATATGTAATGCCTGCTTAACAAAACACAAAATAAATCTTCATTAAACAGAAGTAGCTAAAAGTCAGTTTGCCATAACTCTGTTTCTCATAGCAAATGCAAAGTAAATGGGTAAATAAGTAATAAACAACATTTTGCACCAATAAATAGTAAATGTACCCTAACATTTGCGAAATGCACACAAATTAACTTACAAGGTTTTTATTTTTAGCAATAAACCATTCTAAACCATGAAGCTGATCTCATTTGCTCTCTATCCTTTAAAAAATTCAACCTAATACTCTTGCAAATAACAAGATCTGTTTCCTTTTTATTACTGTAAATATCAATAGAATCTGATCCACTTTATAATAAGTCATTATTAGGGTCTTTGTAGACAGCATTCCATACAGAAGCCTGTCATGATAGAAAAATGAAGACCGCTAATACTGTCCTCTCCTTCTGAAAATATATGTTTGCATGGCTTTTATTCAGACCTTCTTGGACAGTACTTAAAGGAAAAGTCCACCCTGAGCTTTTTAGGCTGGGCTTCTCCTATGGGTCACAGGAGTGCAATTCATTTTGCACTCCTGTGACCCGTTTTCAGCGGAGAGCCGTCTGAAGTCCATTCTCCGCTGATGTCACCAAAATCAGTCCAGGCAGCGCATCATCCCAACTTAGGAAGTCTGAATCCGCCAGCTACCTGGAATGATGGCAATCTCAGCATCTCAGCGAGACGCTGAGAGACTGAGACGGACGCTCCCCGCCCCTCCACAGCTCAGTGCTCCGCTCGGGAAGGTGAGAGAACTGAGCCATCGGAGGTGTTCAGTGGCTTGGTTCTCAGTGAAGAGGTGGCGGTGGACAGATGACAAAAACAAAAGCAGCACCTTCTAATTGTAGCAGTTCTGACATTTAATGAATTAAAATAATAATAGAAGCACTCACAAACGAGCGCTTATTTCCAGCATAAAATAATGGGGTCATCCGTGCTGTCCCGGAAGCATGCCTGGTGTCGCTAGCTCTGGATAGCTGATATGGTTGTCCGTAGTCCGGCCACACTAGTGGTTCCCAGCGCTCTGGGAAGGCTGGGATGGAGATCAGCGATGTACAATGTACAGGGACACTGCAAGGTGACGTCACTTCCGGGTACAGGGTCAGCGGGAGGTGCGTGCGTTCGGAGCATGCATGCTCCTTCCTCAGGCTCTGTTGGGGGCCATCTTTGAATTGGGTTTATGTAAGCCACATTCACAAGGATACCAAGTGACTGACGAAGCAGGTAACCATGGTAACATATAGACACAGGAGCACAATATGATTCCTATACGATCATATTGTTCAGCAGTGTCTATATGTGCCCATGATTACCTGCTTTGTCAGTCACTTGGTGAATGTGGCTTATATAAACCCAATTCAAAGATGGCCTCCAGCAGAGCCTGGGGAAGGAGCACGCATGCTCTGAACGTGCGCACCTCCCGCTGACCCTGTAACCAAAAATTATGTCACCTTGCAGTATCCCTATACATCTTGCATCTCTGATCTCCATCCCAGCCTTCCCAGAGCGCTGGGAACCACTATTACGGACAGCCTCTTCAGCTATCTAGAGCTGGCGACACCAGGCATGCTTCCGGGACAGCGCAGATGACCCCATTATTTTATGCTGGAAATAACCACTCGTTTGTGAGTGCTTCCTTTATTATTTTAATTCATTAAATGTCAGAACTGCTACACTTAGAAGGCGCTGCTTTTGTTTTTGTCATCTGAGAGATAGGTCGTCATGAAATTATATGTGTAATTTTGCTCTTAGAATGCCTGGAGGTGCTACTTGGATGTTAGGCCTCTGTATGTGGCCAAGCTGTGTAAAAGTCTCACACATGTGGTATCACCATACTCAGAAGGAGTAGTAGAATGTATTTTGGGATGCCATTTTTGCTATGTACATGCTATGTGTTGGAAATATCTTATAAATGGACAACTTTGTGTAAAAAAAAATGCGTTTTCATTTTTTTCCCACGTTTTCAGAAAACTTCTGGAAAAAAATGAACTGTTCAAAAGACTCACTATGTCTCATAGATTATACGTTGGGGTGTTTGCTTTCCAAAATGGGGTCATTTTGTGGGTGTTTCCATTGTCCTGGTGCTCCAGGGCCTGCAAAAAGAGATAGGTCGTCATGAAATTATTTGTGTAATTTTGCTCTTAGAATACCTGGAGGTGCTACTTGGATGTTAGGCCTCTGTATGTGGCCAGGCTGTGTAAAAGTCTCACACATGTGGTATCACCATACTCAGGAGTGGTAGAATGTATTTTGGGATGCCTTTTTTGCTATGTACATGCTATGTGTTGGAAATATCTTATAAATGGACAACTTTGTGTAAAAAAAATGCGTTTTCATTTTTGTCCCACATTTTCCCGAAAACTTCTGGAAAAAAATGAACCGTTCAAAAGACTCATTATGTCACATAGATTATACCTTGGGGTGTTTGCTTTCCAAAATGGGGTCATTTTGTGGGCGTTTCCATTGTCCTGGTGCTCCAGGGCCTTCAAAAGTGAGATAGGTCGTCATGAAATTATATGTGTCATTTTGCTCTGCTACTTGGATGTTAGGGCTCTGTATGTGGCCAGGCTGTGTAAAAGTCTCACACATGTGATATCGCCATACTCAGAAGGAGTAGTAGAATGTATTTTGGGATGCCATTTTTGCTATGTACATGCTATGTGTTGGAAATATCTTATAAATGGACAACTTTGTGTAAAAAAAATGTGTTTTCATTTTTTTCCCACGTTTTCCGAAAACTTCTGGAAAAAAAAATGAACAGTTCAAAAGACTCATTATGTCTCATAGATTATACCTTGGGGTGTTTGTTTTCCAAAATGGGGTCATTTTGTGGGTGTTTCCATTGTCCTGGTGCTCCAGGGCCTTCAAAAGAGAGATAGGTCGTCATGAAATTATATGTATAATTTTGCTCTTAGAATGCCTGGAGGTGCTACTTGGATGTTAGGCCTCTGTATGTGGCCAGGCTGTGTAAAAGTCTCACACATGTGGTATCGCCATACTCAGAAGGAGTAGTAGAATGTATTTTGGGATGCCATTTTTGCTATGTACATGCTATGTGTTGGAAATATCTTATAAATGGACAACTTTGTGTAAAAAAAATGTGTTTTCATTTTTTTCCCACATTTCCGAAAACTTCTGGAAAAAAATGAACCATTCAAAAGACTCATTATGTCGCATAGATTATACCTTGGGGTGTTTGCTTTCCAAAATGGGGTCATTTTGTGGGCGTTTCCATTGTCCTGGTGCTCCAGGGCCTTCAAAAGTGAGATAGGTCGTCATGAAATTATATGTGTAATTTTGCTCTTAGAATGCCTGGAGATGCTACTTGGATGTTAGGCCTCTGTATGTGGCCAGGCTGTGTAAAAGTCTCACACATATGGTATCGCCATACACAGAAGGAGTAGTAGAATGTATTTTTGGGTGTGGTTGCAAGTATGCGCATGCTTTGTTCAAGAAATAACCTGTCAATGCATTAAGTTTGTGTAAGAAAAAAAAAAAAGTCTTCATTTTCCCAAGAATTGTGGGAAAAAATTACAACTTCAAAAAACTCACCATGCCTCTTACTAAATACCTTGGACTGTCTACTTTCCAAAAAGGGGTCATTTGGGGGGTATTTGTACTTTCCTTGATTGTTAGTGTCTCAGGAAATGAGATAGGCCTTTAGTACATCAGGTGTGATCAGATGTGATCAATTTTCAGTGATTTGCACCCTAACTTGTAGACTCTATAACTTTAACACAGACTAAATAATATCCACTAATTTGGGTTATTTTTACCAAAGATATGTAGCAATATAAATTTTGGCCCAAATTTATGAAGAAAAATGACTTATTTGCAAAATTTTACAATAGAAACTAAAAAAAAGTGTTTTTTTTTTCAAAATTTTCGCTCTTTTTTTGCTTATATCGCAAAAAAGAAAAAACCCAGCGGTGAGTAAATACCAAATACCAAAAGAAAGCTCTAATTGTGAGAAAAAAATGATAAAAATTTTGTTTGGATACAGTGTAGCATGACAGAGTAATTGTCATTCTTCTGGGTGGGAAGGTGTTTAAGTGCCCTGTATTGAAGTGGTTAAGACACTAACCAAGAATAAGCATGCCCATAAGGAATACTGACATTTCTCTGACTTTTCTGATCTGGATTCTTATTCAAGGTCAGTGTGGCTGGTTTATTAAAAGTGAAAAGCATGTCCACTTTGCAAAGAAAATGTTAACTTTGCAATGGAATTTTCACTCAGCTTAATAAATGAGGTGAAGCTAGGCTGATTTTTATCTTTAAATCAGGTGCAGTAAATCAGCCAAAGTGACTCAGAAAATAAAGGCATTGGTCCAGCATAACAGTCAGGCAACTAAAGTGTCGGGGGGAGATAACAAAAAAATTGCAGTCAATAAATGCTGAGCTTTTACAACATTCCTTAGACAACAGATCATACTGTTTGAATTGTTGAACAGATCATGGTGTTTGAATTGTTGAACCAAATGTAAAAGCTACACACAGGCATCATCTATATGTCTCATGAAACTGGCAAATTGAGACAAACAATGAAAATGTATCCAATAGTTTGGTTTAGAAAGGCGATCATCAAATGCAGCTTCCAGCAAGGTGTAGACCCCTCTTTCCTGTTTTTAGTGCAATGGCCCTTTTCACTGAAGTAAGGTATGAACAAAGTATTTCGTGGAGGAGTGGCCAGGGTGCGGTTTTGACTAAAGAAATAGGGTACTGTGTGGGCACATGTGTGCTCCCCTTCTGGAGAAAGCTGCACCATGGCTGAACCCCTGTACATGATGCAAGTTGAAAATCACTACAAGACATGTTTATGTCCATTTTCTGAGTAGACAGTACCCCTCCTGTAAAACTTGTAAGCAAGTTAAAATAGTCAGTTAAGCGCTGGCCTAGCTGGGATGGTAGGAGTTAATGTTGTTTCTTTGCTTTTTGGCACATATTCTTGGGTCCAACCCACTGATCCTGTGAAATATTACAGGGATCGTGGTACTGAACCTGGGGAGGGGGAGCCAGCCCAGTTCCCATCCCTTCACATCCAGTCTGCCAGAGGATCCACCTAGGATTGGGGCAGGGTTGCTCTGAGTGAGGATTTCCTAGGGCTTTTGGAGGATTCTAAGTGCCTCACCACTAGTTGAATTCTGCCATGTAAAGCCATCTGAACCTGGTTTTCACCCCGAAGACACCAGCACTGGAGCGTGCCTCTAAAGGACTTACATCTGCATGAAAATGACTCTGAAGGACTTATAATTGCTAGACTTCACCTTTGCAGGTTTGCCGGGGCAGTACAAGCCTGTAGTTAGGAGTAGGATCTTGTCTGTTGGACTTTGAGATGTTTATTTTAAAGTGTTGAAATGTTGTCCTTGCCTGGTCTAAAGTTACTGTGCAAATAACCAGCACACATAGTTCACCGAGTGGGTTTTAATACATTGGGGTATGAAGATAGCAGTTTGGAGTGGAGTAGTGTGAAGACACAAGTGGTTACCTGGGGTAACAGAAGTTTTACCGCAGTCTGTCAATAGCATGTACCTGTTATAGGTAGAGTGGCCTCTAGCAGCGAAGGATATGTTGTTGGTACTCCTTTTGCCAGTGATTTGTCTCCCAGAGCAGCGGGAATGGATTCAGGCTGCAGAGGTTTCCATCCTGTACAGAGGAAGTTCAAGAGTTAAGTTAAGTGCATGTTTGGAGCCCACAAAGAGTACACAGCGGGGTCCACTCTGCTACTGGGCAATAGTTGTGGAAAGCGTTGGACAGGTGGATGTGGACAAGGCTCAGCGTGTTTCTCTTAAATGCAAATTATAGAGAAGGTGTACCATTGTCAACCGAGAGAGAACTTGAGAACAGTAGAGGCCCGCCTTAAGGTTGAGTATTTCCCCACGGCAACCTCAGCCTTGTCCCAGGGCATTGATGAAGACAACACAAAGCAAAGCTTCCCCATGTGTAATAAACTGACCCTGCATAGCCCAGTAGAACCCACCAAGGGGTAAACCTCTTATGTGACCTTTGCTTGGCTCCCAGTGAGGAACACCCCCGGTTCGGTTTGCAGCAGAACATGCGAACAGGCAAAAAATTAGTGCGAACGCGTGAACATAGTTAAAGTCTATGGGACGCAAACGTGAAAAATCAAAAGTGCTCAAAAGGCTTATATGCAAGTTATTGCCATAAAAAGTGTTTGGGGACCTGGGTCCTGCCCCAGGGGACATGTATCAATGCAAAAAAAGTTTTAAAAATGCCCGTATTTTCAGGAGCAGTGATTTTAATAATGCTTAAAGTGAAACAATAAAAATGAAATGTTCCTTTAAATATCGTGCCTGGGGGTCTCCTTAGTCTGCCTGTAAAGTAGCGCATCTTTCCCATGTTTATAACAGTACCACAGCAAAATTACATTTCTAAAGGAAAAAAATGTCATTTAAAACTGCTCACGGCTGTAATGTATTGTCGGATCCCGGCAATATAGATATAAATCATTGAAAAAAATGCCAAAAATACCCCAAAAAATGGTGTGGATGTCCCTCCCAAAATTCATACCCGGCCCTTCAGGTTTGGTATGGATATTAAGGGGAACCCCGCACCAAAAGTTTAAAAAAAGGCGTGGGGGTCCCCCCAGGCCCCCAGGCACTATATACTCTGAACAGCAGTATATATACTATACGGACTGCACTATATACTATGCAGAAAAATTGTAATCTCTCACAGATACCCTCCTGTGCCCAACAAGATAGATCTTGTTGGGCACAGGAATGGGCCCTGCTGTGAAATATTATATCAAAAATTGTAATTACATGCCCCTGTTAAACAGGGGCAGAAAAATTGGGCCTTGGATGGTGGTGGTGGTGCCAAAACACTGTAAGCCTTCACAGATACTCTTGTTGGGTGCAGGAACGGGCCCTGCTGTGAAATATTGTATCAAAAATTGTAATTACATGCCCCTGTTAAACGGGCTGAAAAATTGGGCCTTGGGTGGTGGTTCCACAACACTGTAACCCCTGACAGTTACTCTTGTTGGGTGCAGGAACGGGCCCTGCTGTTAAATATTATATCAAAAATTGTAATTACATGCCCCTGTTAAACAGGGGCAGAAAAATTGGGCCTTGGGTGGTGGTGGTGGTGATGCCACAACACTGTAACCCCTCACAGTTACTCTTGTTGGGTGCAGGAACGAGACCTGCTGTGAAATATTATATCAAAAATTGTAATTACATGCCCCTGTTTAACGGGGCAGAAAAATTGTGCCTTGGGTGGTGGAGGTGGTGGTGCCACAACACTGTAACCCCACATAGTTACTCTTGTTGGGTGCAGGAATGGGCCCTGCTATGAAATATTATATCAAAAATTGTAATGACATGCCCCTGTCAAACAGGGGCAGAAAAATTGATGCCTTGGGTGGTAGTGGTGGTGCCACAACACTGTAACCCCTCACAATTACTCTTGTTGGGTGTAGGAACAGGCCCTGCTGTGAAATATTATATTAAAAATTGTAATTACATGCCCCTGTTAAACTGGGGCAGAAAAATTGGGCCTTGGGTGGTGGTGGTGCCACAACACTGTAACCCCTCACAGTTACTCTTGTTGGGTGCAGGAACGGGCCCTGCTGTGAAATATTATATCAAAAATTGTAAATGACATGTCCAGTTAAACAGGGGAAGAAAAATTGTGCCTTGGGTAGTGGTGGTGGTGCCACAACACTGTAATCCCTCACTGTTACTCTTGTTGGGCGCAGGAATGGGCCCTGCTGTAAAATATTATATCAAAAATTGTAATAACATGCCCCTGTTAAACAGAGCCCGAAAAATTGGTCCTTGGGTGGTGGTGGTGCCCTGGCGCAAAAATATTTAATCAGCATTAGGTGTTTGATAGCTGCTGATCCAGGACTGATTCATTTTTATAAATGTGAGCCTATCAACGGAGTCTGTGGACAGGCGCACTCTTTGGTCTGTTACAAACCCTTCAGCAGCACCGAATGTGCAATCAGAAAGCATGCTGGATGCAGGACAGGGCAGTTGCTCAATTGCATATTAAGCAAGTTCTGGCCAGTGGTCCATCCTCAAGATCCAGTAACCCAGTGGAGGCTCTGTTGGAAAGGTCTCCAAGTCTGCTCTTGCCCCTAGAAATTCCTGCACCATATAATGCAGACACTGGCGATGGTTGCTAGAACGATCAGACCTTGGCGCTGAGGACTGAAAAATTGGTTAAAGGCATTGGTCAGCTGGCCACCTTTTCCCTACCTCTCTTTCTCTGACTGAACAAAACCTCAGCAACACGTTGTCCAGCAGCCAGGAAATGGTAACCTCCCAGGGTCTGGAAATGTGTTACACAAACTTTTCTTCAAGGCCTCCTGAAGATGTTTCATCCTCTGTTCCTTTCATGCGAAGGCAGGATGAGTTCTGCAACTTTACCCTTGTAACGTGGATCAAGAAGGGTTGCCAGCCAGTAATGATCCCTCTCCTTGATACCACAAATGCTAAGGTCCTTTCGCAGGCTTTGCAGAATCAGGGAGGCCATGCAGCGTAAGTTTGCAGAGGCATTCGAGTCCTCTGGGTCACTAAGGATCACATTATCCGTAACTACCTCCTCCCAGCTACGTACAACTCCTTGGGTTTCTGGGTACAGAAAACCATCCCTTGAAGACTGCTGATGAGTGTTATCCTCTACATCCATGCTGATACAATCCTCCTCCTCTTCTTCCTGTGTGTTTGGCGGGCCTGCAAAAATGCTATCTGGATAAAGGGGGCCTTGAGAGGAAAGGAAGTCCTCCTCTTCCTCCCGCTGTTCTGCCTCAAGTGCCCTGTTCATGATTCCACAAAGCTGGGACCAAATTTCTTTTTACGGTTCAGCAACTGGTGTAGGGAAATTTGCCTGCTAAAATCAATTGGTGGTATACTGCTAGAAGATTGGCTGCATGTAAATGGGACACCTATTGCTATACCTTCATTCCTCTCAGTGCAGGTTTTTGAGAGGACTGGAGGTAAAGTAGGGTTGGACATCCCAGATGAGGAGCAAGGAAAAGTCCACCTTTTTCTATGATGTGGGTCTTTCAAGTGCTGTTGCCAACGGACTGCATGACAGGTCATCAAATGTCTGGTCAAGCATGTGGTGCCCAAGCGGCTGCTGTTCTGGCCACTCTTGATCCGCTTCAGACATAAGTTGCAAACAGCAACGGTGCGATCTGCTGCACTCATGTTGAAAAAGGCCCACACCAAGGAACTTTTAAAAGTCAGCGGGGAGTCAGCAGCGCCCTGCACCTACGGAGCTCTGCGGTGTGATGCAATAGGGTGGCTGCCCTTAAGCTGCCCCCTAGAGGACATCCTGCCTCGTTGGAGTTGTGCCTCCTCCTCCTACTCCTCCTCACTTTTCTCCTCTCTTCTCTCAGGCACCCATGTACAGTCAGTGACCTCATCATCTCCTCCCTCCCCGTCACTGGAGCAAACTTGGCAGTATGCTGCGGCTGGGAGAACATGACTGCCAGTTTCTTGTCCTTCTGTGGCACCCCCTCTTTCTAGGCTCACATTACTCCCTTCCTCAACCTGTGAACCAACATCGGAGCCTTCAAATCACTGCGCATCCTCCAGCAGCATGTAACCGACACTGTGGTTGAATAATTCTGGGGACTCCGCCATGCATGATAGTGGGGCTATAGAAGAAGTGACTGTGGACAAGGAGCGGGTGGAATAGGTCACTCTGGCAGCTGCATTGGAAGGCAAACTGCTCTGAGCCTGGGTAACAGAGGATGAGGAGGATGAGGACGGCTTCGTTATCCACTCCACTAACTCTTCTGCATGTTGTGGCTCAATAACATTGCCAGCAGCAGAAAAAAAGGACAAGCGTGCCCCACGGCCACCTGCAGAGGATGCACCATGTCCATGACCACCACTGTTAACTGTAGACAGAGAGGCTGCTTGCTCTCTTTTAGTGGCCTGTGAGCATCTGCCTCTCCTTGGTGGCCATCCGGACATGATGTATTTTTTGTTTTGCAACACCACACTACACTGTATTTTATACTATGTACAGCGCCTGAAGTGTATTACAAACGATACACCACCAAATTCACTGTATATATAGGCTACACTGAATGCAGTATATATATATATATATATATATATATATATATATATATATATATATATATATATATATATATATTAGACTGTATATATGTGTATATATTAATACACCACCAGAAGTGTACTGTGTACACTGCCTGCACTGTATTAGAAACCGTACAAAGGCTGCACTGTATTGTATACTGTGTACACCACCAGAAGTGTAGTAGAAACTGTACACACTGTATTAGATACTGTGTACACTGCCTAAAGTGTATTAGAAAGTATACACCACCGAATGCACTGTATATATAGGCTACACTGAATGCAGCATATATATATATATATATATATATATATATATAAGGGTTAATGCAAGGTTCAGAACTAGCATCTCTCCCGGTTCTGTAGTTCTGAATCAGAACATTCAATCCTGGGTCTAGGTTTTGCTAGAGGCCTGCAACCTGGCTCACTATACAGGTGTGCAGGGTCATTATATAGTCAGGTCTGAGAATTGCTCAAGGCTCTCATTTTGGAGCTTCCAGTTTGGAGACGGAAGGTCTCATCCGGGGTCAGGGGGCCCCAGCCAGAAGACACGAGACAGCAGGTCTCGGTCCCAGGAGTCGGGTCAACTCCTATCAGGGGTGTCAGGAGAACCCCAATTCTTAGACCAGAGGTGGGCCACGCAGCAGGGCACTGCGACTGAAGGCTAGAGAGCCAAGTGTTCTGAGAGAGCTGAATGACACAGTCAAAGGACTGGTAAGAGGAGCAGCCATGCTGCCAACATGTAAGCTGGGTGGCTTGGTATTTTCGTTAATTCATGTTATGTGGAAGAACCCCCTGCATGGGCAACTGATGTATAAGTGAATGTCCCTTCTTTTAAATAAAAGTGGGCTACCACGCCCTTAAAATACAGTTTTGGAGTGGCGTACTCACTGGAAACGCACCTACCGCTTGAGTCTGATCACCCCAATCTTACATGTGGTGGAGAATGCGGGCAGAGTTGGAGGAGTTCCAGATCCTTGCATACCAAAAACAGTGGGTAGCAAGAAACTGTGTGTTTTGCAGCAATGCTGTGAAGAGCAGTTAATGTGAACCAGTGGAGTCTGCATGTGAAAGTGTGCTGCTTGCAAGTCTTAAAGAGACAGTATGTCAAATTTTACTGTGTTAAAAGGAACTGTGCTAAAAAGCGTTGTGGGACTGACTGCAGAGATTTAAAAAGCAAAAAGGAAGCAATGTTTACTGAGATGAGATACAGAACTTTATGGCTGGAGGGGTTGTTACCGACAGAACAAGCCCCAGACTGGTGCAAGATGCATTTGGCCTCACTGGAGCAAAGAAAAACAGAACACAAACCATCACTCAGTGCAAGGAGTGAGCAGATGGGTGCGGTTGCCCGTGGCAACAATGGAGAAATCCGTATGGCTGACTTCATACAACCTATGTTGCCTTCTGAACCTGTTGAAGACTTTTTTGGCTGATTTTGCGATGATTGCTTCCTCCCAAGGGTGGCCCAGAATCCGCTGGGCTAATTTGGTGCAACCTTTTCTGATGCAAGAGTACCGAGAGGTGTACCACGGGATGTGACATAACCGAGATGACTACGACAATTTCCTGGGAGCAATCCAATCTAGAGAGCACTGGAAAAATTCAACAGGGAGAATGTGGTCTCCCATAGCAACTAGAGAAAGTCCATTTGCAGAAAGGAGGAGCTACAGCTGAGATGTGGCTTAAATTCTAAGTGAAGAGGTTTGTGCAAAAGTGTCTGTTCTTGGCCCTGGCAACCGTGGAGAAAATGTTGTTCAGCCTGCAGGGGGTGATGGAGAGCACAAGAAACAAGTGGTTTCAAGTTATGGCTGCTTGTGTGAAGTGGTCAGCCCAGAGAAGAGGGCCAGCATCCTGCAAGGGGTGTGACCATGTGTTTGGGTCTGCTGTTACCCCTGGCAACAGGAAACCTGTTTGGCCAGCAGGGGATGTTGGAAAATCCAAGAAGGATTCAATGTTGCCCCGTGTCCATGTGGCGGTATTAGCTTGTTAGAACACAGCAAAGAAGGGACAACGCCCTCAATTGAAGCTTTTAACACCTGCCAAATGGAATGGTAAGGCTGTTACAAATGTGAGAGAGACTGGTCAGGGGACTATTCCCTGTGAAGGGTAAGTGTGTAAGTCCAGTGAGAAAATCTGCTTTCAGACACTTGCTGCAAATGAAGACCCTGTCTAGTAGCAAAGCACAGTTTGAAGCTGAACCTGCAGCAAGCTTGAGGACTGGTAATGTACTATGTAGCAGGAAGACAAGTGGTAAAAATTGATATAATGTCTTGCTCGCTAATGCGATTAAAAATGCTGATTGTAAAAATGTGATATTGCATCCATAAATATCAGGGGTGACCACTGAGAAATGTGTGCTATTGCCCCTGGCAACCATGGCAGGTGTAGCAGAGGTGTCCCTGGAGACCACCCAGGAGCTCATGGTGTTTGAGCTCAGGGTTTCCCAGGACAACTGTGTCACCACCCCAACTGACAAGTGTGTTTCACATGAGATGAAAAGTGATGTGCTAAGTATCCTACAATCTCAAACTGCTAATGTGTTAACGCAGCCTATACAAGGCAGTAATGTGGATAATGATGATGTTAAAAAATGTATTTCTGACAATGTTGATGATGGTTTTCCCATAGCAACCACAGGCAGTGCCACAGAGTTGTCCCTGGAAATCTCACAAGGACTCCCTGTGTTGGAGCCGACAGTGGTTCAGGACAGCTCTGATACTGCTCAGGTGGAACAAAATGGGAAAATAGCTCAAATGGTGGAGCATGTATTATTACCTTATTATCTAATGTGGTTAACAATGGCTTGTGCCTGATTTCTGCTACCAAGCCACTTTGTCCGCCTGTGTCTTCTTGGGTAGATGGAGCAGTACTACGGAGTGCTGGTGACTGGAGAACAGACAGGATAGACTGGGATAGTTTGGCAAGAAAGGTAATGGTAGTAGGAAAGCTTCATGTGTGATAGTAAGGTGGACATTATTGCTGCTGTGACAAATGGAGAGGCTGCAAAGCCAGAAGACACTGGTGCATTGGCTGTTGCAGAACTTAACCCCCTCCAGGTAGAAGGATCGGAAAAGGGTGTGCACATAGCAGAAGCTTTGTCCACAGCAAAACTGTTTAGCAATGTTAAATGTCAGAATGACGGGGTAAAGGATAATGACTTGGAAGGGCTCAGTATTGCTAAAAATGAGAGGGTGAATATGACGCATGTATTTGGCAGTGCTCAAAGGGAGCCGCAAGTTGTGCCAGTTACCTCTGAAGTGGAGGTCTCCTCAAGTATTTCGGCCTCTCAAGCCTTAGCAAATGAGCCCCTACACTTCACTAGCAAAGGAAGAGTCCCTAAAGTTCTATGTTTGGAGGTGGGATCCTTGAAAATAACTGAGATGTTGTTATAAATGCTAAAATTGGTGAAATCCTTTTCGTTATACATCTGCGTGTATCCACCACAGATGGGCGTAGTAGCAATCAGTGGAGACAAGGGGTACAGGCGATGTTAAGACATCTTGGTAGAAATTGGTATTGGTTACTACAATGTGGGTTACTTTTGTGGAAAGTGGTCTCGCACTTCTCTGCGAGAGTGCTTCCAGCGGCAGTTGTGTGCGGAAGGCGCTCAGGGGAACTGCTAGAGCAATCAAAAATGACAGACATGGTGGAAGTCTCTCCGTATGGTGATGTGGTGAGGTGCATTCCTGCTGGTGCGGTCCGAGGTGCGACTGAGCAGTGGTTGGTACATGGCGCGTATACTGTCTCAACCACTAGACCTCATGTGAAGGAAAGGCCCGGAACAGACGCGGCAGTAGCGGTGATTCTACCCATCACCCACAAAGAGGTACATGTTGAGCTACCCGGAGACACTCTGACAGAAAATAACAGTGTTGGTAAAGGTAACAGGGAAATGGATGAACTGATGTTGCACATTGTTGCAAATGAGGTATTGGTTGCCAAGAGTAGCCACAAAAGGGTTACCGAATCCAAAGGTACATCAAGAGTGGTTGAAGCTGATACAAATTAGAAAGAAAGGGGTTTGGGGTTAAGCACAGAAGGTTCCCTACAGCATCAGGACAGGATCATTAAGTTGGGAAAAGGTAGCAGGAAAGCCAAAATACACCAAGAAAACGAAGGTATTCATAAGACCTTAGGATCGAAGGTTTTTAGGAGGACCTTGTTAAGG
Organism: Lithobates clamitans; assembly: GCA_037952925.1. Taxonomy (NCBI): domain Eukaryota; kingdom Metazoa; phylum Chordata; class Amphibia; order Anura; family Ranidae; genus Lithobates; species Lithobates clamitans. The sequence continues at coordinate 806,575 of JBBGZY010001159.1, read as the reverse complement.
TCTCAAAAGTGCTTGTGGAAGAATGTCACGAAGAAGACCTGGGAAGGTCTACATGGGTCAAAGGGAGCAGAGTTCCCCTTTAATGGTGCCAGAGTTAGAAGCTTGTGTATCCTGCCCTCTGGTTGGAAACAAAGGGGGGAGGTATGTGACAGAGAGAGGCTCTGTCACTTTAAGTTTATAGAAAAAGGTGACCCAGGAGTCTCATTAAGCGTTAATGCAAGGTTCAGAACTAGCACCTCTCCCGGTTCTGTAGTTCTGAATCAGAACATTCAATCCTGGGTTCAGGTTTTGCAACCTGGCTCACTACACAGGTGTGCAGGGTCATTTTATAGTCAGGTCTGAGAATTGCTCAAGGTTCTCATTTTGGAGACAGCTTCCAGTTTGGAGACGGAAGGTCTCACCCGGGGTCAGGGGGCCCCAGCCAGAAGACACAAGACAGCAGGTCTTGGTCCCAGGAGTCAGGTCAGCTCCTATCAGGGGTGTCAGGAGAACCCCAATTCTGCTGTGTGGCCAGAAGTACTGGACCTGTAATTTATTCTTTCTAAGTTCAGTTTGGGAATGAGAGGTGTCCTAGCGGAGACGGGCCTGTCTGCTTGGCAGTGACAGAAAAGGTTCTCCTGTATGCTCATGCCTGGCAACCTGGGCTGATCATGGGCATCAAGTGTTCAGTGGATGAGGCATGGAACCACTGGGAATAGAGAGGCCCCTCATAGGCATGTAAGTGTATGGTTCCTTACAACCCAAGTGTGGGACCTGAAAAAAAAGTAATGAACTGGAAAGATGGTTACTGGGCTTTTGGACCCCCCATTACTTAAAAATTTAACTTTAGGCCTTTGCACATGAACTGGCTGCTGAATAGGGGCACATTGTGCTTTTTCCTTTCAAATGCACGTGTTCTAAGGCAAAAGCAGCATTAGACAAAAAAGATTGTGTTTGACCTGATTAAAAGAATAATGGCTAGAGTGATATTGAAAACTAATGTTGAAAATGTGTTTTATGTATGTATATTATAAAAAAAACAAGGGGTTAGGCAAAAAGAGTCTTGAGGAGTAATATGATTTTTCAGATTATATGGAACAGTTAGTGTATGCTTTCATGTATTATCCTTTTGGCAAAAATGTAATCAAATGTACATTTTTTTCAATGCACTTTGTATAAGAAGACAATCATTATAGCCAATGTTTTCTTTTATTTAAGAACTAAAAGGAACAACAGAATCTAATACTGTACAAACCTACATTTCAGTTATTTACATCAAAAAATATCTGTCAGTGTTACTGGTAGAGGTTTTAAGCACTACAAATAAAACGTTATTTCACAAGCCTGGCTTCACATAAATTATCCATTTCATTAAATCACATTACATAACATATGTTTATATGACCTGTTTTATTTAATTCACCCCTTACTCCACTTAAATGCTAACTTCAGCTTCCAATTTTTTTTATTTATTTTTTTGCCATTGCTCTTTTTTGGGAACCCATAAACCACTTTACTTAATTAGTTCAAGGGACTAACTATGCTGCCTGGCTGGTGCCCAAACCAGTGCAACGATAAAAGTTAATATAAAGTATTTTAAGCTACTTTAAAACCTCTTAAACTAAAAGTTGAAAAACAGGAGGCTCAGATCTGAGAGTAGGGAATCTGATAAGATAATGTGAATGCCCTACTCTTTTTAGAACTATTTTTAGCTAGTAAAACATCTTAGAAGAAACATGCCAGCTAGAACACATATGAAATTCTCTAGAGATAGAGATAAACTAGCTGTCTTATTTTAACCATCTGCTTGCTCTGCACAATGAAAATGCATACTAGATTCAAGCTATAGCAATAGGATGGGTGCTGGTCCCAGGACTACTGCAGGTACTCAACATTATTATATTTCATGTAGCGCTCTCCTCTAGTTAAGCTGCTGGATTCGATTTAGTTTTTGCCCTCACTCTAGTGAGTGGAGCAGTGATTAATTGTTCTCGTCTGTTCAGGGTTTCCTGAGGACTCGAGTCCTCCCAACATGTCTCTGAAAAAAGCTTCCAGGGTATAGGGCAGGGAGTTTCAAATGATCAGAATATTTATCAGCCCAAGCCAATCCCTGGAAAGGATGTATCCTGAAGGTGGCTAGGGAGGTGATAAATATTTGGAAACCCTGACCAGAGTGTTCATTTTCTCTTCAGGCAGGGTTCTAGTTCTCTTGGGGTAATGCCACTGGAGGCAGCTTCACTGAGCCAAAGATTATAGTCTGGGCCTCAGCAGCTGCTGGGCTGAGGGCCTAGAGAAAATTGCCAAAGGATTATACTTTCTGAGGGGCACTGTCTTAAAGTCCTGATCTGGAGAAGGATCTTTTTATCTCCCTCACTGAAGATTTACTTGTGGACACTGGGTGGCGGACAGCTCCTCAGACATTGTAAGTAAATACCTTGCTGTGGACTATTAGTTGTGCAAGCGCCAGATAGGAACTAAGGGACAGAAGCTGCTATATGGACTTGAGCTGCTACTATAGGGTCCTACATATATTGAGCATCCCCTATTATCTCAAAGAAAAGCAGCTATAAAGAAGATTAGTGAGAACGGTGTCCTCCCATTATTGCAATTGATTATTTTGGAGTATCCTGTGACCCTTTTTTAAACCATTTTCTGGTAATATCTTTCAGCAATAAATACTAAAAAGACTTCCCCTAGACTGAGATTGATTTGTCAGTTTACATGGAACTGTGTCTGTGTGACTGGTGGCATTTGTACTACATTGGGAGACCTGGGTATATTCTCAGTGGTCCCTCCGGGGGTGAGCACTACATTCAGGTTTACAAAGGTTGCCAGCAAACTGAATCATGTTCTGGATCCTAATATCTCGAGGGGGGGCGTGGGGAAACCCGCATCCAATTCGCAATAGTGTGAACCCAACCTAAGTGTGCGCAAACAACTTACACATCTTGGCATACATAGTTGGAATAAACTGTCTTACATTTCAAAAAATGTCATTCTGCGGCTCACTCAATTTTATTGTCCAAACACACTTGCCAGGCACTCTACAACAGTGGTAGTCAACTTGGAAATTATAGGGGGCCTCAAGTATGACACCTGACACGTCTAATGGGGCACACAATAGCAGCACATTTCTGTCCAGTGAGATTAATTACTTAGACAAAAGCAGCCTCTTCAAAACCAATAAGCTGTAACACACCTCAACACATGAAAGTATAATTCCTGCTGTATTTTTGCTGCATAGTGCAATGCACATGTGGGAGTAAAAGTCCCATCATTGGTGTCAGTGGCAGTAATAGTAATTCCCAGCATTGGTGTCAGTGGCAGCAATAATTACTGTCAGCATTGGTGTCAGCAACTGCAAAATTAACCACCAGCATTGGTGTCAATGATTGTAATAAAAACTCCCAGTATAGATGTCAGTGGCTGCAAGACCAACCACCCAGCAATGGTGCCAGTGGCAGTACTAATAACCCCCCAATGCTGGTGATCGCTGTTATCCATTCCCCTTCCCTCCTACTATTGGTGGTCAGATGCATGTTACTTACCGTATATACTCGAGTATAAGTCGAATTTTTCAGCACATTTTTTAGTGCTGAAAGTGCCTCCCTCGACTTATACTCGAGTCAAGCACTTTTCTGCAGCAAAAAATTTCATTTTTCCGAACCGACTTTGGGGCCCCGTATCTCAGGGCCACTTGGTGCTAGGAACTCCAAATTTAGTGGGTTTGCACACCAAATTTGGGGTTCTTAGCACTAAGTGGCCCTGAGATACAGGGCCCCAAATTCGGTCAACTGTGTCCATCTGCAGCAATGTCATTTCGGGACCCTTTGGGTTCAGAGACCCCAAATTTTGGCTGCAGCTAGGGGGCATCTAGGAACCCTTAACTACCGAGTTTGAAGTTCAGGGGACCTATGGCTGCAAATGGGCACAGTGATGCTGCAAATGGGCATTGTTGACCCTCTTTTCCACTTACAGTAGCTGTGCATTTCTCACCCTCGTCTTATACTCGGGTCAATAAGTTTTTCCCATTTTTTTGTGGTAAATTAGGGCCTCGACTTATACTCGGAACGACTTATACTCGAGTATATACGGTAACTCCTTAACATTGGTGGTCAGTGGTTACCTACTTAATCACACACGCCGATGCCCAGGGAGGAGAGTAGAGTCTAATATTCATTAGACTATTAGAATACATGAAAAAAAGCTTCTTAGTAGCTAACCAAAAACTTTGATTTTGTTTTCCAATTATTTTTCTTTCTATATATATATAGATTCTAGGATTTTTCTTCACATATGCCAGACTTAAGCAGGCCATAGATGAGTGGAAAAACAAACGATCACTCAAATGAAAATCATCACTGTTTTAGAATTTGTGCTGCGAAATTACAACATATCATTTTTTCTCAAATGACTCTCCTATTAATGCATAGAAAATCATTTGTTTTGAAATTTTTTCCAACATATCCATTCATTCAGTTTTGATGGCAGTATGACAAACACTTGTTGGAATGGGCACACTATTTATGCAAAAATAAAATGATCAGTCTATCGACCAGATTTTTTCTACTATCTACTATCTATGACTTGAATAAAACAATTAAGAATAAAAGCAAAAGAATTTATGAAAACTTTTATAAAAGTACACCTTTACACCATCAAGATCTAAGGTTAAAGAGAAAAAAACATAAGTCAGGCTGTGAGCACAGGTTTTCAAAAGAAACATTTAGATTCCTTAACATTACCATCTATGATTCTGCACTGAGAAAGTCTTTGAAGTATGATGTTGTTGAAAGTAAATTACCGTTAAAGGAAATTGCTATAAATCAACCTGTCCACTTAGGAAGCGATCATTTTGCATAGCCATGTTTCCTGGCACTGTGGGGTGAATGATTGGATGATGTCAACACCAGATAATGAACTCTAATTTTCATGGTCTTTCATTCTGAACTGACAACAGTTGCACATGAAAGTTCCGAAATTTCATTTATAAAATATGCTTCATTTGATGTTGCAGACTCAGACTGAAATTGCATGGAACTTGTCTTTTATTGTGTAAAGACATGCTGGGCACATAACACAGCAAATAACAGACTAAACACATAAACTACATACTTAGGATCCTGCCTCTCCACCCATAGGTGTAACTTGGTTTATCGTAAAGTGACTTACTGGAAGCTCTGCTTATTTTTAAACCGTTGTGTATTTTTCTTGTCGTTTCCCCTTCCTAATAAAATGCTCCTGTGTTAGAAAGTGGGCTTATTTAAATGTTAGTACTTGTCAGTTTCTCTAAATGTCAAAGATTTGTTACCAAGAAAAACAAATGATAAGGTGACCTTTGGGTGAAGAAGTAAAACTGCTTCCTCACATTAAAAGAATATTGCTGCCTTTTTTTTAAATATTGTCAGTGCACAATATAATCCTCTACAGTGTACTTAGACCAGGGTTCCCCAAATTTTTAAACAAATAGCCAGTTCACTGTTTGTCACGCTGCTTGAGAGCCAGACACCATTGTAGATCTCTGGGAGTAAAAATGCCCCTATTTTGGTGGCCATTGAGAGTGATAAATGCCCTTACTTTGGTGGCCAGTGATAGTGATAAATGCCCCTACTTCGGTGGCCAGTGAGAGTGATAAATGGCCCTACTTCGGTGGTCAGTGAAAGTGATAAATGCCCCTACTTCGGTGACAGTGGGAGTAAATAAATCCCCCTGACCCTGTCAGCGGAAGTAAAAAAAAAAAATGTCCCTACATCTGTGATCAGAGGAAGTAAAAAAATGCCAAATGTCATTGTCAGTGGGAGTAAAAAATACCCCAGTGTCGGTGGACAGTAAGATTGATAAGTGAAATAGCACCAGTGGTCAGTAGGAGTAAAGAACACCCCCATGTTGATGGTTAGTAGTAGTAAACAAATGGCCTTACATTGGTGGTCAGTGGAAGTAAAAAATGCCACAAACATCAGTGGTCAGAAGGGGTAAAAAATGTCCCTATGTCAATGGTGTGTAGCAAACTGTAGCTAAGATCCCCTGGCATTGATGTCGCTGGACAAAAAAAAAAAAATATCCTCCCTGCATTTTCTCCACTAAGCTAATGACTGAGTTTGAGGACCACTGTCCTAGTATTTTCTCCACCGGAGTTCACATCCTAATGTTCCTACAGTAGTCATATGTAGGCATGTGTTCCCTAACAGCCTTCCTGTATGTTTAGCTCCCGAGTCCTGTATCGAGGTGCAAACAGAGACTTTTTAGTCAGCTGACCAACCTCTGGCAAGCTTTTCATTAGTCAGTTGTACCTAGCTTCAACAATACAGGGATCCAATGTACTGGAGGGGCCCTTAGGAAGTGCCCTCCCTCCTAGGACAGAGTCCCTTCAGCCATTCACCTGCTAAAGCATTAGTGTTTGCTAAAGCAGGCCTCACTGGAACAGTGTTAGATCTGAACCTTTTGTTTTGTAGAGCTATATGCACCAAAATATGTTCTGCATGATGCCTCTGGAGTCTGAGAACCACGCAGTAAATGCTAGCCAAGACACCAGGTGCTGAAGAAGCTGCATGTGATTTTTTTGCAATTTTATTTCCTGTCATATCAAGTTTAAACAATACGTAAAGGCAATTTTTTATTATTATTTTTTATTTTGGATAGAGTGGAAAAGGATTAGAACACCTGTCAGGCATTTATTGTTTTCTGTGCCCCTGTTAGGGACAACCACCCTCTCTTTTGTCATGTTTACTGTTATCCATGGACGGGAAAGTGAAAGAAAATTACACATTTTGGGTTGTCACCAGAACAGGAGCAAAGAGGATACCTTTTAATGGGGATACTAGTTTTGAAGTTCCTGGTGACAACCAGGGTATATCTCTTCTTGGAGAGACTTCCTTCCTTCCTCACTTCCTGGTTTGGCTATGGGACAGGAAGTGAAGGAAAATCTCACTAATGACAAAAAACCTGGCTGGGATTATAATCCTTTAATCTAAACAAAACCGAAAAAAATTGCCTTTAGTTCTACTTTAGGCAAAGCATTGAAAAATGCATTCAAGTCTGGGCCTGCCTCTCTTCATATACAATATGCAAGAGTATGTAAATGATTCACACTTTGGTATTCTTTGGAAGAGAATCCCCCTTCCAGGTCCTTCAAGGCGGAGTTAAAATCTCAGTGCTACAGAGCAGCAGCTCAAATCATCTCAGCACTGGTTTCTTGAACATGACAATGAGGTCACTGTACTCCAATGGCCTCCACAGTCACCAGATCTCAATCCAATAGAGCACCTTTGGGATGTGGTGGAATGGGGGATTCACATCATGGATGTGCAGCCAAAAAATCTGCAGCTACTGCGTAATGCTGTCATGTCAATATGAACCAAAATCTCAGAGGAATTTTTCCAACACCTTGTTGAATCTATGCCACGAAGAATTAAAGCGGAGGTAAACCCATCCATTAAACAGTTTCATTTACGGCACGTGCCGGAAATATAACACTCCCATAGGTTGTGCTCTCAACTAAACTGTCAAACCATCCAAAGGCTGGTATCATAACTGATCACATGTGCAGCATCATGGCAGTTGTAGATTAAACCGAGGCAAAGATGGCATCTTCCTTTGCTGAAAATGATAGGGGGGTTTACTTACACTTTAACCACTTACGGACCGCCCACCGTCATTATACGGCGGCACTTTGAAGAGGGTTATTGTTGTTATGGCAGCAGCTAGCTGCCATAACCCCGGTATCTTCTTCTTGAGCGGGTGGTCCTCTTTCAGATAAAGGTCCTTGCGGCAAGTTCACCGTGAGATTACTTTTATCGGCGGCAGGAAAGGGGCCCTCCCGCCGCTCTCCGGTGCCCTTGCAGCTTACCGGATCCGCCGGCAGCGGCGGAGGCGATCGGATCCTGTCCCCTCTGTGGTATGGAGCTGAGTGAGCGGAAGATTGCCCCCACCCGGCTCCATACCATTGCATGTTAGTCTAAATATGAGATCTGAGGTCTTTTTGACCCCAGATCTCATATTTAAGAGATCCTGTCATGCTTTTTTTCTATTACAAGGGATGTTTACATTGCTTTTAATAGGAATAAAAGAGACACTTTTTTTTGTTTAAAGAACAGTGTAAAAAGAAAAAAGAAAAGGTAAAATAAATAAGAAAAAAAATTGAAAACGGTGTTCAAACCACACATGTGAGCTATCACCGCTATCGTAGCGGTGTAACTCAAAACATGCAATCTGTAGAATTTCTTAAACTTCGCCTATGGAGATTTTTAAGGGTAAAAGTTTGTTGCCATTCCACGAGCGGGCGCAATTTTGAAGCATGACATGTTGGGTATCAATTTACTCGGCGTAACCTTATCTTTCACAATATAAAAATAAAATTGGCTAACTTTACTGTTGTCTTATTTTTTAATTCAAAAAAGTGTATTTTTTCCAAAAAAAAGTGCGTTTGTAAGACCACTGCACAAATACGGTATGACAAAAAGTATTGCAACAACTGCCATTTTATTCTCTAGGGTGTTAGAAAAAAATATATATAATGTTTGGGGGTTATAAGTAATTTTCTAGCAAAAAAAATGATTTTAACTTGTAAACAACAAGTTTGAAAAATAGGTACAGTCCTTAAGTGGTTAAGACAGTTCTGAAGGCAAAAGGGGTCCAACCTGGTACTGGCAAGGTGTACCTAATAAAGTAGTCGGTGAGTGTATGTTTTTTATATTTATTATGAGTAACGCTGACATTTACAGACAGAGTTAAATCAGTCAGAGCAGTGGCTCATTTCTCCTCATCCACTCCCCTCCTTTGCTCCTCCTCTGCCTTGCTTGCCTATTAAGACATGGCCATAACAAGATTCACTTAGGCCAGGCTTACACTTGCGGTTGGGAGGGGGGGCGTTACACAGGTTTTGCCCGCCCACAACAGTTCCACCTTAACAAATCTACAGATGTCATGTCCTCATGTTTTGATTACCACCCGCTGAAGAGGACCCATTAAATTGAATAGGGCCGTGCCACAACAGCTGCTTTCAAAACACCTGTATGTTTAAAGATCATCCATGAGCCTTTGCCATCTGCTAATCATTATTCAGCACTGCATTTAGCTCTCTGCTCTGCACACCTGCCATAATCATCTAGTACATTAGGATAAACTTCAGAATTTAATTTCTGTGTATACCTTGCAGTCCCAGTTATCCCTGTCTTCCCATTTTCTTGACTTGAATGTCACAGTGGTGTCACAGAGAAAAATAGTGAGTGCTCCCCAATAAAGTCACAGGCACCAATATAAGTCTAACAGATGTTCTTTCCCTTCCACATGCTATTCAAATACTAAAAAATCTACCTGAAGTTAACATTTAAATTAATCGCTACCATTGTACTGCTTAGCAATAATAAAAGTCCTGAATTCTACATTTTGAGTCATTTTTTTTTATTTGCATCCATTAAGAAGACCCTACAAAACTTAAAAAAAAGAAATGCAGATAATAAAAATGACCTATAAACTTAAAGTCTCAAAATGGGCTTGCATTCGGTGTTATGGATAATAAAAAGTCTCGCATTTTTTTAAGCTGAAAACTCAATTGCTTGTAGCTTACCTATTCCCTGATGAAATTTTGAAACCGTGCTAGTATTGAATATAGCAAATACTTTTATTATAAGGATTTATAATAAAAATACAAAAAATAAATATTTTTAATAATATTCATTTAGTTATTTTGTAATTTTTTTTAACTGATTTGATAATGTATCACAATCGTAGCTATACCACTGCATACATACTTTTTATAAAGAATTTAATAAAGTAAGGGTGAAAGTAAACTTCATGTGTATATGCAATGATCAGCCATAACTTTATGACCACTAACTGGTTAAGTGAATAACTTTGATTATCTTGTTACAATGGCAGGTGAGATATACTGTATTAGGTAGCAAGAAAAAATGTTGTCCCTGAAGTTGATATGTTTAAAGCAGAAAAAATGTGCTTCACAGTTTGCTGTGTATGGGGCTGCATAGCCACAGACCAGTTAGGGTACCCACGCTGATCCATGTCCACATCCAAAAGCCCTACAATGGGCACGTGGGCATCAGAACTAGACCACAAGGCAAAGGAAGAAGGTGGCCTCATCTGATGAATCACAATTTCTTTTACATCTTGTGGATAGTCCAGTGTGTGTTGCTTACCTGGGGAAGAGATGGTACCAAGATGCAGTATGGGAAGAAGGCAAGTCGGCAGAAGCAATGTGATGCTTTGGGTAATGTTTTTCAGGGTAATCTTGGATCCTGCCATTTATGTGGATGTTACTTGACACGTACCACCTACCTAAATATTGTTAGTGACCAAGTACACCTCTTCATGAAAACGATATTCCCGGATGGCAGTGGCCTCTTTCAGCAGGATAATGCTCCCTGCCAAACTACAAAAATGGTTCAAGAATGATTTGAGGTACACAACAACGAATTTGATGGGAATTGGCCTCCAAAATCTCCAGAACTCAATCCAATCGAGCATCTGTGGGATGTGCTGGAAAAACAAGTCCAATCTATGGAGGCCCCACCTCTCAACTTACAGGACTTATAAGAAAAATAGGATAATATACTTATAGGATCTGCTACTGACAGCTGATTCCAGACACCACAGCATACTTTCAGAGGTCTAGTGGCATCCATGCCTTGTTGGGTCAGGACTGTTTTGGTGCAAAAGGGGGATCAACTCAATATTGGGTAGGTGGTCATAAAGTTATGGCTGACTGGTGTAGATTTAACTAAATACACCTTAAGGTGCCTTCCAGAAAGGCCAGGAGCCCCAACACCTGGAGCAATCTTTGCTCCACCATCTCCTACCAACTGAACATCACTATTTGCTCAAAAAAAAGAAGGTCTGGTTTTGGAGCTCCCGGGAATTTAAATGAGCACACACATACAACAAAAACACAAAGGGGTTATTTACGAAAGGCAAATCCACTTTGCACTACAAGTGCACTGAAAGTGTACTTTCAAGTGCAGTCGCTTTAGATCTGAGGGGGACATGCAAGGAAAATAAAAAACAGCATTTTTGACTGCACTTACAAGTGCACTTTCAAGTGCACCTGCAGTGCACTTGTAGTGCAGAGTTAATTTCCCTTTAGTAAATCAACTCCAAACTCTCAGTTTGCATCAATGACCTGCTTAGGCAATATTTACTTGATAAAAAAAAGGTTCCCTTTTTTCCCCCCTATAATTAGAAGGTGTGTTTTTGAGGGGTATATTAGAAATAGTTTTGTTTAATTCATTAAGTGTTTTTTGTATTTAACCACTTCAGCCCCAGAAGGATTTACCCCCTTAATGACCAGGCCATTTTTGTGCGATATGGCACTTTTTAACTGACAATTGCGCGGGCATGCGCCACTGTGCCCAAATAAAATTTATGTCCTTTTTACCCACAAATAGAGCTTTCTTTTGCTGGAATTTGATCACATCTGCGGTTTTTATTGTTTTCCCTATAAACTATAATACATATCCAATGAAAACAAAAAATGTATTCATCATTTTAGGCCAATATGTATTCTTCTATATATTTTTGGTAAAAAAAAATCGCAATAAGCATATATTGATTGGTTTGCCAAAAGTTATAGTGTCTACATAATAGGGGATAGATTTATGGAATTTATATATTTTTTTTTTCTAATAATGGCAGTGATCAGCGATTTTTAGCAGGACTGAGACATTGCGGCAGAAAGATCGGATACTTTTAACACTTTTTTGGGACCAGTGACATTTATACAGTGATTAGAGCTAAAAATATGCACTGCTTACTGTATAAATGACACTGGCAGGGAAGGGGTTAACACTAGGGGGCGATCAAGGGGTTAAGTGATCCCAGATTTGGTAGCCCTAAGAAGCTAAATAAAGCCAATTTACGCCATGAAAAAACACTTAAATTTTGCTTTACCATTTGACTCCAATGCAAATCATCAAAATAGTGAAATTCCTTAATGTCCTGACTTTCTAAAACAATTTGGCGAGAAGAAAACTTTTAGTTTTGCTTATCCCTAATCTCTAGGTGGCCTCTTCTGTTAGCTTTCGTAAGTAGTTGTTCTGTAAAGACCCAGACTAAACTTGTTAGACGCACCGGAGAGACATAAATCTGTGTATTTAACACTCCAGGAGATATGGAACAACAGACAAGTACAATGTGAAAAACCACATCAAAAAGAACTTTAAGGTGAATGTTACAACAAAATACTTAAAACTTATACTTATTGAAAATAGAGCACATTTTCCATTCAAAGTTAGTAACACATTTGGGACAATACCGTGGTGTCAATATCTTCAAATAATATAAGAAATGTAATATACCAGCTTAAACATTCATTTATTTTCTTTATCTGCCAGGGAGTCTAATTATCCTTTTACAGTGCTTGCTCCACCTTCTGCACCTTAATTCAGTGTAGCTGCTCAGTAAACCTGCGTACAATTTCCTGCAACTTAATTGGAAGGTTAAATTAATCAAAGGTTCCCTTCAGCTTGATGAGCTTTGATACTAGTAACCCTCCTCTGAAAAAAGCTCAGGGGCTGACGGCTGGAATGTAATAGTGTGTTTCTATCAGCATGGTGGAAAATACACATAAATTAGGCAGATGTTTCCTTTTAGATCAGTGCAGCCAGGTAGTTAATAGCTACTGTTTTTGATGTTAATTATATGTGTAAGAGATATGTGTAGAACAAAAGGAAAATAAGTTGAACAGATATAGAATGTGATGATATAGTAAATAGAGGTAAAGATAAAAAAGTTTTTTTCCACGTGTTGACATAAAAAAATATATATATATGTTTCCTCCTTTAAAGTGTGTGTATGTATAGCCAAAACATTTGTTTAAGTTTTGGATAGAGTAGAGGAAGGGAGGAAGGTTAAAAGCCCTGTCAGCTTATTTTTTTTACTGCCTGTATCCCATTAAGGAGGTTTCCATTCATTTCCTGCAACAGAAAGTAAGAGGAAAGCTCTAAAAAAAAAAAAAAAAATCAGCTTGTCACCAGAACAGGTGTCACCACTGGAGCCACTAAGGGGACACAGACATCAATTACAGCAGGAGCAATAATCCTTCCCTACTCTATACTGAAATGAAAAGAAAAAATATTTTGGCTTTAACCACCTCATTACCAGACACTCTCACCCCCTTCCTGCCCAGGACATTTTTAGGTTTTCAGCGGTGTCACACTTTGAGTGACAATTACTAAGTCATGCAACATTGTACCCAGGCCCGGATTTACTCCCTTTGCCGCCCCAAGGCCGGGTCTTTCAATGCCTCCCCCATCCACACACACACACACACATACACACACACCACGTCCTTTATCGATGACTTCTACAATAGATCAATTAAAAACATATCTCCACACATGAGAACACTGAAAATAACTGGCTTTAATTGTACAGACTAAAAATACTTCAGGGTAAGCGCACGAAGGGTAAGGATTTTTCGCAGGCAATTTTTCAAGGCAATGGCTGGTGTTAGTGCTTCAATCATCCCCGGCACCATGGTTGTTATGGTGTCAGGATGATTGAAACACATTACTTCTATCATTACATTGTAATATAAACTGAAATAGTTCAACTCACCATAATGCAGAATCATTGGGAGCCCTGAGCGTGTCACTTGCCACCATCTCTTGTCACTTGCCACTATGCCTGCCACCAGATGGGGATGTCACTTGCCACTACGCCTGCCACCAGATGGGGATGTCACTTGCCACCATGCCTGCCACCAGATGGGGATGTCATTGGCCACCATGCCTGCCACCAGATGGGGATGTCACTTGCCACCATGCCTGCCACCAGATGGGGATGTTACTTGCCACGCTGCCTGCCACCAGATGGGGATGTCACTTGCCACGCTGCCTGCCACCAGATGGAGATGTCACTTGCCATGCTGCCTGCCACCAGATGGAGATGTCACTTGCCACCATGCCTGCCACCAGATGGCGATGTCACTTGCCACCATGCCTGCCACCAGATGGGGATGTCCCTTGCCACGCTGCCTGCCACCAGATGGGGATGTCACTTGCCACGCTGCCTGCCGCCAGATGGAGATGTCACTTGCCACGCTGCCTGCCACCAGATGGGGATGTCACTTGCCATGCTGCTTGCCACCAGATGGGGATGTCACTTGCCACCATGCCTGCCACCAGATGGGGATGTCACTTGCCACCATGCCTGCCACCAGATGGGGATGTCACTTGCCACCAGATGGGGATGTCCCTTGCCACCATGCCTGCCACCAGATGGGGATGTCACTTGCCACCATGCCTGCCACCAGATGGGGATGTCACTTGCCACCAGATGGGGATGTCACTTGTCACCAGATGGGGATGTCACTTGCCACCAGATGGGGATGTCACTTGCCACCAGATGGGGATGTCACTTGCCACCAGATGGGGATGTCCCTTGCCAATGTTGCCATGCTGCCTGCCATCAGAAGGAGGAGGGCGGAACAGCGGTGCGGGCAATGAGAGATGTCATCTCTCTCCCCGCCGCCGCACCGCTGACACTACTAGCTACTCTCAATTTTTTTTAAAATGGCGCCGGGCGGCGCAATCACGCTACTGCGCATACGCCGCCCGGCCGAGCACTTACGAGCATTCCCGAGCCCGGCCGGCTTCGGAGCGGCGCATGCGCAGTTGCGTGGTCGGCTCGCGGCCATCTTTTCTATGGGCACTGGTGCCCATAATAGACTTTAATGGGCAGCACGAAAGGGGCGGCGGCTGCGAAGTCGCTGCAGGAGCGGCGCCACCCCTACACCACTGCCGCCCCGAGGCCTGGCCTCGGTGGCCTTGTGGCTAATCCGGCCCTGACTGTACCCATATGGAATTTTTATAATTTTTGAGACAGATAGAGCTTTCTTCTGGGGGTATTTAAGCACCACTAGTTTATTTATTTTTTGCTATATAAATGAAAAAATACTTATGCGCTTTCCTTAGTTTTTCATACAGTTCCAATAATTTTCATTAAACCAATGGTTTAAACATTAGCCTTTCAGCCATGTTAAATTATATCATAAGATATAATACGCTCATAAAAAGTCCTTTATAATCATTCATTCCATGATATGTGCTTTCATCAACTTAAATATGCCACCTTCCACCTTCACCCTTTCAAAAAACCACCAGATGGGCTCTCACCTTGTGAATATGACCTAATCGTTATATTATGTGATATAAGGCATTTTCTCCCTTTAAATGGGCTTCTCCAATCATTCTCTGTTGCCTTTACTTCTCCTCCTGCTTCTCCTCAAGTCATCAGGACCAACAGTGCAAAATCAGGAAGAAAACTCTGGGTTTTACCATTTTATACACTTTATTAAAAATCCAGCCAATACATTCACATTCTTGGGTGAACTTCACATTCGTGCACAGAACAAGCAAAGGATGTACATAGGGGCATCCTCAACTCCTAGAAATCAAATCGATGCTTTACTTCGGGTTCGCCATGTATGCAATGACATCACCCAAAGCTAAACCCCATCACTTTTAGTTTCTGTTATAACATTTTGCATATAAATAATGTTTCTTCATTAATTTAGGCCAAAAGTGTATTGTGCTACATTTCTGTGGTAGAAAATAACCCAAATCAGTGTATATTATTTAGTCTGTGTGAACATTATAGAGACTACAAACTATGGTATATATATTTTTGAAAAATGACCAGTCCTGATGTACTGACTAATTTCTTGAGGCCATAAAATGCCAGGACAGTACAAATATCCCACAAATGACCCCTTTTTGGAAGTGGGCAGTCCAAGGTATTTAGAGGCATGGTAAGTGTTTTGGAGTTGTAATTTTTTTTCTGCAATTTTTTGGAAAAAGAAGAAACTAAATAATGTTTTCTGTACACAGGCATACTTATAATTATACACCAAAACAGATTTTGCTATGCCTCCCGAGTATTGGGATACCATGTGTGAGACTTTTTCAGAGCCTAGATGCATAGAGAGGTCCAAAATCTAAGGAGCACCTTTAGCCTTTCAAGGATAAATTACACATCTAAATTCCTGACTACATATCCAGAGCACCAGGACAGTTGAAACACCCACAAAATGATCCAATTTTTGAAAGCAAACACTCCGAGATATTTTCCCAAGAGGCATAATAAGTCTTTTGAAAATGTAATTTTTGCCATACATTTTTGGAAAATGCAATAAAAGAAAATTAAAATGTATTTTTTACACAAAGTTGTCAATTGATGAGATATAGCTAACACATCATAGGCATGCTTAGAATTACAGCCCAAAACACATTCTGTTATCCCTCCTGAGTATGGGGATATCACATGCATGAGACTTTTTCACAGCCTAGCCACAAAGAGGGGCACTGTCATGCTTTCTAGAAGTATAAGTTACAGTACACATCTAATTTCCTTACTACCTATCACATTTTTACCAAGGGGCATCGGGACAGTGGGAACACTCACAAAATTACCACATTTTGGAAAACAAACAACCCATATGGTTATTTTGTGACATTGCATTTGACTTCATTCTTTTGCCATAAGTTTGTGGAAAATGTAGAATGAGAATGAAAATTACTATTTTTTACATAAAGTTGTTCATTTATTGGGTATTTCTCACATACAGCATAAGCATACTTAGAATTACAACCCAAAACACATTCTGCCACACCTTCTGAGTATGGCGATACTACATGTGTCAGACTTTTTCACTTTTTGTAGTGATTATATACCGGACCAGCGTATCTTGTGTATCACACATATCAACCAATTGTATCAAAACCGATGTACTGTAATGGTCACCTCTATACGAGTGGTCAGAAATATAGCTTAGTGTAGCGTGTAGCGTCACCTATAGCAGTCCCTGTTCCTATAAGCCAAGAAATCCTAGCCTAATTGTACATGGCTGTAAAAGGATGTCTTCCCCAATGGGGCTTTAAAACAGCAATGTACAGGATCAAGGAAAAAGTTCTTAATGGATATATAGAAAGTAGTTTTTATGAAAAAAATGTCCAATATCATGGTTTATTAAAATACGATATATATGATAAAAAATCTGGTACAATGGCACAATTCATATTCCACAGTGCAGTAACAAACACATATTTGTACACATTGTTACATTACATAGTGTTACATGGTTTGCGAGCCCCAACGCGTTTTGACCTATATAGGTTCTCTTCAGGGGGACAATTGAATCTAAAAAATGGTTACATAAATTCAAAAAAAAAAATAAAAATGTATATATATATATATATATATATACATATATATATATATGTTGTCATGCATCACTTTAATTAGACCATGATAGTATGTTTTTACCGCTCAAAAGTGGAATAAATGTTCTATGATCCGAGATAGTGGGGGCCTTGGAGAAACCGGAGGGCTCAGGGGCCGCCCACAATTCCCCAGGAGAGCCAGCCCCATGGAGCTTGCAAGGAGCCACACATTACGCGCCCCCAGGGGGGACGGAGGAGCACCCACCTGCAACAGATACCCAAGGATAGCCATATGTTAGTTAGGGAAAGTTTAGTAGTTAGCTTATTAATATAGTAAGTGTTTCTAAATATATATGTGGAGACTGACGTTGAATTAGATTATTGCTGTATAAATATATAACGGTATTGTTTGCGTTCCATGGATATAACCGGCAAAGGTTAAATTATCATATGTTCCAGCGATGTGGTGGTGTAATATGTCTTTATAGTTCATGCTACAAATTGGATGGGTGAAGTGAAAGAGAAAAAAAAAATGGGCAAGTGTGTGTGTGTAAAAAACTGACAATTACCTTAGTCAAAAACGTGCGCTGTGTGCAGGAGGATGATGTGACTTAGATGGTGCATGAAGTGATGAAAAGCATAACTTAATGCTTGCCAACCTAGCGCCATCATGGTGTGGAAAAGAGACAGCAACTGTAAAGTGGAAAGTGGTAAAATATGAGAAATAGGTAAAGGCCAACCAAGGTGTAAAAGTGTATGTGTGTGGTGATGTGATGTACCTTGTAGGATGATGTGATTAGTAAAAAGTAGTTTACCTTATAAAGTGTTGTAATTCGTATAGGCTGAGGATTGTGTTTAGCTTGTAAAGTTAGTTCAATGTGGTAGACCTGACTGCAATTGTGCAAGAAAGGTGGGGACTCTGGTGCCAAGGGAAAGTGGCTGCAGTAACGTCCATCCTGGCCTGCATGGGATCAGGAACTGATTCTCAGGCATCCAGTCTCCTATATATCTGAAATAGGGCAAATAGGATAATCATGTGCAGCCCTCCCCTCTCCCTCCAAAAGACATAGCACAGGGGCCGCTAGTGAAGCGGCCCTCGTGTGGCTCCCTCGGCTTCCCAGAAGGCCAAGCGGCCCTGACCGCTGTCGTCATCTCCGCCGCAAAAAGCGTAAACTTTCCCTAACTAACATATAGCTATCCTTGGGTATCTGTTGCAGGTGTGTGCTCCTCCGTCCCCCCCGGGGGCGTGTAAAGTGTGGCTCCTTGCAAGCTCCATGGGGCTGGCTCTCCTGGGGAATTGGGGGCGGCCTCTGAGCCCTCCGATTTCTCCAACAGCCCCCACTATCTCGGATCATACAACATTCATTCCACCTTTGAGCGGTAAAAACATACTATCATGGTCTAATTAACCACTTGATATCCGCGCTATAGCCGAATGACGGCTACAGCGCGGACCCTAATTCCCGGGAGGCCGTCATATGATGGCCTCCCCTGTGCACGAGCGTGCTGTGATCACCGAGTCACTAAAACTCGGGTGATCACCGATTCAAGTAAGGGGCCGGTCCCGGCCCCTTACCATGTGATCAGCTGTCAGCCAATGACAGCTGATCACATGATCAAAACAAAAGCTCTGTGATCGTTTTTTTTTTCTCCTCGCGCTGACAGTGCGAGGAGAAAAAAAAGCCGATCACCGGCTCATTAGCAAGGGACATCGGTCCCGAAGAGGAGGAGGCAATAATGCCTCAATTGTGCCACCAGTACCCCCTGCCAGTGCCACCTGACATTGCCACCTGACAGTGCCCACAGTGCCCACTAGTGCCACATATCAATGCCCATGAGAGCCACCTATCAATGCCTACAACTGCCACCTATCAATGCCCACCAGTGGTGCCAATCAGTGCCACCTAGCAGTGTTGCCTATCAATGTACCAGATCAGTGCCCATTATTGCCACCAATCAGTGCCCATCACTGCCACCTATCAGTGCCCATCAGTGCCGCCTCATCAGCGTACATCAATGAAGGAGAAAAATTACCCTTTTTAAAATTTTATAACAAAATATAAAAAAAAGTTTATTTTTTTTTTAAATTCGGTCTTTTTAAGTTTTTTTAACAAAAATAAAAAACACAGAGCTGATCAAATACCACCAAAAGAAAGCTCTATTTGTGGGGAAAAAATGATAAAAATTTCATTTGGGTACAGTGTTGTATGATCGTGCAATTGTCATTCAAAGTGCGTCAGCGCTGAAAGCTGAAAATTGGTCTGGATAGGAGGGGGGTTTAAGTGCCCTGTAAGCAAATGGTTAAAGTGATGCATGACAACATATATATATAAATTTTGAATTTTGAATTTATGCAACCATTTTTTAGATCCAATTGTCCCCCTGAAGAGACCCCATATAGGTCAAAACGCGCCAGACTTGCAAACCATGTAACACTATGTAACAATGTGTACAAACATGTGTTTGTTACTGCACTGTGGAATATGAATTGTGCTATTGTACCAAATTTTTTATCATATATATCGTATTTTAATAAACCACGATATTGGACATTTTTTTCATAAAAGCTACTTTCTACGTATCTATTAAGAACTTTTTCCTTGTTCCTGTACATTGCTGTTTTAAAGCCCCATTGGGGAAAATATCCTTTTATAACCTATTTTCAGGGTGTGCAGCTCCTTCCATCTCTTCTATATGTGTCCTCCCTTTATCGTTACTAGTAAATGGCTGCACCCAGGAATGCCAAGTTCACTGGCCAGGAAGTACAAGAGACTAAAGAAAGGAAGAACAAAAGAATTCCAAGGGTTCAAGGAGTGCAATTGTCCACAAGGTAAGACTGGGACTTGTGTCTCACAGAAACATAGTCAGTCAGACATGCAGATGGGTCAGTTCAGGCACAGGCAGAGACATGGTCAGCAACCAGGCAAAGGATCGGCAAATGGCAACAGGCAGGAACGTGGTCAATTAACAAGCCAGGATTAGTGTAGGTAGCAGGCAGAGGCAACACTGCACTGGTGTGGTGGTTATCAGTAGCACTGTTGCTGGCTGTACTGGTCTGGTGACAGTGGTATTTGTGTAATGGCAGTTAGGAACACTTGCTGGCTTACATTGGTCTTGTGACACTCAGGCCCGGATTTACTCCCTTTGCCGCCCCAAGGCCGGGTCCTTCAATGCCGCCCCCCCACCCACACACAAACACACACACACCACCATTCTCGTCCTTTATCGATTACTGCTACAATAGATTAAAAACATATCTCCACACACGAGAACACTGAAAATAACTGGCTTTAATTGTACAGACTGAAAATACTTCAGGGTAAGCGAGCGAGGGGTAAGGATTTTTCGCGGGCAATGGCTGGTGATAGTGCTTCAATCACCCCTGGCACCATGGTTGTTATGGTGTCAGGATGATTAAAGCGCTTTATTTCTATCACTACATTGTAATATAAAATGAAATAGTTTAACTCACCATAATGCAGAATCATTGGAAGCCCTGAGCGTGTCACCTGCCACCATCGCTTGTCACTTGCCACTATGCCTGCCACCAGATGGGGATGTCTCTTGACTCTATTCCTGCCACCAGATGAGGATGTCAGTTGCCACGCTGCCTGCCACCAGATGAGGATGTCCGTTGCCACGCTGCCTGCCACCAGATGAGGATGTCAGTTGCCACGCTGCCTGCCACCAGATGGGGATGTCACTTGCCACTATGCCTGCCACCAGATGGGGATGTCACTTGCCACCATGCCTGCCACCAGATGGGGATGTCACTTGCCTCTATGCCTCCCACCAGATGGAGATATCACTTGCCACTATGCCTGCCACCAGATAGAGATGTCACTTGCCACTATGCCTGCCACCAGTTGGGGATGTCACTTGCCTCTATGCCTGCCACCAGATGGGGATGTCACTTGCCACGCTGCCTGCCACCAGATGGGGATGTCAATTGCCTCTATGCCTGCCACCAGATGGGGATGTCACTTGCCTCTATGCCTGCCACCAGATGGGGATGTCACTTGCCACTATGCCTGCCACCAGATGGAAATGTCACTTGCCACGCTGCCACCAGATGGTAATGTCACTTGCCACGCTGCCTGCCACCAGATGGGAATGTCACTTGCCACGCTGCCTGCCACCAGATGGGAATGCCACTTGCCACGCTGCCACCAGATGGGAATGTCACTTGCCACCATGCCTGCCACCAGATGGGGATGTCAGTTGCCACCATGCCTGCCACCAGATGGGGATGTCACTTGCCACTATGCCTGCCACCAGATGGGGATGTCTCTTGACTCTATTCCTGCCACCAGATGAGGATGTCAGTTGCCACGCTGCCTGCCACCAGATGAGGATGTCAGTTGCCACGCTGCCTGCCACCAGATGAGGATGTCAGTTGCCACGCTGCCTGCCACCAGATGGGGATGTCACTTGCCACTATGCCTGCCACCAGATGGGGATGTCACTTGCCACTATGCCTGCCACCAGATGGGGATGTCAGTTGCCATGCTGCCTGCCACCAGATGGGGATGTCACTTGCCACCATGCCTGCCACCAGATGGGGATGTCAGTTGCCACCATGCCTGCCACCAGATGGGGATGTCACTTGCCTCTATGCCTCCCACCAGATGGAGATATCACTTGCCACTATGCCTGCCACCAGATAGAGATGTCACTTGCCACTATGCCTGCCACCAGATGGAGATGTCACTTGCCACTATGCCTGCCAAAAGATGGAGATGTCACTGGCCACTATGCCTGCCACCAGATGGGGATGTCACTTGCCTCTATGCCTGCCACCAGATGGGGATGTCACTTGCCACGCTGCCTGCCACCAGATGGGGATGTCAATTGCCTCTATGCCTGCCACCAGATGGGGATGTCACTTGCCTCTATGCCTGCCACCAGATGGGGATGTCACTTGCCACTATGCCTGCCACCAGATGGGAATGTCACTTGCCACGCTGCCACCAGATGGTAATGTCATTTGCCACGCTGCCTGCCACCAGATGGGAATGTCACTTGCCACGCTGCCTGCCACCAGATGGGAATGCCACTTGCCACGCTGCCACCAGATGGGAATGTCACTTGCCACCATGCCTGCCACCAGATGGGGATGTCAGTTGCCACCATGCCTGCCACCAGATGGGGATGTCACTTGCCACTATGCCTGCCACCAGATGGGGATGTCACTTGCCACTATGCCTGCCACCAGATGGGGATGTCAGTTGCCACGCTGCCTGCCACCAGATGGGGATGTCACTTGCCACCATGCCTGCCACCAGATGGGGATGTCAGTTGCCACCATGCCTGCCACCAGATGGGGATGTCACTTGCCTCTATGCCTCCCACCAGATGGAGATATCACTTGCCACTATGCCTGCCACCAGATGGAGATGTCACTTGCCACTATGCCTGCCACCAGATGGAGATGTCACTTGCCACTATGCCTGCCACCAGATGGAGATGTCACTTGCCACTATGCCTGTCACCAGATGGGGATGTCACTTGCCTCTATGCCTGCCACCAGATGGGGATGTCACTTGCCATGCTGCCAGCCACTGGATGGGGATGTCACTTGCCTCTATGCCTGCCACCAGATGGGGATGTCACTTGCCTCTATGCCTGCCACCAGATGGGGATGTCACTTGCCACTATGCCTGCCACCAGATGGGGATGTCACTTGCCTCTATGCCTCCCACCAGATGGAGATATCACTTGCCACTATGCCTGCCACCAGATGGGGATGTCAGTTGCCACGCTGCCTGCCACCAGATGGGGATGTCACTTGCCACCATGCCTGCCACCAGATGGGGATGTCAGTTGCCACCATGCCTGCCACCAGATGGGGATGTCACTTGCCTCTATGCCTCCCACCAGATGGAGATATCACTTGCCACTATGCCTGCCACCAGATGGAGATGTCATTTGCCACTATGCCTGCCACCAGATGGAGATGTCACTTGCCACTATGCCTGCCACCAGATGGAGATGTCACTTGCCACTATGCCTGCCACCAGATGGGGATGTCACTTGCCTCTATGCCTGCCACCAGATGGGGATGTCACTTGCCACGCTGCCTGCCACCAGATGGGGATGTCACCTGCCTCTATGCCTGCCACCAGATGGGGATGTCACTTGCCACTATGCCTGCCACCAGATGGGGATGTCACTTGCCACGCTGCCTGCCACCAGATGGGAATGTCACTTGCCACGCTGCCTGCCACCAGATGGGAATGTCACTTGCCACGCTGCCTGCCATCAGATGGGAATGCCACTTGCCACGCTGCCACCAGATGGGAATGTCACTTGCCACCATGCCTGCCACCAGATGGGGATGTCAGTTGCCACCATGCCTGCCACCAGATGGGGATGTCACTTGCCTCTATGCCTCCCACCAGATGGAGATGTCACTTGCCACTATGCCTGCCACCAGATGGAGATGTCACTTGCCACTATGCCTGCCACCAGATGGAGAAGTCACTTGCCACTATGCCTGCCACCAGATGGGGATGTCACTTGCCTCTATGCCTGCCACCAGATGGGGATGTCACTTGCCACGCTGCCTGCCACCAGATGGGAATGTCACTTGCCACGCTGCCTGCCACCAGATGGGAATGTCACTTGCCACGCTGCCTGCCATCAGATGGGAATGCCACTTGCCACGCTGCCACCAGATGGGAATGTCACTTGCCACCATGCCTGCCACCAGATGGGGATGTCAGTTGCCACCATGCCTGCCACCAGATGGGGATGTCACTTGCCTCTATGCCTCCCACCAGATGGAGATGTCACTTGCCACTATGCCTGCCACCAGATGGAGATGTCACTTGCCACTATGCCTGCCACCAGATGGAGAAGTCACTTGCCACTATGCCTGCCACCAGATGGGGATGTCACTTGCCTCTATGCCTGCCACCAGATGGGGATGTCACTTGCCTCTATGCCTGCCACCAGATGGGGATGTCACTTGCCACGCTGCCTGCCACCAGATGGGGATGTCACTTGCCTCTATGCCTGCCACCAGATGGGGATGTCACTTGCCTCTATGCCTGCCACCAGATGGGGATGTCACTTGCCACTATGCCTGCCACCAGATGGGAATGTCACTTGCCACGCTGCCACCAGATGGTAATGTCACTTGCCATGCTGCCTGCCACCAGATGGGAATGTCACTTGCCACGCTGCCTGCCACCAGATGGGAATGCCACTTGCCACGCTGCCACCAGATGGGAATGTCACTTGCCACGCTGCCACCAGATGGGAATGTCACTTGCCACGCTGCCTGCCACCAGATGGGGATGTCACTTGGCACCATGCCTGCCACCAGATGGGGATGTCACTTGCCATGCTGCCTTCTATCAGATGGAGGAGGGTGGAACAGCGGTGCGGGCAATGAGAGATGTCATCTCTCTCCCCTGCTGCCGCACCGCTGACATTACATTGATTTTTTCAAAAATGGCGCCGGGCTGCGCAATCACGCTACTGCGCATGCGCCACCTGGCCGAGCGCGTACAAGCTTTCCCGAGCCCTGCCGGCTTCGGAACGGCGCATGCGCAGTTGCATGGTTGGCTCGCGGCCATCTTTTCTACGGGCACCAGTGCCCCTAATAGAGTTTAATGGGCAGCCCGAATAGGGGGGTGGCCGCGAAGTCACCGCAGGAGCGGCGCCGCCCCTGCACCTCTGCCGCCCCGAGGCCTGGCCTCGGTGGCCTTGTGGCAAATCCGGCCCTGGTGACACTGAGGATTGGTGTGGTAGCAATTATGAACAGTTCTGCTGATTTACATTGGTCCCGGGTCACTGGGACTGGTATGTCGACATTCAGAGACACCATTACTGGCTTACACTGGTGTGGTGACACTGCAACTGGGGTGGCAATGATAAGGAACACTCTTGCTGGCAAATATTGGTTTGGTGACACTGGGACTGATGTGTCAGGGTTAAAGCAGATGGTGAGGAGGCAATTCAATGGCACCTCACTGCCTGTAAAATGCTCAATTAAAACATGAATGTCTCTTAAGAAAGCATCACACATGTCAACAGGTCCTTATGGTGAAACTATGCGGTTGATTTACTAAAGACAAATAGACTGTGCACTTTGCAAAGTGTAGTTGCCCTCTACAAGTGCAATTGCTCCAGAGCTTACTAAATGAGGTAAGGCTTCATTTTGCAAAGAGTACCCAATCACTTGCAAGAAAAGTTTTGCTCATTTTCTAAGCTCTGGATCGACTGCTGTGGCCGTGATCAGGGACACTGCAACTGGTATGACAGTGAAAGAAGACACTGTAACTGATGTGACTGCTATGGTGGTGACCAGGAACACTGTAATTGGTGTTATGTTGATCAGGGATGCTGTAACTGGTGTGGCAGTTGTCAGGGACACTGTAACTGTTGTGGTGATTAGGGACACTGTAATTGTTGTGTTGGTGTTCAGGGACACTGTAACTGTTGTGGTGGTAATCAGGGACACTAACTGGTGTGGCAGTGACCATGGACACTGTAACTTTTGTGGCAGTGATCAAGGACACTGCAACTGGTGTGGCAGTGAAAAGAGACATTGTAACTGGTGTGACTGCTGTGGTGGTGATCAGGGACACTGTAATTGATGTGATGGTGATCGGGGACACTTTAACTGGTTTGGCAGTGATCAGGGATACTGTAACTGTTGTAGTGGTAATCAGGGACACTGCAACTGTTGTGGCAGTGATCAGTGACACTACAACTGGTGTGGCAGTGAAAAGAGACACTGTAACTGGTGTGGCAGTGAAAAGAGACACTGTAGCTGGTGTAGGGGTGATCAGAGACACTGTAATGCTGCGTACACACGATCGGACATTCCGGCAACAAAATCCTATTTTTTTATTTTCGACGGATGTTGGCTCAATGTCACAGATCAGCCGCGGAGCTGATCTGTGTCTCACCTTTACTGCTGCAGGCCGGCTGGCACCTGTTGTTCCACGAGCTTGTGTTCAGCTCTGCTGCACTCTGCAGCTATGGGTGTCTCCGGCTTCATCTGTTGCTTAATATATGTGTAGCGCTGGTAGATTTTTGATCAAGCGCTTATATGTAAATTTAGTGGGTCATCTGTTCTGTACATAGTTCAGATTTAATCTATGGTTAATTTAGCCTCTGTTCCAGCATTGACTGTGTTGCGTGCAGTTCCACACTGTTGCCTGTGGGTGTCGTTGTCACCATAGGTCAGTGTTGGAAAGCAACAAGCTGAAGTGTATTGAGTGCTCTTCTTTCCCGGAGGTAACTCGGCGGAGGTTGTCTGTTGCAGTGAGTTCTGAGAGAAAGTATTTAAGGGACAGATGCTATGTGCTAGGAGAGAGTTCTACCTCGTGGCCCTCCTGGCTGGAGGGCTGCGTTGCTGCAGCCGTGCAAGTAGGCCCAGAAGCCTGTCTGGGGCCTACTACTGTGGAGATGGTCCTGTGCTGTCTGTCCTGAGGGAAGAAGCCGGACAATTGAGAAGACCCAGGGGAGGACCCATCTTGGAGAGGACTGTGCAGGAAGCTGGTGTCTCAAGAGGGGCCAGGTAACTCAATTGGAGGATGAATCTTAATCTAATCTCCCACACAAGTACTGCCGGGTTGGCTTAAAGGTTCTGGTACTGTGTTGCTGTTCATCTAAAACTACTACATCCTGTGGCAGAGGATCGTACAGTTATTGTTCTTCTCAAGTCTGTGGCAGAGACTTTTTGTTCGTGCTACGCTTCGGCTGCTAGGTCAGTGAGAGAGACCTATCCGGGTGAGCAAAGATTTAATCTTGGACTGAAGGTACATTCATCCCAGAGATTTCAATTCCTCAGTTATTCAAAGAAAAAGGTATTTGAAATTTCCTGCAACTCTTCTTCTACCTCTTTCCAGCTACTTCTTCCAGTTATCTCCCATTAAAGCATTGGAAAAGTACTAAAGTGACTGGTGCCTACATTGTCAGATACAAAGCTCAACATGGACTCTAATTTCTGGTATTGGTGAAATTACAGGTAAAGAGGTAACGGTAACAGCCCAATATAAATCAGCAGCTCCTTGGGGGGTAAGTGCTACATATGATTCCTCGTGTGCTTCTCTATTTAAATCCCTCTCAGACCAGTTCTGGTTGCTTGAGCAACATTTGTTTCTGAGCTCCCTTTGTGTAACCTGCCTTAACCTGACCTCTTGTGAACTGATCTCTTGTGTACCAACTCGGCTTGTTCTGATTACGTTGTCTGCAGCCCGCCCTAACTTTGGTTCACTATCCGGCTCTCCTTTGCTTCATCCATCCATCCTTATCTGACAGCGTCTTCTGGTACTTCCCTTGTGAGCAGGGTAAACCCAGGGGTCGTGACCTGGGGTCAGCACGCAGCTAAGCCCAAACCCTCTTGAGGGGGTCCCTGGCAGAATACCGGCTGGCCCTTAGACTCCTGGGGGATCCCGTGTCACCTGCTCGCCTGTGGGCTCACTGTAAGTAGTACCATGACACTCAAGCTTGTCTTGCATATACACGGTCGCAACAAATGTTGTTGGAAATTCCAATCGCCAAGAACGCAATGACATACAACACATATGACGGTACTATAAAGAGGAAGTTCAATAGCCAGTGTGCCACCCTTTGGGCTCCTTCTGCTAATCTCGTGTTAGTAGAAGTTTGGTGAGAGACGATTTGCGCTTTTCAGCCTGGTGCTTTTCAGATTGTTACTGTTCTTCAGTTTGTGCTTGTGGGTTCATATCTGGTTTTCAGTGCGTGTAGTCAGTTCGTATCTGGTTTTCAGTGCGTGCTATTTATAGTACGTATTTGATTGCCAGTGCGTTCTTGTCCCCTCGTTTTGATTTTCAGTGCGTTCTGTTAGTTCGTTCTGACCAGCCGACCGTTTTGAAGCCATGTTGCGGGTACGTACTCATTGTACAGTTCGTGCTGTACAGGGGCTTGGTTTTGGGGTTCTTACTTTTGACCCAAGTCCAGTCCATGAACAGGGGGAGGAGGAGTTCATGGACCAAAAATTGTTTGCTCCAGCGTGACCAATTCTCTTATATGCCTTTGTTGCGGGAGATCCGTGAGAATAATCCTGATGATTTCAGGAATCCTCTCCGGATGACGGACCCCATTTTTCACCGTCTGTTAGCTTTGCTGTCCCCTTATATTACGAAGCAAGACACCTGCATGAGGCAAGCCATCACTCCCGAGCAGAGGCTCGTCGCCACCTTGCAGTACTTGGCAAAGGGGACCTGTTCTGCCATTATTCAGGTCCTGCAGAAGGACTATATTAGGGTAGGTTTTATCCTTTAACATCACATTATATGTATTTAAATAAATGTATTTTTAAAATAAATTTGTATTTTATAGTGAAAAATATTTCCTTTGATTTACTGCTTGTGTTTCTTTTGTCTCCCAGGTTCTCCACTGGGTTTTGTTTTGGCCATTTTCTTCAATAGTTCCAACGTAATTATTTTGATACATGAGGTAACAATCTCTTCTTCAGCGAACTATTATTTATGTTGTGGGTCTGCTACACACAACACCTTCTTTTTGTTGTTAATGTATGTAATGCATTAATGATAATAATATTCATAATTTTCAGTACCCTGAATTAATTTTTTTGTAGTGACGATAATGGCCTGATTTATGCAAATTATAAAGCAGTGTGGGTGTTATTTATTAAAGGAAAATCCACTTTGCACTGCAAGTGCACTGCAAAAGTGCACTTGAAAGTGCACTGAAACTGCACTGAAAGTGCACTTGTAGTGCAAAGTGTAATTCAAAGTGTAGTGCAAGTACCCCCCATTGTCACTGTAAACACCAACTTAAGCAAAAAACTGCTATTGAGCATTGAAAGAAGAAGCCACACATTGGAGGTTATTTACGAAAGGCAAATCCACTTTGCACTACAAGTGCACTGCAAGTGCACTTGGGAGTGCAGTCGCTGTAAATCCGAGGAGTACATGCAAGGGAAATAAAAAACAGCATTTTAGCTTGCACGTGATTGGATGATAAAATCAGCAGAGCTTCCCCCCATTTCAGAACTACCCCTTAGATTTACAGTGACTGCACTTCCAAGTGCACTTGCAGTGAAAAGTGGATTTGCCTTTTGTAAATAATCCCCACTGTGGAGTAGAAATTTTTTTACTCTGTGTACATTCACATGTGCGTTTAGAAAAGGGTTTTTGGACAAACCAACATATTTTTTGGAATATTTTTTTTTTTTTGGGACAGTAGAAATATCCTTTTTTGTGGTAAACAGGCATGTTTTTCAAAACATAAGACAATACACAACTCAGGAACTTACAAAGTTCAGACATTAGTATGTCCAAACTGTGTTGATATTGCCTTCATCAGATTCGGTGATGTCACCCCAGTGAAAGTCAAATTTTGAAGATGCACACAAATTGAGAGTCAAAATGGGGATTTCCCTCCTGATCCCATGCCTAAGGTCAACATGTGCTAGCTCCCATCATGGGGAATCAATGGACGTGTTTCGAGGGTACAACGCCTTCCTCTCAGCTACTTGAGTTGTGAGGAAGGGGTTGCACCCACAAAACGCGTACTTTGATATCCCGTGATGGCAGATAGCAAATGTTGACACAGTGTGTGCATGTTCAAAATTTGGCTTTCAACATTTTTTAGAAAAGTTCTACTAAAAATTAAATTATAAAATTTTGCTGTGTTTTATATTCTGCCTAAAACATCAATGATGTTTTTGAGTCTTTTTTCGACATCATTGATGTCTTTCTTGATCTTCTGTAAATCCCGATTGCACACCATGATCTCCCCAATGAGGACGTGTGCACTTGCACTTGTGAAATGAGATTCTTCTTTCACAACATCCACATCACCTAAAATAAAAAAAACACACCATGTTTTATAAATATGCAGGCATACATCTATTACCTGAAGCTGTGGTCTCAGACACTCACCTGTTGTAGTCACAATTTCACCCACTTCATAAACCTCTCCTTTCTCCACATCCTAAGGTTGTGGTTTTGGGATTTCCCCTTCTTTAGGAGGTTGTGGGTCCCTGGTGTCCCCTGACATCCCAATTCTCTTCTCCCCTATGTGAATAAAAAAAGAAACACTTAGCACACAGATATTTGAGGCCAGAAATAGGAATATGAAACTTGGAAGTGTCTTACAATTGTCGGTTTTGGCAGAGTTCCAAGGTGAAGACATGATTTTTTTTCCCCTTTATTAAAGCTGAATACTTACCTTTTGGGGTAAAGTATCACACATGTAGAGAGCCCTAGTATCCACTGGAGCACCTGTGTGGGACACCCTAAAAAGTTTGTTCTCGTGTCCCACACTAGTGCTCCTGCGTCCAGATGTGTAAACAGCTGCTGAGTGTCCTCTCCTTACACTGAATCAAGTTTGCATTTCATTCTAGTTACAAACCCATCTAGACAACAATGTACTACACTTCTTTGAATACAAATAGGCCTGAACAAATGTAGTTAACCTGCACCTGGCAAAAACATCGTATTAGTGGGCGAACGAACGATACGTAAAGAAAAGCACATGGAGCAGCACGAACGTAATAAGAAGAATAGGAACACACAACAAAATACTTACTTTTTTGCAGCCAGCACGCTCTTGATTCTTCTGTACTGATCCTGCTCCCTCAATTTGAGGTCTGACCATCATTTCCTCAGTTGATCCTTGGATCGCCATACCCCCAAATTCTTCTGCAGACTTTTTACAACTTTAGCTATGATCCTGGCCTTTCTGACATTTGGGTTTGGGTAAGGTCCATGCTTCCCATCATAGTCGGCCCTCTTCAAGATGTCCATCTTCACCATCTGTAGAAAGAACATATTAGAGGCCTTAAATCTCCTCTGGGATGGGGACGTTCGTGGCTCCGGGCTTTCGTCGTTGCTGCTGTCTTCATGCACCTGTTGTCTCTCCGCCATGTGCTCTCCCACTGTGCCGAAAAACAAGGGGCGGGGAATATACTAGATAGAAGGTCAGGGGCATGCGGAGTTTGACGCAGTATATATAAAGCGTAACATACATGCATCGTACGTACGATCTGTGAGCGGAGGAAGGAGTAACGGAAGCACCGATCATTCTAACGAAGGTACAATTTTAACTTGGGGCATCAGTGGCCTATACTGCTTAGAGATTGAGGCCTATATTGGGACAAGATTATGCAAGTTTAGCCTGACTGTCAGAGAGCTCACCTTGCTGGTCATGGGATTGGCCACCAGAGGGAGTGCCTGTGAGCAAGCCAGCCTATTTAAGTTTGTCAGGCACTCTGTTCAGTGCTGCCTGATCATCAGCTTCCTGTGCCGTAGTTCCTGTTTCCTGTCTTGTCTTCCTGTTTACCTGATCTCCTGACGACCCAGATTGCCCTTGGATTCCCCTTCTTGCTGCCTGTACCCGACCTTGGCCTGTTTGACTCCGCTTCTGCCTGCTCCTATTGTACCTTGTTGCCCGTCTGTTGCCGAACCCAGCCTGTCTCCTGACCATCCTGCTCAGTCTCATCGCCTGTGTTCCAGCCTGCACCTGCTGTTCATAGACTGCTATTCCACCAGCATCTGGACTCTAGTTCACAGGCTCTCATACCACTCCGCACTCCTGTGCTTCCTGTTACCTTACCAGGGGCCGCGAGTCTAAGGTGACCAGATTTTCAAAATGAAATCCGGGGACATTTTTTTTTTGGCAAATGGTAAACGATTTTATAAGCATATATTCCTCAAATTATATATGCAGTGTATGTGGTATATGTTTATGGAAGGATTATACGATATATACGTTATTTCTCACATTTCATCCATGAGATAAAAAAAAAAAAAAATTCTTAGAATTTTTTGGGATACGACTACCAAATGTTAAGAAGATAAGATGGAGATAAAACTTTTCAATGCATATTTTGTATTTTATTCTTGCCAAAGAATTTTGGTTCAACAATAACAATGAACAATAAATTAACAATTCAGAACAGTAAAAGAATACATGGTAACAACATGTAGGATATCTTCGAACATAAATAATAAAATATTAATAGCTAACTGTTATAAGACTACAAATCTACGGTAAAGTGCCGCTAAAAATAGCGGCGCTTTACCGCCGACCCCGCCCCAGCGTGAAAGCAGCCTTACAGCAGATGTCATTTGTGGACTGAGCTCCTGTATGTTTCATTTGATTCACGAATACAGTTTTTTTTGGACTGTTTTGATATACACAGCTCTAATTGGACTATAATTGTATGGTTTTTGCACGATTGACTATCGCATATACAAAAACATATTTGGGGGGCACACCCTACAATGCATTTAAATTCAAGATGGTGCTGCTATAAGACCTACAAACAGTACAAAACAGATTACAGCGCACACATTCAAGAATGACATTTCCTGCAGGGCTAGTTAAACACCTGAACATATATAAAAAAATACGGGGATTTGGTCACACTATATGGTCATATAGTGCTAAGCCCACTAAGACCCCTTTCACACCGAGGGCGTTTTGCAGGCGCTATAGCGTTAAAAATAGCGCCTGCAATCCGCCCTCAAACAGCTGCTCTATTGTTTCCAGTGTGAAAGCCCGAGGGCTTTCACACCGGAGCGGTGTGCTGGCAGGACATCAGGAAAAGTCCTGTCAGCAGCTTCTTTGGAGCGGTGAAGGAGCGATGTGTTTACCGCTCCTTCACCGCAGCTCCCCATTGAAATCAATGGGGCAGTGCTGGGATACTGCCAGCAAAACGCCGCTATTGCGGCGCATTGCGGGCGGTTTTAACCCTTTCTCGGCCGCTAGCGGGGGGTAAAAGCGCCCCGCTAGCGGCCGAAATGCGCCGCAAATCCGACGGTAAAACTCCGCTAAAAATAGTGGCGTTTTACCGCCGACGCTATAGGCGGCTCGGTGTGAAAGGGGTCTTACTGCGACAAAGTACCCTGAATTAGTGGAGAAACATATTACAGTGCACACATTCAAGAATGACATTTCCTGCAATGCTAGTTAACGAAAACTATCACATATATTTGATTTTTTTTTATATAATCAATTGCACATTAGAGAGATAGAGAGATAGATATAGAGATAGAGATATAGATATATAGATAGAGATAGATATAGATAGAGATAGATATATAGATATATAGATAGAGATAGATAGAGATAGATATAGATAGAGATAGATAGATATATCTATATATAGATATAGATATAGATATATATATATATATATATATATATATATATAGTGCCACATGAGTGCTGCCTGTCAGTGCCCACCAGTGAAGGAGAAAAACTTTATCATGTTAGCTGCTAGCATAAAAACTCACCTGCTTGTGGCCATTCACTCTGTACTACTTCTTGCCTACAATTCCCATAGTGCCTTGCAGGACCAGAGGGAAGGGGAGGAACGCTGTACTCTGTCCTGTCCCCTATGCTGCCAGGAGCGCGATTGGAGGAGGGAGCAGAGGTAGGAGGAGAGGGGCGGGATGCTGGAAGAGTCACCTGATGGATTTTTCAGCTGAGGAGGAGTGGCAGCTACTAACTACACTAGCACAGCATAGGTAGGATGGAGCCGCTCCAGCTCCTCCTCTACAGTCACTCTACATAGCTCTGCATGTGCTATCTCTTGGGGCAACGCCCCCGTCCACTGGGAAACGCCCCCGTCCATCGGGAAACGCCCCCATACATCGGGAAATTGCCGCTGCCTAAATGATCGGCAAAACCGGGGACAAAAGCGGGGACAAACGGGGTCCGGGGATCATAGTCGGAAAACGGGGACTGTCCCCGGAAAACGGGGACGTCTGGTCACCTTACGCGAGTCGGACGCGTAAGGGAGCCTACTCTCTGCCCAAGCGGACTCACCGGTCTGGTAAGTAGGAGTCTGATAGTATCAGGCAGCCATGACCGAGTCCGGGCAGGGGGCCTCCCCTATGGACGAACTTTGCAGACACTTGGCAGGATTAACCCAAGCAGTCAAAAGTTTACAGGATGGCTATACCCGACTAGAGGAACGTGTTCAGGCCCTGTCTGCACCTACCAATCCTCAGGGGACTTCGTCTGCAACCGGGGCACCCTCCGTAGTCATGCTCCCTCCAGAGCCCAAAGTACCTATACCGGAGAGATTTTTTGGAGACCGTAGTAAATACCGTGCATTCCGGAATGCATGTAGTCTCTATTTTGCTCTGCAGCCTCGGACCTTCTCCCTAGAAGCCACCAAAGTGGGCTTTGTTATTTCCCTGTTGTCCGGTGAGCCTCAAACCTGGGCCCATCACCTTCTGGAACAAAAGTCGGATGCCCTGGAAAGTCTGGACGCCTTCTTCTTGGCGATGTCTCAACTTTATGAGGATCCTCAACTAACCGCTTCTGCTGAAGCTTCCCTGCACTCCCTTCGGCAAGGCCGCAGGGCAGCGGAGGACTATGCCGTTGAATTTAGGCGCTGGAGTTCCGATACGGCATGGAATGACGCGGCTCTGCGTCATCACTTTAGAATGGGTTTGTCCGATCCACTCAAGGACGAGTTAGCACGGGTTGGGATACCTCAGACCCTGGAAGAATTAATGAACCTCTCAATCCAAATTGACCGTCGTCTGAGAGAACGACGCACCGAAAGGTCTACCAGTGCCTATCGACCCACTTGGATGCTTCCACAGGTTCCCAGTCCTCCTAGTAGGCCTTTGGCTCCTCCAACCTCTCCAGTTTTCGACACATCAGAGCCTATGCAGCTTGGTCTGCTCCGTCCTTCCTTGACTCCCGAAGAGAAGTTACGAAGACGTAACCTTAACCTATGCCTCTACTGTGGGGAACCTGGGCACTACGCCAGCGTCTGCCCCAACAAGACGCGTAAGTGTCGTTCTTCTGCTCGTATATGTGCTACTATCATGCCAAAACCTAGTACTCACCTTACCATCTCTGTCACTTTGCAGCTTCCCGGAAAGGCTATCCAAGTTCCAGTCATCGTTGATTCCGGAGCATGCAGCTGCTTCATGGACCAGGCCTTTGCAGCTCAGCATGATATCCCACTCCGACTCAAGACCCAGAGCCTGGCTGTTCATCTTGCAGACGGTTCCGCCCTCCGTTCCGGTCCTGTCATTCAAGAGACTATCCCTATAATAGCTACTATAAACTCTCAACACCAGGAATTCCTCCGTTTAGATGTCATTTCCTCTCCTCTGTTCCCTGTCATCCTGGGCATGCCGTGGTTGCTGGGCCATAACCCCCATATCAACTGGGTTTCTGGGAAAGTGGAGTTTCTGTCTGATTATTGCCAACAACATTGCCTGCCAAGAATGGCCCATGAGATACCTCAACTCCTCGGCCTACACCCTGAAACCAACTCACACCAAGCCATCCCAGAACCCTACCGAGATTTCTCTGATGTATTCAGCAAGAAAGGTGCTGAGACTCTACCGCCACACAGGCCCTATGATTGCCCTATAGAGCTGCTACCTGGAACCGAAGTACCCTTCGGTAGGATCTTTCCATTGACTGAGCAGGAATTGGATACACTAAAACAATACCTTGATGAGAATTTAAAGAAAAAGTTCATCCGCCCGTCCACATCTCCGGCCGGCGCAGGCATATTCTTTGTGGAAAAAAAAGATCATTCCCTTCGGCCATGTATCGACTACCGGGAATTAAATCGGATAACGATCAAGAATCGCTACCCCTTACCCCTGGTGCCTGAATTATTCCAGAGGCTAGGAACGGCAACCGTCTTCACAAAACTGGATCTTCGCGGAGCCTATAATTTAATCCGTATCCGGGAGGGGGACGAGTGGAAAACCGCTTTTCGCACTCGTTTTGGGCATTTCGAGTATTGCGTTATGCCCTTCGGTCTATGCAATGCCCCAGCCACATTCCAACATTTTGTGAACGACATCTTCCGGGAATTTTTGGATCTCTACGTCATCGTCTACCTCGATGACATTCTCATTTTCTCATCATCACTGACTGATCATCGCAGGCACGTCCGGAATGTCCTCGCCCGGCTCAGGCAACACGGGCTGTATGCTAAACTCGATAAATGTGAATTTGAACTCCAATGCATCCAATTCCTGGGGCTCATCATTTCAGTGGAAGGTATTAAAATGGACCCTCAAAAGGTGTCCGCCATCCTGGACTGGCCCGCACCTACGGACAAGAAGGGGGTCCAACGCTTCGTTGGATTTTCCAATTTCTATAGGAAATTCATCAGAGACTTTTCCAAGATCATCGCCCCCATTACTGAATTAACAAGACAAGGAACCCGATTCTGCTGGACCCCTAGGGCTCAATTGGCCTTTGAAAAATTAAAAGGATTATTCACGTCGGCCTCCATCCTCAAACACCCTAACTCTGCCTTGCCATTCGTGTTGGAGGTTGACGCCTCAGAGGTCGCAGTAGGAGCTGTACTCTCCCAACGTCAGGGCCCCAAGGCCCTTCTGTTTCCAATAGCTTTTTTTTCTCGCAAATTATCGGTGTCTGAAAGAAACTACGATGTAGGAGACCGGGAGCTTCTGGCCATCAAGACGGCTCTGGAGGAGTGGCGCTATCTTTTGGAGGGTGCTGTACATCCTATTCTAATCTACACGGACCACAAGAACTTGGAATATTTGAGATCTGCCAAGAGACTAAAACCGCGACAAGCCAGATGGGCGCTCTTCTTCTCTCGCTTTCAATTTCATATTACCTACAGACCCGGCTCCAAAAACATCAAACCAGACGCTCTCTCACGAATGTTCCATGACTCCAAAGAAACCGTCCCTCCGGACACTATCCTGCCTGCAGGAAATTTTTTATTACTTCAGGGGGATTTAATCTCCAGAATAAGGCAAGCTTCCACAACTATACCCCAACCCACTGAGACCAGCCTAAGAGATGGTTTACTCTGGCATAAGGAGAAGATCATGGTTCCTGAGAGCCTTAGGGTACCAGTACTAGAGCTTTGCCATGACCACAAGTTGGCTGGGCACTTCGGGGCTCAGAAGACAACCGAACTGGTGCAGCGCACCTTTTGGTGGCCACAGTTGGCCGAGGACTGTAGGAATTACGTCAGTTCCTGCCACACATGTGCCCGAAGCAAGAATATTCGGACGAAGGCCTGGGGCTTACTGAAACCCTTGCCCATCCCTGACAGACCGTGGAAAATGATCGCGATAGATTTCATTGTGGAACTGCCCCCATCCGAAGGTTTCTCTACCATCTTTGTCATAATTGATAGATTGTCAAAAATGGCTCACTTCTTGCCTATGAAAGGCACACCCTCAGCCGTGGAAACGGCGAAGATCTTCATTAAAGAAATTGTGAGATTACATGGGGTTCCCTCTAATATCGTCTCGGACCGGGGTGTCCAATTCACCTCCAGGTTCTGGAAGGCATTGTGTGGTTCCCTCGAAATTGAGTTAGCGTTCTCTTCAGCCTATCACCCTCAGACAAACGGCCAGACGGAGAGAACCAACCAAACCTTGGAGCAATACCTCCGTTGTTTCTCTGCCTTTTCCCAGGATGACTAGGTTTCTCTGCTACCAGTTGCGGAGTTTTCATACAATAACTCCCTGCACTCAGCCATCAACCAGACGCCATTTTTTGCCAATTATGGATTTCATCCCTCCTTTCTACCCAGCTCGATACCTGAATGTTCCCTCCCTGCAGTGACCGAGACATTGGAATTCTTCTCTACCAACAACAAACTTCTGCAGGAAACAATGGCCCAATCCCAGGCTTCTTATAAAAAGACGTTCGACAAGAAGAGGCGCGGGGAGCTTATCCTGGAACCTGGCAATCAAGTATGGCTGTCCACAACTAACTTAAAAATGGCTTGCCCTTCTAGGAAACTAGGGCCTAAATTCATGGGACCCTTCTCGGTGAGAAGAAAAATAAACAACGTAGCGTACGAGCTCAGTCTGCCGGACTCCTTCAAAATACACCCGGTTTTCCATGTGTCCTTACTGAAACCGGTCGCTCCTGATCCTTTCCCCAACCGTAGTACCAGTCCTCCTAAGCCTGTTATGATCAATAACGAGGAGGAGTTTGAAATCGAGGCTATCCTGGACTGTAGGAAAAGGCGCAATCAAATACAGTATCTTATCAAATGGAAGGGGTATGGTCCGGAGGACAATTCCTGGGAACCAGAAAACAATTTGCATGCCCCGGAACTTTTGCAGACTTTCAGAAATGTTCATGCCTCCAGGTTGGCCCGGCTGGGCATCCGGAGGCTGCCCTTGGGGAGGGGGCACTGTCAGAGAGCTCACCTTGCTGGTCATGGGATTGGCCACCAGAGGGAGTGCCTGTGAGCAAGCCAGCCTGTTTAAGTTTGTCAGGCACTCTGTTCAGTGCTGCCTGATCATCAGCTTCCTGTGCCGTAGTTCCTGTTTCCTGTCTTGTCTTCCTGTTTACCTGATCTCCTGACGACCCGGATTGCCCTTGGATTCCCCTTCTTGCTGCCTGTACCCGACCTTGGCCTGTTTGACTCCGCTTCTGCCTGCTCCTATTGTACCTTGTTGCCCGTCTGTTGCCGAACCCAGCCTGTCTCCTGACCATCCTGCTCAGTCTCATCGCCTGTGTTCCAGCCTGCACCTGCTGTTCATAGACTGCTATTCCACCAGCATCTGGACTCTAGTTCACAGGCTCTCATACCACTCCGCACTCCTGTGCTTCCTGTTACCTTACCAGGGGCCGCGAGTCGGACGCGTAAGGGAGCCTACTCTCTGCCCAAGCGGACTCACCGGTCTGGTAAGTAGGAGTCTGATACTGACATTAGGGTTTGTCTTGTGTTGTGTCTTGCAGAGAAAATGGATTGATTCAACAATCATGATTTCCTGACCCAATTCATTGATTTGTACAGAGAGCTGCCCCGTCTGTGGCAGACAAAACTCCCCTTTTATACAAATCGACTAAAGAGGAAGGCAGCACTGGATAAATTGATGGAAATTGTGAAGCCGCAGATCCCCACTGCAGACATCAATTATTTGAAGTGCAGAATTGGTGGCATGAGCAGCACATAGAATAGGGAGTGCAAGATGGTCCAGGATTCCCAGGGATCAGGAGCAGCAGCAGATGACATTTATGTACCCAGGCTGTGGTACTATGACAGACTGCCATTTCTTTCAGACCAGACTGAAATCAGGCCATCACTCTCAACCCTTCCTACTACTCTTCCTTCCACCCCAGCTGAGGCTTCCGACGTCCAACATGGGCCTTTCACCTAGGAAGAAGATGTGGAGGAGCCCAGCTTGAGTCAGGTATAGCATTTTCTAACATATTTCTCAAAATTGTGTGTGATTGATGATCAATAAACTAAAACTATGTCCCTTTTTCATACACAGGAAATCCTCAGCCAGGAGAAGGCTGTAGAAAGTGACAGCCAGAAGGTGGCAGGGGAAAGTGGCAGCCAGGA
Source organism: Lithobates clamitans (assembly GCA_037952925.1). Classification (NCBI taxonomy): domain Eukaryota; kingdom Metazoa; phylum Chordata; class Amphibia; order Anura; family Ranidae; genus Lithobates; species Lithobates clamitans. The sequence goes on along the minus strand of JBBGZY010001159.1, from coordinate 767,128 downwards.
GGTGGCGGGTGTAAATGGAAGCCAGGAGGTGGCGGGGGTAAGTGGCAGCCAGGAGGTGGCAAGGCCCAGTAGCCTGACCAAATCCCAGGTCCCTCCCCTCGTCCTTCAACAAAAAAGGCCCAGGGAGGGGAGGAGCGTGGAGGAGTCAGCACTTGGGTTAATTTGGCAGGCTTCTGCAGCCCTCAGAACCCCCACCAGTGTAAGAAAGACAAGAGAGTGATGGCCTGGGTTCGGTCTGGTCTGGCAAAAGACGCAGGCTGTTGAAAGATCACAGCCTGGGGATATATATGTCATCTGCTGCTGTTCTTGATCTCTCAGAGTCCTGGACTGGATTGTGCTCCCTATTAAATGAACTCCTCAGACTCCCATTTTTTCCTGTCAAATAGTTGATGTGTGCCCTGGGGTACAAAGGCTTGGCTAATTTCACCAGTTTATCCAGCGTTGCCTTCCTCTTTATTTTGTTATGACCCCTAATAAATGTATATATTTTTTAAATCATTGGCTATGTGTTATAATTAAAAAAGGACAGTTTTTTTCTAGAAAAAAAAAACAGGAGATCTTGATTTCTAAAAAAAAAGGAGATTACTATAAACAAAAATTAAAAACATTATTCTGGAGATCTGGTGGAAAAAAAATTATTCATGAGATCACAAGAAATAATAAAGAAATCAGTTTGTCAGAACTCTGTGTGAATATCAGCTGCAAAACAACTTCATTATTCTAGCATTCTAAAGAAGAAGAGAATGCACTGCATTGAAAGATTTCAAAATTTGCAGCGTGACGAATGTGCTATCTCCATTATGAACGCTAGTTTTACCAGACCGAGCTCTTCCATCTCGTACTTGATTCAGAGCATGCATGGAATTTTGTGCGTCAGAATTGTACACACGCTCGGAATTTCCGACCGGATTTTGTTGTCGGAAAATTTGAGATCCAGCTCTTAAATCTTTGTTGTCGGAAATTCCGGCAAAAAATGTCCGATGGAGCCTACACACGGTCGGAATTTCTGACAACAAGCTCAGATTAAACATTTGTTGTCGGAAAATCCGATTGTGTTTACACAGCATAACTGGTGTAGCAGTGATTAGGGACAATATGCCTGGTGTGGTGGTGTAATGGACTTGAAATTATACTGTTAAAATTATTAGTAAAATAGACACCATACAACTTTTTTTATTATTAAGTTTGAGTTCTGTAAAAGAAGTTCTGGAAGCAACCTGTAGGTGGAGCATTACACTGTAATGAGGGGGTGGGGGGGGGGAGTGACGTTTTGGCCAACAGTGGAAATAAAGTTGAGAAAGATCCACAGCATGGCAGAATAAAACTGCTCTCATTGTCTCATCATTATTCAGGTATGCAGAACTGTTTTAATGACATAAATTTATATGTAAAAGACTCACAATGGCTCCTCAATGATAGATGTTATGTTAAGCATCAGTATTGAGTATTATGAGTTTATTAGCAATAGATTAATTCAAGATGTAAAAGTACTAAACTTTAAAATCAGTCAAAAGTGTTTGTATAATTGCTGTTGTAGGCCTAAAATAATAGATGTACAACTGGATGTATACATACGTTATGTGTATCTGATGGATTCAGAGGTCCGGCCTTAGTATGTGTTTCGCTGTTTGGTGTATTTGACCATGCAGTATACGGACATGTAAAATGTCAGCAGCCATACAGTATACCATTCAAGAGGCAAAAGACAGAGAAAATATTTCATATTTAAAAGTAGGGTTGTCCTGATACCGATACTAGTATCGGTATCGGGACCGATACCGAGTATTTGTGCGAGTACTTGTACGCGCACAAATGCTCCCGATGCCTAATCCGATACCTGCAACTGGAAGTCGGAGGGCGGAGAGGGCAGAACGGAGATTGGTCTGGCAGCAGTACAACTACGGGTAAGCTGGCCTAGGGCATCCGATACCTGCAACTGGAAGTCGGAGGGCGGAGAGGGCAGAGCGGAGATCGGTCTGGCAGCAGTACAACTACGAGTAAGCTGGCCTAAGGCAGGGATGCTGGGCGCCGCCGCATATTCTGTACAAAATGGTGACAGGAGCCGTCACATTCGATAAAGGAAGTGACTTTACGTGCCTCCGTCGAAGGGTAAACATCACTACGCCCATCTTGGTACACCCTGCACTCGGCTGCAGTAAGCCAGCAACGGACATCTTGTTACACCCAGCCCATATAGTTCGGTAACTGCAAGGTGTACCAAGATGGGCATCGCAGCATAATTACTAGATAATAAACGATGATAAATGTTAAATGACATGAATGATGAGAGACAAGGAAGGATTTTGCAATGCTATATGCCATATAGCATTGCAAAAACCATTCCTTTCCTCTCATCATTCATGTCATTTATTATGCAATTGCCAATCAGTGCTGCATTTCAGTGCCCATCAGTGCCTGCTCATCAGTGCCTGCCCATAAGTGCCACCTATCAGTGCCATCTATCAGTGCCCATAAGTGCTGCCAATCAGTGCCATCTATCAGTTCCATCTATCAGTGCCCATCAGTCAGTGCCATCTAGCAGTGGCAGCCATCAGTGCCAGCCATCAGTCAGTGCCTCTTATCAGTTCCCATCAGTCAAACTGTCACATGACATTGGGCGTGTCCAAGATGGCCACCTGAGCAGACGTGCATTGAGTGAGCTCCGGTCGAACTCCGGGTTTCCATGGCTGTTTCCCTGCAGACAGAGCTTTACATCCTGCTACATTCGCCTACATCCACACAGACTGAGCATGAGACTGGGATGACCAAGGTGAAAGGCAACTTGACCTCCCGCAAGTCCTCCGGCATGCCAAAGCCCAAGCCCGGACCGGGACCCGCTCCCGCTGCACCAACGCACATGGCGTCCCAGACAGACAACCCAGACCCTGCAATATCTGAACAGTCTAACTTCACTGCCCTCATGCAGGCGATCACGACCTGTCAATCTACCCTTATGGGCAAAATTTAATCAATGCAGCTGAATATTAGCCTTATTCGGCAAGACTTGGACACCTTCCGCATCAGACTGACCAAAGCTGAACACCGGGTAGGGGACTTGGGGACTCCGCACACTGCAATCCAAAATGAAAACCCTTGAAAATAGGGAAGAAGATGCAGAAAATCGTAATCAGAGGAACAATCTCCGTATAGTGGGTCTTCCTGAGGGGGTGGAGGGCTCGGATCCCACGGCCTACACAGAAAAACTTTTGCATGCCCTGCTACCATGTGCGCAATTTTCGCCATTTTTTGTGGTGGAGAGGGCACATAGCATGCCTGCTGCCTGGGGATCCCAGGAGCTCCTCCGCGTACGTTCATCCTCTGCCTTCTAAATTTCAGAGACCGCGATCTGGTTCTCAGGAAAGCCAGGAAGATGGACATCCTACACCATGAGGGAGCAAAACTCATGATCTTCCCCAACTACTCGGTTGATACGCAAAGGGTCCGACGATCGTTTGACCAAGTTAAGCTCACTCTGTGGAATAAAAAGATTCAATATAGCATGCTGTTCCCAGCTCGGCTGCGAGTGCAAGATGGTGAAACAGTCTGCTTTTTTACGCTTCGCAGTGGCTGGAAACCCTGCCCAGAGGATGATCCTGTATGTAAGCTGACCCTTCTGGGCTTTTGTTCCTCCTAGAGCCTTTTGATTTGCTAAAGTTTGCCAAGAGTTATGGTTGGGTCCCTCCCGCTCCGTGGGTGCCATGCTAAGGGCCACAAGTTCATACACTGACTGGGCCTGTGGTCCTGAACTGAAGTTTACCCCGCACATGGCTCCACAGACATCTCAAAGAGCCCTAATAGCTCAAGAATGCATGGTGGAGTGAGGAGGGACACCACTTCTTTATAAGTTAGCAACCAGTTTAAACTTGTGCTCCCGCAACCAACCCGGGAGAATTGCTGTTCTGTAATGACCGTTATCTTTGATTTTAGGTCCAGCCGGACTCTAGGTGTCGGGACTAAGACACTGTTGGTGTTCCATTTTACACAAACCTCCTTGGCAGTTGCCACGTTTTCTTTTTCATGTTCTGGGGGGAAGCACACCGAAGTTCGGAGGTGTTGGGGGGATGGGTTTTTTTATAGTGTATGACACTTCTCTTCAGGTTAAACTTTTTCTTTTTTTCCTTCACTTGCCTACTATCTCAACTGCAGCTATGTGGTTCTGCCCTCCTCCCACTAGGTGGCAGAAGGGAGTTACCCAAATGTAACGAAATAACACCTTTTATTGAAATGCCTAATGTAATGCTAATATACAGTGGGGAAGGAAAGTATTCAGACCCCCTTTAAATTTTCACTCTTCGTTATATTGCAGCCATTTGCTAAAATCATTTAAGTTCATTTTTTTCCTCATTAATGTACACACAGCACCCCATATTGACGGAAAAACAAAGAATTGTTGACATTTTTGCAGATTTATTAAAAAAGAAAAACTGAAATTTTACATGGTCCTAAGTATTCAGACCCTTTGCTCAGTATTTAGTAGAAGCACCCTTTTGATCTAATACAGCCATGAGTTTTTTTGGGAAAGATGCAACAAGTTTTCCACACCTGGGGATCCTCTGCCATTCCTCCTTGCAGATCCTCTCCAGTTCTGTCAGGTTGGATGTTAAACGTTGGTGGACAGCCATTTTTAGGTCTCTCCAGAGATGCTTAATTGGGTTTAAGTCAGGGCTCTGGCTGGGCCATTCAAGAACAGTCACGGAGTTGTTGTGAAGCCACTCCTTTGTTATTTTAGCTGTGTGCTTAGGGTCATTGTCTTGTTTGAAGGTAAACCTTCAGCCCAGTCTGAGGTCCTAAGCACTCTGGAGAAGGTTTTCATCCAGGATATCCCTGTACTTGGCCGCATTCATCTTTCCCTCGATTGCAACCAGTCATCCTGTCCCTGCAGCTGAAAAACACACAGCATGATGCTGCCACCACCATGCTTCACTGTTGGGACTGTATTGGACAGGTGATGAGCAGTGCCTGGTTTTCTCCACACATACCGCATAGAATTAAGGCCAAAAAGTTCTATCTTGGCCTCATCAGACCAGAGAATCTTATTTCTCACCATCTTGGAGTCCTTCAAGTGTTTTTTTTTTTAGCAAACTCCATGCGGGCTTTCATGTGTCTTGCACTGAGGAGAGGCTTCCGTCGGGCCACTCTGCCATAAAGCCCCGAATGGTGGAGGGCTGCAGTTATGGTTGACTTTCTACAACTTTCTCCCATCTCCCGACTGCATCTCTGGAGCTCAGCCACAGTGAGCTTTGGGTTTTTCTTTACCTCTCTCACCAAGGCTCTTCTTCCCCGATAGCTCAGTTTCGCCGGACGGCCAGCTCTAGTTAGGGTTCTGGTCCTCCCAAACGTCTTCCATTTAAGGATTATGGAGGCCACTGTGCTCTTAGAAACCTTAATTGCAGCAGAAATTTTTTGTAACCTTGGCCAGATCTGTGCTTTGCCACAATTCTGTCTCTGAGCTCTTCAGGCAGTTCCTTTGACCGCATGATTCTCATTTGCTCTGACATGCACTGTGAGCTGTAAGGTCTTATATAGACAGGTGTGTGGCTTTCCTAATCAAGTCCAATCAGTATAATCAAACACAGCTGGACTCAAATGAAGGTGTAGAACCATCTCAAGGATGATCAGAAGAAATGGACAGCACTTGAGTTAAATATATGAGTGTCACAGCAAAGGGTCTGAATACTTAGGACCATGTGATATTTCAGTTTTTCTTTTTTAATAAATCTGCAAACATGTCAACAATTCTGTGTTTTTCTGTCAATATGGGGTGCTGTGTGTACACTGATGAGGAAAAAATGAACTTAAATGATTTTAGCAAATGGCTGCAATACAAAAAAGAGTGAAAAATTGAAGGGGGTCTGAATACTTTCTGTCCCCACTGTATACCCAGTGAAGTGAACAGCCTCAGATGATACACAGAGATTAAACAAATCCTCCTACATAGGTTTTACTTGTTTATCTGCAGCCCTCTCTTCCCTACACCCCTTCAAAAAGTTAGAATTATGTTAAAATCCTTCTTCATCTGTTAGCAGCAGAGAGGCTACAGTTATACTGTGTGAGAGCTGATTGTAGGAAAGGCACACATCCTCCTCCACACAGCAGAACTGTCTTGTGAATAGACAAGCTGCGTGCTGATCTTTCCTCCCCCCTCCCTCCTGATACAAATGTATCTCATGTGTTAGGAAAACTTCTCAGAAGTGACTCATTCTGATAACAGAGGAACGAAGCGCCAGAGAGAAACGACACTTAGAGCTTCGGAGAGAGATAAGTAAACACTACAGATATATATGCTTTGCTCATATTTCATGACTGAGGTTTACAACCACTGTAAACAGGTGCAAATTATTTCTTCCCAAATATGCTCATGGAATTATTGACATAGCTCTTCTCATCAGTTTCCTACTCTTTGATTTAGTTCAGGGCTCAAAATTTCAAATCCTGAACTACTATGCCAGGCCTCAAGGGTTACTCGCCACCAGTTGCCCCACCCAACCCCTACCCTGCCCCACCCCTAATTCTGCCCCTAAACATGCCCTCATAAATAATCTCATGAAGTGACACTTAAATGTTTTATGTAGCATTATTATTATTATTATTATACAGGATTTATATAGCGCCAACAGTTTACGTAGCGCTTTACAACTTGAGGATAGACTGTACAAATTAAAGCATTAAGTTATAAATAAAATATTAACAACATCTTTATCTGTAACCAACAATGCAGCCTGCCCATGTTCCCCAGTGCAGCCCGCCAATGCAGCCTGTATCCCCAATGCAGCCTTTGTCACCAATGCAGCCTGTGTCCCCAATGCAGCCTGTGTCCGCCAGTGCAGCCTGTGTCCCCAATGCAGCCTGTGTCCCCAATGCAGCCTGTGTCACCAATTCAGCCTGTGTCACCAATTCAGCCTGTGTCACCAATGCAGCCTGTGTCACCAATACAAGCTGTGCCACAAATGCAGCCTGTGTCACTAATACAGCCTGTGTCACTAATGTAGCCTGTGTCCCCGATGCAGCCTGTGTCCCCAATGCAGCCTGTGTCACTAATGCAGCCTGTGTCACTAATGCAGCCTGGGCCACTAATGCAGCCTGTGTCCCCAATGCAGCCTGTGCCCCCAATGCAGTCAGTGTCACTAATGCAGCCTGGCTCACTAATACAGCCTCTGTCCCCAGTGCAGCCTGTGTCCCCAATGCAGCCTACCTGTGCAGAGGAAGAGAGGGGAGAGCCGCCGCCCGGTTGATTAGAGCGCCAGGAAGATAACAGGTTTCATTTCAATAGCTGTGTTTTCCTCGCCGCGCGCCGTCATTTACAGACCCTCTCCCTTGCCCAGGTGATCTGTCAATCAAAGGGCCCAGACAAAGAGGAGGGGCTGTATATGACGGCATGTGGCGGGGAACACACAGCTATTGAAATGAAAGCTGTTCCCGGCGCTCTGATCAACCAGGCGGCAGCTCTCCCCTCTCTTCCCTCTTATCGCTGGCTGAACGGCTCCCATACAACCCAGGGTGCTGGTGGTGCTCGCGCCCCCCCCTTCTCCCAGGCAGCCCACACTTGCCAGCCCTCAAAATCCACTCGCAAATTGCGAGCAGGCAAGTGGAATTTTTGAGGGCTGATTTAGTTAACTGAAAACCATGGTAGACAAAAACAGTAAGTATAAAGGAAGGGGGACTTTGGGACTTTGAATGAGGAAGTCGGATGTAGAAAGATAATTTATTGTACAGCCATATATATGACATAATGTAACCAAAATAAATATCACAGTAAAAATAATAGTTGCACAAATTCAGATACAGCACAAGATTAAACATAAACCACAGAGTATTGTGTGGTATCATTGCCAATGTTGCTCTATGTACAAAATTGTATAAATCATAATAACAAGGAATAAATGTCCTCACAGAAGAAGTCATTAAGGTATGCATCTTTGTAATCTCTATGTGTTTTGGGGGATAAATACCACCTCAGGAGCTGATGCGTATGACAGTTCTGTGGAAAAAAATGATATAGAACATTGAACATATCATAACTCCAGTAGGAGAGGTAAAGGGGAAAGAAGCAAAAAAGGGGGGGCATGGAGGGGGAGATGTCCACCCCCCTACTCACTTGAGAACTCGACATGTCACAGTGTGGAATTCTGAGTTGACTCCAAGGTGTCTGTGAAAAATAACTGAAGTGAATACATGGTGGTCAAATTGCTATATATATGTATATATATATATATATATATATATATATATATATATATATATATATATATATATATATATATTAAGTGAATAGTGACACCCACTTTAAGACAAGTGTGGAGAAAAAATAGTGGGTGTGTAATAGTCATAGTGAGCAGCATAGCTAAGTGCAGACAGATGGGATAGGTAGAGAAGATAGGAGTGCACGTAACCTCCCAGATTAACTGAGAGAAGAATAATAGTGTGAAAACAAAATAATTGTAGCACCACAGATTGTGGGAAGGGTGCCTGTGTAATTCCAATACAGGAGTGTAAGGAGCTGCAATCACCCACAGACAGCAACCACAACAGCTGAGACAAACAAACCAGGCGAGGATATTTGTAGGCAGTCACTCGCCCGGGGACCGACCCACCAGCGTCATGCCGGCATAGTACAATTGTAGTAGCACTTCCGCCAGAGCGGCGGCCGCCACCCACAGCGGCATGTGAGGGCACCTCTAGAACAGGGGTCTTCAAACTATGGCCCTCCAGTTGTTCAGGAACTACAATTCCCATCATGCCTAGTCATGTCTGTGAATGTCAGAGTTTTACAATGCCTCATAGGATGTGTAGTTCTGCAACAGCTGGAGGGACGTAGTTTGAGGATCCCTGCTCTAGAACCATCCATGAGATTGAAAGACACAAGCCGATGCTGCGGCACAGGATAATAGCGTCACACAGTCGGCCTGGTGCGTGACGCCGATGCGCAATGGGACCAGCCCGCCCCTCCCCCCACACTTTAGAACAACTCACTTAACAGTTGTTATTAACACTTACTTAACAACTCACAATTCACTTTATATTTGTGTATATATATATATATATATATATATATATATATAGCATGATCTTCTGATGAAAGGCGTTATCTACAATAGCCCGAAAACGTTTAATATGGATGCCTGATTTTATGGATGTCGTAGTGATTTCCTTTTGAAGATTTCAAAATAAATACGGTTTGTGCAGCAATCCCTTGTTTGGATTTTTTTCAATGTCAAAGCCTGTGGGAGGGCTTGATTGCTAAGCACGGCCATCTGAGACTGTAGTGCACCTCACCCTTCTGACTATATTTATATGTGTGTGTGGCAATTCGACCATGCATTATTTTCAGTTATTTTTCACAGACACCTTGGAGTCAACAATAGACATTACCAGCCACGATAGCATGAGCTTCTTTGCCATGATAGGGAGTTGTGGTTGTACTCTGTCCTGGGGGCCCTTCCCACCTCAGCTCCCGGCGGAGACATTTGTGATGCTTCCTGGCCTCTCAGAATTCCGCTGTGACATGTCGAGTCCCCAAGTGAGTAGGGGAGTGGACATCTCCCCCTAATGCCCCCCCTTTTTTGCTCCTTTCCCCTTTGCCTCTCCTGTTACTGGGGTTATTATATGTTAAATGTTCTATATCATTTTTTCCACAGAACTGTCATACGCATCAGCTCCTGAAAAGGTGGTATTTATCCCCCGAAACGCATTGAGCTTACAAAGATGCATACCTTAATGACTTCATCTGTAAGGACATTTATTCTTGTTATTATGTTTTCTACAATTTTGTACATGGAGCAACATTGGCAATGGTACCGCACAACACTCTGTGGTTTATGTTTAATCTTGTTTACCGTTGATATTTATTTTGGTTACATCATGTCATATACCGTATATACTCGAGTATAAGTCGAATTTTTCAGCACATTTTTTTGTGCTGAAAGTGCCCCCCTCGACTTATACTCGAGTCAAGCACTTTTCTTCAGCAAAAAATGTAATTTTCCGAACCGACTTTGGGGCCCTGTATCTCAGGGCCACTTGGAGCTAGGAACCCCAAATTTGGTGGGCAAACTCAGTGGCCCTGAGATACGGGGCCCCAAAATCGGTTTGGAAAATGTCATTCTCTGCTGCAGAAAAGTGCTTGACATTTTCTGAACCAAATTTGGGGCCCCATATCTCAGGGCCACTTAGTGCTAGGAACCCCAAATTTGGTATGCAAACCCAGTGGAACTGGTACCATAACATATTCAAAGCTGGGGTTCCTAGCACCAAGTGGCCCTGAGATACGGGGTCCGAAAACCGGTTCGGAAAATGTCATTCTCTGCTGTAGAAAAGTGCTTGACATTTTCTGAACTGATTTTTGGGGCCCTATATCTCGGGGCCACTTGGAGCTAGAAACCCCAGCTTTGGAAAAGTTATGGTGCTAGTTCAACTGGGTTTGCACACCAAATTTGGGGTTCCTAGCACTAAGTGGCCCCGAGATACAGGGCCCCAAATTCGGTCAACTGTGTCCATCTGCAGCAATGTAATTTCGGGACCCTTTGGGTTCAGAGACCCCATATTTTGGCTGCAGCTAGGGGCATCTAGGAACCCTTAACTACCGAGTTTGAAGTTCAGGGGACCTATGGCTGCAAATGGGCACAGCGAGGCTGCAAATGGGCACAGTGATGCTGCAAATGGACATTGTTGACCCTCTTTTCCACTTACAGTAGCTGTGCATTTCTCACCCTCGTCTTATACTCGAGTCAATAAGTTTTCCCATTTTTTTTGTGGTAAATTAGGGCCTCGACTTATACTCAGAACGACTTATACTCGAGTATATACGGTATATGGCTGTACAATAAATTATCCTTCTACATCCGGTTCCTTTTTGTGCCTCATTCAAAGTCCCAAACTCCCCCCTCTTTTACACCGATTTTAGGGATGGAGGCGCCTCTTCCCCTGAGGTGCTTCATTTAAAGTCCCAACCTTTCTTTTTTTATCAAAACAGTATGTAATGGGGTAAGAAATGGTCAACAATGTAAAATTTCTGCTCCTTGAACACAAATGGTGGTTTGAGTAAAGTAAGCTTTAAAATAAGGCTATTATGATTTTTTGGAAAAACTTGCCTAATGATCAGCTGCCAGTCTGGCAAAGCACACAGCAGGGGCCCTGTAAAGGGGTTTGAGGATCATAGTATAATATTAAAAACTTGTAAAGGATCATGTTCTATAAGTGTAACTGTGATTTATTGATTATGTACAGATGTGTTACACATTTATGTTACTGGCAAGACATGTGACATGAATTTTGTTTCTTCTGCCACCCACATATTCTGGCATGTTTCTGTCTATGCACACTATGTTTCATTGCATTGTAGAAATTAACTTAATAGGTTTGGTTCTCTAATTTAAAAAAAATAAAAAAAACTAGAGTAATAATTAATGCCAAGGCAAAGTTTCAAAAAGGAATTGCATACATTTCTGAAATACATGCACATTCCCTCAATGTTTTATCCCTTTAAACACGCTGCAAGGATAGAAAAATATCTGTTGATGTGCTATAAATATAGTATGCTCCTACCTTCCTCTTTGACTTTACAATGCATTGGGGTTGATTTACTAAAGGCCGATAGGCTGTTCACTTTCCAAGGGAAGTTGCATTTCTCCAGAGTTTAGAGAATTTGGTAAATGTTTACTTTGCAAAGAATACGCAATCACATGCAAGGAAAACAAAACAAGAAAAAAAATGCATTTTTGCTTGCACATGACTAAATGATGGAAGTCAGCAGAGCTTCACCTCATAAATTTTGCTCTGGGGTAAATTCTCTTGCAAAATTATCAATCTAATTTGCCTTTAGTAAATCAATTCCAGTGTATTTTTGCACTGAATTCCAAAGCAAGTGGTGCCAGTCCTGCCTACCTTATCCCTGATGAATTACAAAGGGGTTGATTTACTAAAGGCAACTAGACTATGCACTCTGCAAGGGTAGCTGCTCCAGAGCTTAGTAAATGAGGGGAAGCTCTGCTGACTTTCGTAATCCAATCACACGCAAGCAAAAATGCTATTTTTTTTTCCTTGCACGTGATTGGGTATTTTTTGCAAAGTGAAGCATTAACTCATTTACTAAGCTCTGGAGAAACTGCGCTTGCAAAGTGCACAGTCTATTTGCCTTTAGTGATAACAAAAATAAACAAAATCAACAGTCTTTGCGCTGAAAAGTATATGGAGTCCAAAACAAAAACATACCAAGGGATTCTTCAAGGGAAAGAGTAAATTCAATAGTCTATCTGACACCACACTCCTTGCAGCTCCGTGATCAGTGGGAAACTGATAGCTGTGAAGATATAAGGAAGATACGAGTGCACAGGCTAATGGTGCAAATAACGTTTGTTTGTTGGGATAGGATAAATAAAATCAATACACGACAAATGTAGGTGAATCACAAGCGTCAAAATCCTCCAGTATGGAACTCTGAACAGGGTCACATCTAAGCGCCGGGATTGATGAGATATCCACAGGGTGGAGGGATGCGCTGGCTCCACAGACCCTGGCTCTACAAGCAGCTGCCGACAGGCTGCAAGCGAGTCGCACACTGACTCCGGGAACCAGCTGATCAGGACAAGGCTATGGGTGCCTCCACCATGTAGCCCAGGGAGAGCTCAGATGAAACAAACTGTGCTGTCAGGGGACGCTGTGTGGTTGCCAGGACAATGCGTTTCGGAGGGCGTGGCCTCCTTCTTCGGGTCTGCCCTGTGTTGTCCAGGGTCCAGGGAAACAGGAATAATATATGTTATAATACAAAAATTATAATATAAAAAGCTATGTTATGTTATAATATAAAAATGTATACAGTAATCAGTGCTATAAAAATGCACTGATTACTGTTTAAATGTCACTGGCAGGGAAGGGGTTAACACTAGGGGGTGATCAAGGGGTTAACTGTGTTCCCAAGGTGTGTTCTAACTGCGGGGGGGATGTGACTGACTAGGGGAGGAGACTGATCGGTGTTCATACTTAGTATGAACACACGATCTGTCTCTTCTCCCCTGACAGAACCGGGAGAGGTTCTCACAAGCGATCACGCGGTTCATGGCAGTCATCGCTCCCGCCGGGCACTCACATCAGCTCCGAGGACATGTTGCGGTGCACCTCCTACAGCTTTTTAAAGGGCCGACGTACAGCTACAACGGCTCGCCCAGGGGAGCCAACCTGCCACAGTATAACTGTAGCAGCTGGTCAGGAACTGGTTAAACACTTTATTCAATGCATATACAGAGCCCTGAATATGTGTGTGTGGATCCGTATGGCACTAGTAGCTTCAGTCCTTTTGAAGAAAAGATACAAATTGGTGTCTTCAGCTAGCTACTCACGTTGGTGCACTTAAACTCCTGTATAGCAGGCCCAAACAACACAACTGTCCCAGATTATCAAGTGAAACAGACAGGATCCTCCTCAGAAAGGTGAGAGGACAATAATGTCTGTATACAGTGTCCCAGAAATGGATAGCCTTATCCCTGTGGCACTACAAGTGTCAGCAAGATGACTACCAGCAACGATGTCTGTATACAGTGTTCATACTCCTTCTTTGATGCAGTGTCTCTGTTCCCTGCAGTTGGGCAAAAATGCCCTCTCACCAAATTCTGTGGTCAAGGCCCAAACGAACGTCCTGAAACAGCAGGCTTTCCTGGTGACCCGACTGGTTACCTCACACTGGAACACTTTACCGTCGGTACAGGTGCACCTCGATATGAACCTGGAATTCCCCTCTCCCAGGCCAGATGTCCCAAGTTGCGGTGGAGGCCTAAATCGTGTGGGGAGATCATCTGCATCTCTCCTTTAACTCTGATCTCTTTTGCTGCCTCATGGTCACTGAGAATATCTTCAGGAATTAAAATAGAGTCTTTTTCTTTCCTCCCACAGAGAATGCTGGTCTTGGTAGTTTCAGTCACTATATAGTGCTATGGGGCCGCTCTGTGCTGAAACATCATACTCCAGAGTCCTTTGCAGCTGCTTCCTGCAGCTTGTTAAAGTCCTTCCTGATTGGCTCCTGTAACTGATTGGCTTTCTTCTTTCTGTAGGGACACAGGGGAGGCTACAGAGTTAACTGCTCTGTGTGAGTCAGATCACTTTACATTCGATTTAGTGAGTCAGTGAAACAGAGAGAAGGAGGGGGGTGAAAAAGTCCATGCAGACGTGACAGGCAGCTCTCTCCCTCTTTCATGCTGGAAAGCCTGTGTACATTGCGGTGGCCAGCTTGGTGGGGTCGCAGGAGAAACGAAACACCTTCTACACCTAATTATAGAAACTATTATTTTCATATAATTAGGATACAACTGGTTCAGTAACTTTTAAAATATAGAAATTTGGCTATTTAATGTTATCTGAGCTGGTTCCAGATATCTACAGTATTCTGGCATTACCCTCTGTTTACTGCCAAATCATTTTCACAGTCCTTTCTACCATGGCTCTTTCCCTTATTTTATGCAGCAGAATTAAAGGAGTTGTAAAGGCTGAAGGTTTTTTATCTTAATGCATTCTATGCATTAAGATGAAAAACCTTCTGTGTGTAGCAGCCCCACTCAGCCCTCCTAATTACCTACCTGAGCCCCTTCTCTCTCCAGCGATGTCCACGATCCCCTCAGCCATCCGGGACACTCCTCCTGATTGGCTGAGACAGAGCAGCGGTGCCATTGGCTCCCATGGCTGTCAATCAAAGTCAGTCAGCCAATCAGGGGAGAGAGGGGGTGGGGCCAGGTCAGGGCTCTGTGTCCGAATGGATACACAGAGCTCTGACTCAGCTTGGGTGCCCCCTATAGCAAGCTCCTGGCTGAGGAGCACTCAAAGGAGGGAGGAGCTAAGAGCAGCGAAGAGGGACCCGGAAATAGGAGGCTCCAGGCTGCTCTGTGCAAAACCAACTGCAGAGAGGAGGTAAGTACAACATGTTTGTTATTTATTTTTTTTTTTTAACAAGCCTTTACAATGACTTTAAGGTCTAGCCTTTATTTTCAACCACTGCATGTCATTAGTGATTATAAATGAACGTTTAAATTAAAAAAAATCTATAAAAGTACTCGAGCAAATATAAAATACTGTAAAATTACATTTAGCAAAGTAGTCTTTAAAGCTGAAGTTTAGCAAAAAAAAAAACCTACTGCTTTCATCACACCACTTACATGTGATGATGCATGGCCCTCATTGTGCAGGCAGCTGGATACTGGAGAAATGTTCTCTCTATTTACAGATCATGTGACAATTTGAGTGAACAGCATGACATCTTTGCTTCTGACCATGCTTCTCTGTGGCCACTGATCCCAGTTTCACTTGCTTGTAGAAATACTAGCCCACTTGGCTGCCACCAGCCATACCTGGCTGATCTTCCTCCCTGCCTGACTGGCACTCATACACACATGGAGACCTCCCAGAGCAAGGTTGGATGAAGTTATACGTCGGTACTTTGAAGAGGAATATCATTGTTATGACAGCAGCTAGCTGCCATAACCCCGGTATCCTCTTCTTCAGTGGTCAGCTTTCAGATAAAAGTGGTCTCTGCAGCGGATACACCGCAAAATCACTTTTATCGGTCAAAAATCACAAAATTCCCTATCCCTCCGATGCCCTCCACCGCTTACCGGAGCTGCTGGCAGCGGCGGAGGCAATCAGATCCTGTGTCCTCTGTGGTATGGAGCAGAATGAGGGGAAGATGGCCCCCACCCAGCTCCATACCAATGCAGGGCGGAAGCGATGTAAAAAAAAGTTACTTCCGCCCATAGCTCTTAAAGCAACATTTTTTTTTTTTCAAACGACATTTTTTTTTACTGCATTTTAGTGTAAATATGAGATCTGAGGTCTTTTTGACCCCAGATCTCATATTTAAGAGGTCCTGTCATGCTATGTTTACATTCTTTGTAATAGGAATAAAAGTGACAGAATTTTTTTTTTAAAGATCAGTGTAAAAATAAAAAATAAAAGGTAAAATAAATAAGAAAAACATTTTTAAATGTGCCCCGTCCCGCCGAGCTCGCGTACAGAAACGAACGCATACGTGAATAGCGCCCGCATATGTAAACGGTGTTCAAACCACACATGTGAGGTATCACCGCAATTGTTAGAGCGAGAGCAATAATTCTAGCCCTAGACCTCCTCTGTGACTCAAAACATGCAACCTGTAGAATTTTCTAAATGTTGCATGTGGAGATTTGAAGGGTAAAAGTTTGTCGCCATTCCGCGAGCGGACACAATTTTGGGCTAACTTTACTGCTGTCTAATTTTTTTAATTCAAAAAAGTGTATTTTTTCCAAAAAATACCGTGTGACAGAAAGTATTGCAACGACCGCCATTTTATTCTCTAGGGTGTTAGAAAAATAATATATATAATGTTTGGGGGTTCTAAGTAATTTTCTAGCAAAAAAAAAACATTTTAACTTGTAAACAACAAGTTTAAAAAATAGGCCCGGTCTTAAAACGGTTAAAGAAAGCACTCAAACTTCTGACAGTCCTTCCCCTTGTCTTGTCCCTGCACTGTGCTAATCTACTCACTGCCTCTCCTTGCTCCTTCCTGCTGCCTCTCCGGCATGAATCCTTCCACTGCCTCCTGTGTTAGGTTCCCTGCCTTCATGCCTGCTTTCCTGAGCACCCAGCCCAAGTTAAATCCCCCCCGGTAAAGGGTCCCTCAAGGGCCACTGGCAGCCTCTCCTCAGCACTGCTTCTCCATCGTCCACCCGATTCCCCCTGCTGGCATGGCTCATATCTATTTATGGTGATCCTAGTTCCCTGCCAGCCCACCACCGGGGATTGCCTGAGAGCCCATAAATATTCAAGGCAACCCATCCTAACCCCCGCCCTTTAGTTCTAGAAGGTTCTCCAACCTTCCAGATACCAGGGGGAGGCACCAGAGAGCTGCCAGGATGAGTCATCCAGCCCTGGGCTCTATTAACTCTGACCCAATTTAGCGACTCAGGTTTATTTCTGGCCAAAAATATGCTTTTATCTACTCTCTCTTCTAGTAGCACACACTAGAGGATGCTAAATTTTTTATAAACTTCAGCTTCTAAAGACAACTTCAACTCAATGTAAATATACAGCATTGAAGAGAGGAAACAGGGGCTGCAAACCACTGCGGGACCCGATCCAAGTAAAGTTTATTTCACCAATGCCTGACAGACAGCACAAGGATACACAAAACTGTTGACGCGTTGGCCCCATTTATTGTTATGCTTGTGCCATACTCTTAGTCAGTGGTGGCTGGTGCTCCATTTTGGGGGGGGTGGAAGACAAACCACCAGCCACCCCCGGTCGGTCATCTCCCCACCCACCAGCCCCGCACTTACCCCATCTAGATCACAGGCAGCTTTGGATTCTTCCTGCGTCTCCTCCTCCTCGGCAGGTTCACGGTAGCTTCCCCTGTGTCTCCTCGGCGGCCAATACGGTCGCTTCTCCTCTCGGCCAATCGGGTCCCAGGACCCACTTCCTGATCGGCAGGGAGTAGAATCAGGAAGACAATAGCAATTATTAATTCATTATTGTCACACAACTGGGTGGGCACAGAGCTTACCCTTTTTGAAGCCAATTAGAGCCTCTGGCTCTAATCATGTGCCTAAAAAAAAAACCCATTGGAATCCATGCGTCTGCCACCTTGCATGTAGATTAGGGGCCGGGCGCATAGATTAGGGGAGGTGCCGCCCCTGCGCTCCATATGGATGAGCCGCCGCTGCTCTTAGTACAGCTCAACCAGAGGAATGAATGGAGCAATGGAGCATATGCAGAAGGAAGAGGACCTGACGGAGACATTTTTCTTGCACAGGCTGTGCAGAACAGGGTGGAACTGCACAGTGAAGATCATGGGAACTGAGAGGAAGGTAAGTATTTTACCAAATGGCCCTCAGGGAGGGGATTACTTAAAGGATTACTTAAAGCGTAACTCCACTTTTGTTGAGAAAAAAACATTCCCCTCTGGGTGAACTATGTACATTTCAAGGATTATAACAACCTTTGTTGCAGATTCTTACCTTTTGTTATTCTGAAGTAATCCATGTGTGTTTGTCTGTGGCTCTGTACTGAGTAGGTCTACAGCTGCAGGGCATTAATGAGGAAATATGCTGGGCCTGCTTCCCTTTAGAGCCCTTGCACACTGGGGCGGTTTGCAGGCGCTATTGCGCTAATAATAGCGCCTGCAAACCGCCCCGAAAGTGCCGCTGCTTTCATTCCAGTGTGAAAGCCCCGAGGGCTTGCACACTGGAGCGATGCGCTGGCAGGACGGTAAAAAAAGTCCTGCCAGCAGCATCTTTGGAGCGGTGAAGGAGCGGTGTGTATACCGCTCCCTTACCGCTCCTGCCCATTGAAATCAATGGGACGGCGTGGCTATACCGCCGGCAAAGCGCCTCTGCAGAGGCGCTTTGCGGTGGTATTTAACCCTTTCTCGGCCACTAGCGGGGGGTAAAACCGCCCCGCTAGCGGCCGCATACCGACGGTAAAACGCCGCTAATAATAGCAGCGTTTTACCGCCGACGCCGCCCCCCGCCCCAGTGTGCAAGGGCTCTTAGACAAGTTATCTCTCCATAAGTTACATTTTTGTTGCAGGGGATGCCTGAAATCTGACTTGTATCTTAGGCAGACTTCTGGGAAAATTGGTGAGCCAATCACACAAGCAGGAAATTAGGTTTCTGGGGAGTGGTCAGTACACACTCTGTGTACAGAACAACTCCATGTAGCCATATTGCAATGCATTCTCAGAAAATTACAGTGGCTGCAGATTGAAAAGGAAAGGTAATTTTTAATAACATTTAATTACAATATGATTAGTGTCTCAATTATATGTGCTATAACATTTTTTCTTTATTTGCAATTTTTTCCCCCCCACAAAAGTAGAGTTAAAGTAAAGTTGTCCTTTAAATTTACTCAATATCTTGCTAGAAGTCTAATCCAGGCACCCACTACTAGGAATATTTTCTAATGCTACTCTTGCACTTTACTGCTACTAGTTACAGGCCATGTCACCATGTACTTAATTTAAGCTTCATATTGAAAATACTGCCCTCTTGAACCCATTTCACACCCTTAGTGTAATTTGATAAGAATAAAGAAAAAAATCTGTTAAATGTCAGAATCACCTTTGCAGCCTTTTGATCCTTGTACTTGATGGCAACTTCCATATTTCTTATCACAATTCAACCTGAATAACAGTTCAAGGCAAGTTTGTAAAGGAAAAAGTAGTTGCAAAGAATTAACTTATTTGTTAAAGAAATAGAAATGATTAATAAAAAAGTTTTAAACAAATTTATTATTCTTTGTCATTTCTGAAACAACAGTAATAAAAATATTCATACATTTTGAATTTCAGTTCCATGCCAGTTGCTCTGGAAATACGCCATACTGTACCATCAAAATGTGCAACACTCCACTGACACTTTTCGCCTTCATCGCATACATATTTACTATCTAAGATCCGGAAGAATTACTTTTTAACAGCTTGTTATTAAGTTGCTGTTGAAGTGTTGCTGGAAGGGTAAATATTCAGTTACATTCCATCTGTTTTATGGGAAAGTATTTATAGTGCAATATAAAATATTGTTTACTAAGAGGTAAACAACATTAGCTTGTGCATAACACATACAATAATGTTTTTCAACTGTATTGTTAATATTCATTTAAGATTTGAAAATCAGATTTAAAGCTGAACTCTGGAAAAAGTTAAAGTCCTTCCTTGCAGTGGACCAGCACTCGCATTGCAAGGGTTAAGCGGCTTTACTGACCTGATCCTCCCCTTCCGAGGGATAGCCAATAGCCTAAACAGAAGGGAGCACCATTTGCCAGGGGAGAAGTAGGTCAGGTAAGTCATAAGCTGCCCCCTAGACATAAAACGAGCAGTTAGCCCCACTGCAAGGATGGACTTGTACTTTTCCCACAGTTGAACTTTACAGAGGATATTAAGGTTTACCCTGACCTTTTTCCATAAGTCGCCACTGTCCTCTAATCTAATCTGCTAAAAAATAAAAAAAACCTTTATATTACTTACCGATCTGCAGCCCCAGATCATCTCTGCACATTTAACGCAGTATATTTCAGTGGGTTATTGCAGGTTTACCGCATTATATTGCAGTGCGTTGGTGCCTGTTTCATGCAGTATATTTCAGTGCATCATTGGAGGTTTACCGCAATATATTACAGTGTGTTAGTGCATATTTAATGCAGTATATTTCAGTGCATTATTGCAGGTTTACCACAGTATATTGCAGTGCATTAGTGCATAATGCCACGTTTACCACAGTATATTGCAGTATGTTATTATTATTAGTTAGTGCACATTTAAGACAGTATATTTCAGTGCATTAGTGCATGCTTAACGCAGTATATTTCAGTGCGTTGGTCCACGTTTACCACAGTATATTGCAGTGCATTATTGCACGTTTAACGCAGTATATTTCAATGCATTAGTGAGCGTTTACCACCTAATAAGCTCCCCCCATCATGTCTGGGAGGCCAACAATGAGAGGCAGACGTTCCCATGGCACTGTGAGGGGGCCAGCAGCATATGTGTTCACAGGCAAAGGTGGACGTGGTCTGTCCTCAGGCAGAGCATAATTTCCTCTGTTAAGTGATGTTGCCCGTGCTATCCAGCCACAGCATGCAGAGGAGATGTCAGGGATCTTGTTTAGCAGGTGCTCATTCCCGTTCAGCAGATGCTCATTCTCGTTCAGCAGATGCTATCTCTTATGCACATGTGCAGAATCACCAGCATAGACCATGACGGGCAATGCACATGCAAATACACATTGGCGCATATGTAGGCGTGCGCAAACATCCACAGATTCTGGCGCCCTGCAGCCTATTTAAAATGAGAGTCTGCCTGGCTTCAGTGCTGGATTATCTTCAGCTTTGGTTCCTGTGTTCCTGATTCTAATCCATGTCTGCTAACCTTGTTCCTGACCCGGCTATGTCTGACACCTCTCTTGGATCACCCCTGCCTGCTATATCTGCTTCTCGCTTATGCTACCGACCTGGCTTGGATTTATGACTACGTCTCCGCTTCCTGATTTGGTACCCCACCGCGAACACATTATCGACTTCTGCCTGTTCTTGACCTTGAACCTGATCCTGATTCTGCACCTGTCTGCCTGGCTCGCGCTGAACAAGGCTTGTGACCGGACTCCACACCACCACTAGATAGTCTCCTGTGTCTCCAAGGTACAGCTCACTCCTACAGCTTCCAGACACCCACACCCCTCCACTGCCCTAGCAATCCCTGTCTCCACTACCAGGGGTGCTTGCATAGGCGTGCGCAGGGGAGGTGCCAGGTGTGCCTGGGCACACCCTAATTACCACGGGCGCCAGTGCCATTCAGTGTACCGAAATGTGCAGCCAGAAGCGTAGCTATAAGGTTTGCATTTGCGACCTGGCCCCATACTTTGAGTGGCCATGCGGCTCCCCTGCTATACTTGTCTACACCTGGATGAGACGGGGAATCATATAGAACAACCAATGTTCTGCATTTCCCTCCCTGCAGCTGTTGAATGCTTTTGGGAGGAAGAGGAGGCGAAGCGAGCATTCAGGTGCTGCATGGCGGAAAATGCAGAGCATCGGTTGTTCTATATGGCGCCCCGCTGACCCTCTCATCCAGCCTGGTGCTCTATGTTACTTTCCATCGGCTACCTTACTAGAACTGCTGGCTCCGCCCCCAGCTTCTCTGGGGCTCCGCCCATTGAATTTCCAGCAGCAGGACAGATGGGGGCATGGTGTCTGGAAGAGCCAGCTGATGCAGTAGGAGTGGAGGAGGTCTCCACTGTGTGAGGAAACACGTGAAGCCTGGAGGGAGCCAGAGACACAGCAAGCATGGAGTCCACACTGAGAGCAAGTGAGTGCCACCAATCCCATCCATCCCCCCATCCAGCACTACCACTGATCCCATCCATCCCCCACCCAGCACTGCCACTGATCCCATCCATCCCCCACCCAACACTGCCACCGATCTCATCCATCCCCCCACCCAGCACTGCCACCGATCCATCCCCCACCCAGCACTGCCACGATCCCATCCATCCCCCCACCCAGCACTGCCACCGATCCATCCCCCCACCCAGCACTGCCACCGATCCCATCCATCCCCCCACCCAGTACAGCCACCGATCTCATCCCCCCACCCAGCACTGCCACCAATCTCACCCATCCCCCCACCCAGCACTGCCACGATCCATCCATCCCCCCACCCAGTACTGCCATGATCCATCCATCCCCCCACCCAGCACTGCCACCGATCCCATCCATCCCCCCACCCAGCACAGCCACCGATCCCATCCATCCCCCCCACCCAGCACTGCCACCTATCCCACCCAGCACTGCCACCAATCCCATCCATCCCCCCACTTAGCACTGCCACCGATCCCATCCATTCCCCACCCAACACTGCCATCGATCCCATCCATCCCCCCACCCAGCACTGCCACCGATCCATCCCCCACCCAGCACTGCCACCGATCCCATCCATCCCCCCACCCAGCATTGCCACCGATCCATCCCCCCACCCAGCACTGCCACCGATCCCATCCATCCCCCCACCCAGCACAGCCACCGATCCCATCCCCCCACCCAGCACTGCCACCAATTACATCCATCCCCCCACCCAGCACTGCCACGATCCATCCATCCCTGCACCCAGTACTGCCACGATCCATCCATCCCCCCACCCAGTACTGCCAGGATCCATCCATCCCCCCACCCAGCACTGCCACCGATCCCATTCATCCCCCCACCCAGCACAGCCACCGATCCCATCCATCCCCCCCACCCAGCACTGCCACCAGTCACATCCATCCCCCACCCAGCACTGCCACCTATCCCACCCAGCACTGCCACCGATGCCATCCATCCCCCCACTTAGCACTGCCACCGATCCCATCCATCCCCCCACCCAGCACTGCCACCGATCCCATCCATCCCCCCATCTAGCACTGTCACGATCCATCCATCCCCCCACCCAGCATTTCCACTGATCCCATGCTTCTCAGCACTGCTACTCATCCTATCTCCCCCCTAGCACTGCCACTAATCCTATTCCCTCAGCACTGCTGCCACTGATCCCATGCCTCCCAGTACTGCCACTGATCCCATGCCTCCCAGTACTGCCACTGATCCCATGCCTCCCAGTACTGATCCCATGCCTCCCAGTACTGTCACTGATCCCATGCCTCGCTCCCAGTACTGCCACTGATCCCATGCCTCCCAGTACTGCCACTGATCCCATACCCCCCCAGTACTGTCACTGATCCCATGCCCCCACCACACTGCTGCCACTGATCCTATGCCCCCGGCACTGCCACTCATCCTATCTCCCCCACTCAGCACTGCCACTGATACCATCCCCCCACCACACTGCTGCCACTGATCCCAGCTCCCCACCATACTGCTGCCACTGATCCCATGCCCCCCAGCACTGCTTCTCATCCTATCTCACCCACTCGGCATTGTCACTGATCCCACCCCTCCACCACTGCTGCCACTGATCTTATGCCCTTCAACACTGCCACTCATCCTATCTCCCCCCTCCCCCAGCATTGCTACTGATCCTACCCCCCAGCACTCCCACTGATCCCACCCCCCTTCCACTGCCACGCATCCCCCCCACCACAACCCCCACCACCGCCACTGATCCCATCAACCCCCATCACTGCCAATGATCCCCCCAACCTTGCCACTCATCCCATTCCCCCCAGTACTGCCACTCATCCCATTCCCCCCACCACCACAACCACCATCAACACCACGGATCCCATCAACTTTCCACCACTGCCACTCATCCCACCCACCCCAGTACTGACCCCATTACCCCCCACCACAACTGCCACTGATCCCATCAACCCCTTAGCACTGCCACAGATCACCCCACACACACACACACACACACACCTCTCCAGCACTGCTACTGACCCCATGCCCTCCAGCACTTCCACTCATTCCATCCCCCCAGCACTGCCACTGATCCCATTCCCCTCCCCCACCACAACTGCCACTGATCCCATAAACCCCCTAGCACTGCCACGGATCACCCCCCCACACACACACACACCTCTCCAGCACTGCCACTGATCCCATGCCCTCCAGCACTTCCACTCATTCCATCCCCCCAGCACTGCCACTAATCCCATTCCCCTCCCCCCACCACCACTGCCAACTGATCCCATCTCACCCTCTCTCGCCCCCACTTTCTCCCTCTGACCAGCTCTGCCATAAGATTTAAAATGTATTGAAATATTAAAAATTGTTTTAACACATTTCAAAATGTTTGTTTACATTTATTTAAAAGAGCGTGCGTCTGTATATATGTCTATATATATATATATATATATATATATATATATATATATATATATATATATATATATATATATATGTATATATATATATTACACACACATACCCACACACGTGTGTTTTGAGTTTTGGGGTGCACACCCTAATCTCTATGGGTGCTTGGATGGGAATTGTGCAAGAGGCCACCCTCATCATCTCGGGCTCCACAGTCAGGTACGTTACAGGAGGTGGTGGAATGACTTATTAAACCATCCTCATCCTCCATCACACAAGCAGAGACTAGTGTGCAGTTCACCACAGCTGCCAGAGTGGTTTATTCTGCCTCGTTGTCCACAGCTACTCCTGACATAGCCCCAGCATCAGGCATGGAGGAAACAGCTGAGTTATTTGAACACAGTGTCAGCCACTTGCTCCTTTACAACGCACAGCCATTACTTGATTCAGATCTTGGTTCTGAGGTTGAGGAAGGTAGGAACATGAGCCTACAGAGAGGGGTGAACACTGGTAAACAACAAATTGTCAGTCATGTTCCCCCAGCCACAGCGTATTGCCAAGTTGGCTCCAGTGATGATGAGGATGGAGGGCTTGATGATGATGAGGTCACTGATGCGACTTGGGTGCCGGAAAGAGCAGAGGAGGAAAGTGAGGGTCAGGCACAACCCCAACGAGGCAGCCATCATGGAACAGTAGAGAGCAGCCACCCTATTCCACCAGATTGTGGAGCTGTTATCTCCTGGCCCACTTCCCAAAGCTCAGCTGTCTGGGCTTTTTTTAGCACACGAGCAGTCGATTGCACTGTTGCAATTTGCAAACTATGCCTCAAGAAGGTCAAGCGTGGCAAAATCACCAGCCACCACATGCTTGACAAGGCATTTACCCTCCCACCACTGAGCCCGTTGGCAAGAGCACCTGAAAGCCACACAAAAGGGATGCAATTCTGCTCCTCCTCACTCCTCACCTTTCCAGTCTACCTTGCTATACCTCATGACCTCTCAGCAGCCTCTACTGACAGGGGTGATGGTATAGCAAAGGGTGTCACAGGTCCTTGCAGCACGTCAGCCAGTAGCACACCACCAGCTGTAGAGTATAGCAGGAAAATTTCTCTGCCCCATCTGCTGCAGCGGAAAAAAGTCTGACCCCTTCTGTAATTTTGCAGAATGTGCTGTACCACAATATAAGGTTCCCAGTCAATCTTTCTTTTCACGAAAGGCCATTCCAGCTCTGTACCATCACGTGGTAGACAATGTTGTGGCATCGTTGGGCAAGGCAGACAGCTGCAAGGTCCACGTTACTGCTATATATAGTTAAGTGGTCAACTCCAGAATTTATTTAAACATACTGTGTTACAGCACCAACGTCCCCATAAAAAGTATAGAAAATTCAGAGTGACGGTCTGGGTGGGACTTTATAGGTGCAATTAATACAAGGACATACCAAATTGAAAAAAGCTATTTATTAAAGTTACAAAGGTATATAAAACAATATTATACAATACATGAACAGCTTTATGGTCATTAAAGATGTGTTATTGTAACTCCTATAGTTATTCCCATATCTTAATCCTACATGTTTCGCCGTATGGCTTCCGCAAGGACAAACGTGGTTTTGTGGCTATTATATGAATGAACAGAAAGCGAATTACAAACAATACATGTAATGTTATATCAGTAAATACCAACACTATACATAATGTATACAATAAATTGAATACATGAATGCATCTTATCCATTGGCAAGAGTTCCCTAAATGATAGAAAGTAGAATCCAGTTATTGTCAAGCACACAGAAATAGGAGTCTGTTTGGTGCCATCTATTGTTTAATCAAGCTCCCTGCATCCCTTATACTGATGATTAGGGATGAGCGCGATGTTTGAGTCTAACTCGAACATCCGGTGTTCGCCTGTTCGCCAAATAGTGAACAATTTGGGGTGTTCGCGGCAAATTTGAAAGCCGCAGAACACCCTTTAAAAGTCTATGGGAGAAATCAAAAGTGTTCATTTGAAAGGCTTATATGCATGGTATTATCATAAAAAGTGTTTAGGGACCTGGGTCCTGCCCCAGGGGACATGTATCAATGCAAAAAAAAGTTTTAAAAATGGTTGTTTTTTCGGGAGCAGTGATTTTAATAATGCTTAAAGTGAAACAATAAAAGTGAAATATTCCTTTAAATTTCGTACCTGGGGGGTGTCTATAGTATGCCTGTAAAGTGGCGCATGTTTCCCGTGTTTACAACAGTCCCTGTACAAAATGACATTGCTAAAGAAAAAAAAGTCATTTAAAAGTACTCGCGACTATAATGAATTGTCGGTCCTGGCAATACAGATAAAAGTCATTGAAAAAAAACGGCATGGGATTCCCCCACAGTCCATTACCAGGCCCTTTTTAAAAAAAAATTAGTGGGGGTCCCCCCAAATTCCATACCAGGCCCTTCAGGTCTGGTATGGATATTAAGAGGAACCCCGCACCAAAATTAAAGAAAAATGGTGCGGGGGTCCCCCCGAAAAAGCCATACCAGACCCTTATCTGAGCATGCAACCTGGCAGGCTGCAGGAAAAAAGGGGGGACAAGAGAGCGCCCCCCCTCCTGAACCATACCAGGCCACATGCCCTCAACATGGGGACAAGGGCCTCATCCCCACAGCCCTTGGCCGGTGGTTGTGGGGGTCTGCAGGTGGGGGGCTTATCGGAATCTAGAAGCCCCCTTTAACAATGGGGCACCCAGATCCCGGCCTCCCCCCTGTGTGAAATGGTAACGGGGTACAAATGTACCCCTACCATTTCACAAAAAAAGTATCAAAATGGTAAAAATGACAAGACACGGCTTGGGATAAGTCCTTTATTAAAAAATTAAAAAATAAAAATGTCCCACGAAGTCCATTCATCTTCTTCTCTCACTCTGCTGACGGACCGAAAGAAAAAAAATTTGGGGGGACCTCCACGCAATTCTTTTTTAAATTTTGGTTCGGGGTTCCCCTTAATACTTATGCCAGACCCAAAGAGCCTGGTAATGGACTGTAGGGGAATCCCATGCCGTTTTTTTCAATGACTTTTATGTGTATTGCCGGGACCGACAATTCATTATAGCCGCGAGTACTTTTAAATGACTTTTTTTCCTTTAGAAATTTCATTTTGTGCAGGGACTATTGTAAACACGGGAAACATGCGTCAATTTACAGGCATACTATAGACACCCCCAGGTACGAAATTTAAAAGGAATATTTCATGTTTTATTGTGTCACTTTAAGCATTATTAAAATCACTGCTCCCGAAAAACCGTCTTTTTAAAACTGTTTTTTGCATTGATACATGTCCCCTGGGGCAGGACCCGGGTCCCCAAACACTTTTTATGACAGTAACTCGCATATAAGCCTTTAAAATTAGCACTTTTGATTATTC
The DNA here is from genome assembly GCA_037952925.1 of Lithobates clamitans. Lineage (NCBI taxonomy): Eukaryota > Metazoa > Chordata > Amphibia > Anura > Ranidae > Lithobates > Lithobates clamitans. Next base: position 739,472 of record JBBGZY010001159.1, on the reverse strand, counting down.
ATGTTCGTGTCCCATAGACTTTAACAGGGTTTGCTTGTTTGAACAAATTTTTTGCCTGTTCACATGTTCTGCCAGGGGTTGTTCGGCTCATCCCTACTGATGATATAGAACTAAGTTTTTTTTACATGGAATAATATAGGATTATATGGTTAATAGTAAAGGTAATGAACCAATTGATTATGAATTGTTCCTATTAATCTCTAGGCTATATCTTTCTGGTATATTGATCAGGGTGGATTTGATTTAAATCATGATTTAAATCACAATTTAAATCATGATTTAAATCACTAGTAAAAAGGCTTGATTTAAATCAACTCAATTTAAAGCATTATTTTTAACAAGCAACTGTCATCTCTGTCCTGCAGCGACGGCTTCTGACCCGCTGTTGACTTGCTGACAGTCCCATTCACTGTAATGGGGTGGCTGGTGATGCGGCAGTGACACAATAAGGTAAGGGACGTGGCGGCAGCAGGTGAGTGGATGCCCGCTAACAGGCGCTGCCATGATAGATCTGAAATAGCAGGTGCTCTTTAAATGTAAGGACTTATTCTTGCTGGTAGTTAGAATCTTTAATATTTGCAACCAAAATGAAGGTTTCCTATTTAGAATAATAAGCTGTCATGTTAAAAAAACAGCAATATCAGAACTGATTCAATCATACAGTTTGTAGTGTACATAGATTTGCACAACAATGGGATAAAGGAATGTTGCTGAACTTTGGTTTATCTCATGGTTACTGTGAAATCGTGTGAATGCATCAATGCAGTGCATGTTATCTCAGCTTGCAGAGCTTTGATTCATTGAATGAGTTTACCAAAAATGTAAATATTGCAGATTATACAGCCTTATACTACATAACTAAGCTCCATTTCATGCTAAATAAACTAAATTATTAATTAACCTTATATAGAAAACTATCTTTAGATAGATGTTTGCTCCAAAAGCATTTTATTAAAATTAATTTGATAAAAATCAAAAAAATCGATTTGAATCAAGAAAATCAGATTTAAATAAATAAAAAAATCAGATTTTTTTGATTTTTTTAAAAAAAAATCATTGATTTATAGCCACCCTGATATTGATATATATACTTCACACTTTAACCCTACCTGCGGGATATACAGCATTTTGGGCGGTTCAAGCCTGCTACATCTGGGCTTCTCTGGGCCACTTGGACAGACTCCTATTTCTGTGTGCTTGACAATAACTGGATTCTACTTTCTATCATTGAGGTATGACTCTATTTAGGGAACTCTTACCAATGGATAAGATGCATTCATGTATTAAATGTATTGTATACGTTATGTATAGTGTTGGTATTTACTGATATAACATTACATGTACTGTTTGTAATTCACTTTCTGTTCATTCATATAGTAGCCAAAAAAACATGTTTGTCCTTGAGGAAGCCATACGGCGAAACATGTAGGATTAACATGTGGGAACAACTATAGGAGTTACAATAACACATCTTTAATGACCATGAAGCTGTTCATGTATTGTATAATATTGTTTTTATGTACCCTTGTAACTTTAATAAATTGCAATTTTATTCAATTTGGTATGTCCTTGTACTAATTGCACCTATAAAATCCCATCCCCCCACTCTGCATTTTCCACGTTACTGCTGATACGTGGTCCAGCAAGCATTGTCAGGGACGATATATTTTGTTCACAGCACACTGGGTAACTCGGCTTGCAACTCGGAAGGATGCAGGACAGGGCTCAGTGCTGCAGCTTGTTGCGCCGCCACGTCTCCATACAGCTAGTGGTGTAGTGATGTGAGATTTGTCAGCTCCTCCCCCTCCTCCTCCTCCATGCCCTCCTCTGCTGAATTGTCCTATGAACCACCAGTACCTCCTAAGCGTTCAAAGGGCTATTCAATGAGTCAGGCAAAAAGGTGCCATGCAGTGCTTCAGCTGGACTGTATAGGGGACAGGAGCCACAGCAGAGCAGAGATTCTTGCAGCTCTGCAGGGGCAGGTGAAAAGCTGGTTCACACCACGCCAAGGTGGAGCTAAGAATGGTGGTACACGATAATGGCACAAACCCGCTGTCTGCCCTTAGACAGGGAAAGTTGACACATGTGCCATGCCTGGCACATGTCCTCAATTTGGTCGTGCAGCATTTCTTAAGCAGGTACCCAGGGTTGGAAGATCTGCTAAAGCAGGCCAGAAGAGTCTGTAGCCATTTCAGGAGGTCATACACAGCCAGTGCTCGGTTGGCTGAAATTCAGCGGGAATTCCACCTGCCCATAAACCGCGTGATTTGAGACATGCCCACCAGGTGGAACTCCACTTTGGCGAAGCTGCAACAGTTGCACTTGCAGCAGAGGGGTGTCAATGAGTACCTGTGCCAGTATGGCACAGCGACAAGCTCAGGCATGGCTTGGCTTTTTTTCTGCATGCCAACAGCTGCTGATAAAGGATGCATGCATTGTACTGTCACCATTTGAGGAGGCGACAAGGATGGTGAGCCGTGACAATGCATGCATCAGTGACACAAACCCTGTTGTGTTCCTGCTGGAGCAGACTCTGCACGGCATTATGGACAGGGCACTCGATTCAGAGCAGCAGGAGGAAGAGGAGGACTTCCTTTCCTCTCAAGGCCCACTTTATGCAGACGCCATTTTTGTGACGCCACACAACACACAAGAGGAGAGGGAGGAGGAGGAGGACTCTGGCAGTTTTGGAGGCTTTAAAGCTGAGGAAGACATATGTCAACCCTTAACAGATATTTTTCCATCCCCGGAGCCCTTGGGAGTAGTACGTGGCTGGGAGGAGGCAGTTCCAGATACTGTAATCCTTAGTGACCCCGAGGAGTTTGCTTTTCATGCCTCCGCAAACTTGCAGTGCATGGGCTTCCTCATGCTTCAAAGCCTGAGAAAGGACCCGAGAATACGTGACATCAAGGAGAAGGATCATAATTGGTTAGCAACCCTCCTTGACCAGCGTTACAAGGGGAAATTTGGGAACTAATCCCGTCCCCACAGAGGGAGCAGAAGATGAAATCTCTTGAGGACTTCTTAAAGAGTCTCATAGAAAATATAGTTTTGAGGCTTCTGTTGGTCTGGAGAGGGGCAGTGGAGAAGGGGGCCACCAGGCCCGGATTTACTCCCTTTGCCGCCCCAAGGCCGGGTCCTTCAATGCCGCCTCCCCCACACACACACACACCACGTCCTTTATCGATGACTTCTACAATAGATCAATTAAAAACATATCTCCATACACGAGAACACTGAAAATAACTGGCTTTAATTGTACAGACTAAAAATACTTCAGGGTAAGCGCGCGAGGGGTAAGGATTTTTCGCAGGCAATTTTTCAAGGCAATGGCTGGTGTTAGTGCTTCAATCATCCCCGGCACCATGGTTGTTATGGTGTCAGGATGATTGAAACACATTACTTCTATCATCACATTGTAATATAAACTGAAATAGTTCAACTCACCATAATGCAGAATCATTGGGAGCCCTGAGCGTGTCACTTGCCACCATCTCTTGTCACTTGCCACCATGCCTGCCACCAGTTGGGGATGTCACTTGCCACTATGCCTGCCACCAGATGGGGATGTCACTTGCCACGCTGCCTGCCACCAGATGGGGATGTCACTTGCCACCATGCCTGCCACCAGATGGGGATGTCACTTGCCACCATGCCTGCCACCAGATGGGGATGTCACTTGCTACACTGCCTGCCACCAGATGGGGATGTCCCTTGCCACGCTGCCTGCCACCAGATGGGGATGTCACTTGCCACGCTGCCTGCCACCACATGGGGATGTCACTTGCCACGCTGCCTGCCACCAGATGGGGATGTCACTTGGCACGCTGCCTGCCACCAGATGAGGATGTCCCTTGCCACGCTGCCTGCCACCACATGGGGATGTCACTTGCCACGCTGCCTGCCACCAGATGAGGATGTCCCTTGCCACGCTGCCTGCCACCAGATGGGGATGTCACTTGCCACGCTGCCTGCCACCACATGGGGATGTCACCTGCCACCATGCCTGCCACTACATGGGGATGTCCCTTGCCACCAGATGGGGATGTCCCTTGCCACCAGATGGGGATGTCACTTGCCACACTGCCTGCCACCAGATGGGGATGTCACTTGCCACGCTGCCTGCCACCAGATGGGGATGTCACTTGCCACGCTGCCTGCCACCAGATGGGGATGTCACTTGCCACGCTGCCTGCCACCAGATGAGGATGTCCCTTGCCACGCTGCCTGCCACCACATGGGGATGTCACTTGCCACCATGCCTGCCACCAGATGGGGATGTCACTTGCCACCAGATGGGGATGTCACTTGCCACCAGATGGGGATGTCACTTGCCACCAGATTGGGATGTCCCTTGCCATGCTGCCTGCCATCAGAAGGAGGAGGGCAGAACAGCGGTGCGGGCAATGAGAGATGTCATCTTTCTCCCATGCCGCCGCACCGCTGACACTACAAGCTACTCTCAATTTTTTTTAAAATGGCGCCGAGCGGCGCAATCACGCTACTGCGCATGCGCCGCCCGGCCGAGCGCTTACGAGTTTTCCCGAGCCCGGCCGGCTTTGGAACGGCGCATGCGCAGTTGCGTGGTCGGCTCGCGGCCATCTTTTCTATGGGCACTGGTGCCCATAATAGAATTTAATGGCCAGCACGAAAGGGGGGGCGGCCGCGAAGTCGCTGCAGGAGCGGCACTGCTCCTACACCACTGCCGCCCCGAGGCCTGGCCTTGGTGGCCTTGTGGTAAATCCGGCCCTGGGGGCCACCTCAGTAATGCATTTTCAATTTTTTTTAGTCTTCTGAATCCAGGGCTGTCAGCTTCCACATCCCATCAGCAGTGTCTGCATCCTATGTTGGGAGATTATCTAGGGGTGAAAATGTCTGGAGAGCTTTCCAGTTGACAATCCACTGGGTTACTGGGTCATGAGAATAGACCACTAGCCAGAACTTGCCCAGTATGCAATTAAGCTGCTGATCTGCCCTGTATCCAGCATGCTTTCCAAACGGTTATTCAGTGCTGCCGGAGGTTTTGTGACAGATAAGAGAGAGCACCTGTCCACAGACTCCGTGGACCAGCTGACATTTATCAAAATGAATCAGTCCCCAATTAGCAGCAGCTATCAAGCCCCTGATGCCGATGTCGCTGATTAAGTGCTTTCTGGCTTTCGAATCTCTGAAAGACTCTCTAGGCTGTCTAGCTTTGTGGGTTGATTTAATCTGAAAGACATTTTTTGGTGTAGGTTTCATGGGCACAGTTAACACCCAGCAAGGCCAGTTCTTGCTTTCATCAAGAATAGCTAGCTGCCATAACCCCGGTATTTAAAAAAATGGCGGGCTGTCCTCTTGTCCTCTTTCAGATAAAAGAGGCCTCTGTGGCGGATTCACCACGAGATCACTTTTATCGGTGGTGAGAGAGGGCCCCCCTCCCGCTGCACTCCGGTCGTCCAGTAGCGGCGGAGCCGGTCGGTTCCTCTCCCCTCACTACATTGATGCCGAGTGAGGGAAAGATGGACCCCGCTCGGCTCCATAGCATTGGACGGCGGAAGCGACGTCAAACGTCACTTCTGCCCAATTCTCTTAAAGGGGAAATGTATTTATTTATTTTTTTCAAATGACATTTAATTTTTTATTTTTTATTTTTTATTGCATTTTAGTGTAAATATGAGATCTGAGGTCTTTTTGACCCCTGATCCCACATTTAAGAGGTCCTGCCATGCTTTTTTTCTATTAAAAAGGATGTTTACATTCCTTGTAATAGGAATAAAAGTGACCCAAAATAAAAAGTAAAATAAATAAGAAAAAATAAAATTAAAGCGCACGTCCCGCTGAGCTCGCACGCAGTAGCGAACGCATATGTAAGTCGCACCTGCATATGAAAACGGTGGTTAAACCACACATGTGAGGTATCGACAGCGATCATTAGAGCAAGAGCAATAATTCTAGCCATAAACCTCCTCTGTAACTCAAAACTTGTAACCTGTAGACATTTTTAAATGTCGCCTTTGGAGATTTTAAGGGTAAAACTTTCGCCATTCCACTAGCGGGCGCAATTTTGAAGCGTGACATGTTGGGTATTTACTCGGCATTACTAAATTACGAGTAAACGAAAATTATTATCTAACAAAATTACAAATTTCGAATCAAAGAAAATTAGACAGAATTACGAATCATTTCGTATCAACAAAAATATATCTGTTACAAAAATACGAACAAGTCCACATATGAAACCTCGCGTCTTACAAAATAACGAATGGTTAGACTAACGGAATTACGAATCATTTCGTATCAATGAAAATATATCTGTTATGAAAATACAAACGAGTCCGAATATAAAAGCTTGCATCTTATGAAATTACAAATCGTTACAAATCAACGGAAACGTAAAGAAACTAAACAAAACAAAACAAATTTTTTTTGTTGTGCACATGTCTAGTAATTGGTGCCAAAGGTGCTTCAACAAAGTATTGAGCAAGATGGAAAAAGTGAATCTATTGTATCATCACAGGGTGAAGCTGTGGATACATAGGTAATAGTGTGCCAACGTCCAAGTTTGGATAGAGATATGGACCTTATCCACTTCCCGCCCGGCCTCTAGCAGATTGACGGCCAGGCGGTGGTTCAGTTATCCTGACTGGGCGTCATATGACATCCAGCAGGATAACAGCCGTCGCGTGCCCGTGGGGGCGCGCATCGTGGCAATCGGTGGAGCGGTGTGTCAGTCTTCACACAACGCTCCAACGATCTTGGTAAAGAGCCTCTTTACCACATGATCAGCAATGTCCAATCACGGCTGATCACGATGTCAATAGGAAAAGCCGTTGATCAGCTTTTCCTCACTCGTGTCTGACAGACGCGAGTAGAGGAGCACTCGGAGGCGCTCCTGACAGGGGGGGTCTGCGCTGATTGTTTATCAGCGCAACCCCCCTCGTATGCCCACACTAGACCACCAGGGAAACCACCAGGACCACCAGGGAAGGGGGCAACATGTGGATGGCCAGGTATGTACCCCATGGCCATCCACATGTGCAAACGATGCCAAATCTGTGCCAATCAGTGCCCACAAATGGGCACTGACTGGCACCATTATATATCAGTAATGCTTAGCAATGCCACCCATCAATGTCATCAGTGCCACCAATCAGTGTCATCAGTGCCACCCATCAGTGTTCATCAGTGCCACCTGTCAGTGTCCATTCATGCCCATCAGTGCCCACCTATCAGTGCCCATCAGTGTCTATCCGTGCCACCCATAAGTACCCATCAGTGCCACCCATAAGTACCCATCAATGCCACCTACGAGTGCCCATCAGTGCCGCCTATGAGTGCCCATCAGTGCCACCTATGAGTGCCCATCAGTGCCACATAGCAGTGCCACCTATCAGTGCCCATCAGTGCCACCTATCAGTGCCCATCAGTGCCGCCTATTAGTGCCAATCATCAGTGCCCTTCGGTGCCACCTCATCAGTGCCACCTCATTGGTGCCACCTCATCGGTGCCCATCAGTGCCGCCTTATCAGTGCCCGTCAGTGCAGCCATATCAGTGCCCGTCATTGAAGACAAAAACTTACTTATTTACAAAAAATTTTAACACAAAGAAAAACTTGTTTTTTTCAAAATTTTCAGTCTTTTTTTTATTTGTTGCGCAAAAAATAAAAACCATACAGGTGATCAAATACCACCAAAAGAAAGCTCTATTTGTGGGAACAAAATGATTAAAAATTTGTTTGGGTATAGTGTTGTATGACCGCGCAATTGTCATTCAAATTGCGACAGCGCTGAAAGTTAAACATTGGCCTGGGCAGGAAGGTGTCTAAGTACCTAGTATTGAAGTGGTTATAGGCACACGTATAGACTTAATGTAAAAAAAAGTGTTTACATTTTAATCGGATGACGTTAAAAACAATGTATGTAAACACATATTAAAAAGCATGTGAATAAATGACCTCAATGACTCTCATACCACCTATAATACAGAAAATGGGTCACATATACAAGTGGACAATAGTTGAAACATGCAGTATCAATATAAATCCAAAATGTGTTTGATACATGAGGTGGTTGAGTCGTGATGAGAAGTCGGTCATAGGAATCGCTCTACATGTTACGCGCGTTAATGCGCTTCTTCAGGAGCTTTAGTATCTAATGTATGTATGTAAAAAATGTATAAACAGATCATATCATCCAGATAAAACATAATCATATATAAACAATAAACTAGCCAATTTGGTAAAGTCCAACAAATGCAAGTAACCTAGAGCAAGTGGCAACCAAGGGAACAAGAAACAGAACCTGACTGTGGGGACATATACGGTATATAACAATGCCATATGCTAGAATAGTAGTATACACATGTACACATAGCTAATGTACATTGAAGAGAATAGATTCTTACAAAGCTAGGAAGGTATAGAATAACACAACATAGAGTTTGGCAGCGTATTAAGGGTCAGAAATTTTGTCCCAAATAATAAATCTATAAAGAAAAGGAAACATAATAATAGCATATGTACATATACGCATACATGCCCATACAAACATATATACTAATACATGGCCAGTGTCTCTAGCTTGGGATTTAAAAAAACACCATATATCTATCTATGTATCATTAGAGCTATCAGATTTGTTATGCAAAATATGTAAATATGTATCAGAAGATAGCTTACCATGAGCTAAATATAGACACACAATTACAAACGTGATAGGCTGGTATATATCAAATTCAGCGGGGAAGTACTGGTAGACACACACAAGGGTAGTGGGTAGGTTATAAAACGGCAGTTTCAGTGATCAGTGATTTGTAAAGATAAGCACAAAATATCCAATAGCCAAATAGGGAAGGAGAGTATTTACTCTGAAGGCCAAAGGAAAAAATTAAAATTAATAATATTGATAATAACTCCAAAATGGCTAAAAAGAGGAGAAAATATGCTGAAAGTAGCAAGCTGATCTTACCTTTGGTAGAGTAAAGAGGTAGCAAAAGGACGCCGCTGTGTGTGGTCACCAAAGAGTAGCGTGGTCTAACTGGCTAGGTTAAATGGCAGCTCTATATGTATAGGTCCTGACCGGACGTGCATAATCTCAACCGGAAATGGCGATGTCTGGACCGGCCACAGACTACCGTGCATGTGCTGACAGACACCGCTGATGTGGCAGCAAACAGCCAATGCGACGAGAGCAGAGGTGGACCAAGAAGGGGGAGGCAAATCTGCCCAACAGGCCCACCAATCGCCGCGCACCTGAACACAGAAAGGAACAAGGTATACGGTGCTGGGTGGCCACACAGAGTCAGGTCAGGCCTCAATGTCCCCATCAGTCACAAAGACGGGTATAGCACAGTTGGACAGAAAACAAAGAGGCAAACATAAAATATAGGATGTTGTAAGGGGATATAACTAGGAAATCCCTTGTAGCAAACAATGTAAACAAAACAATTAGAATAATCCATAACCTTTTGTTCAGTATAAAGCTACGTTTAAGCCACGGTTAAGCTATATTAGGGTACTTTTTTTAGGGTGTCTTTTTGTTGTAGATGCAAAGAGATTTACAGACCAATGGAACTAAAATGCAGACAAATGCCGCGTACACACGATCGGACTTCTCGTCGGAAAAAGATATGACGGGATTCCTTGCATACACACGGTGACGCAAAAGTTCGCTGAACTTACGACCGTCAAGAACGCGGTGACTTACAACACTACAATGAACCGAGAAAATTAAGTTCAATGCTTCAGAGCATGCGTCGAATTGTTTCTGAGCATGTGTAGGAATTTTGCACTTTGGAATTGCCACAGACGATCGCATTTTCGGATAGGAACTTTTTCCGACTGAAAAATTGAGAACATGCTCTCAATCTTTTGCTGGCTGGAATTCGGCCAGCAAAAGTCCGATGGAGCATACACACAGTCGCATTTTCCGACGAAAAACTGTCATTGGTCTTTTGTGGGCCGAAATTCCGATCGTGTGTATGCGGCAAAAGAGATACTTTCCTAATATTAAGTAATGATTTTAGTTATCCAGTATAGTAAACTCTAAAGGATAAGTGACATATCCTATAGGTATATCACTTATAAGGTTGTTATGTATGCTGCAAAGTAGAGTAGGGCAGAGCGCCCAATCTAGATGGTGGAGAAAAAGCAACAATGAGCCAGACATGACACCATCCTAAAAAAAAAGGTTTATAGGATTGAGTCTCATTCAGTCCTGGGAGGTAGATGGCAGCAAGACATTCAATCCATAGGGTTTCTTGTTGGAGAATGAGTTTATCCCATTCTCCCCCTCTTGGATTTTTGGGGACGACGGCCAGAACAAAGAAAGAGACAGAGGATGTATCAAACCTGTGGTATAGGTCTAGAGGCCGGCCAACTGGGGTGAGCATTTTACCGTTACCCGAATAGTACACATGATCATTTATCCTCTGTCTCAGTTGTCTGGCCCTCTTCCCCAAATAAAAGTTGGTTTGGTAGCAGGAATTTTTGATTTAAAAAAGGAGCTCATTACGCGCTTTGTGGAAATTTGGCGTAATATTGAGAAAAGGTTGTGAATACTTATGTACGTGGGATTTTTTTTCCTTTTTTATTTTTAATAAATTAGCAAAGATTTCAAACAAACTTCTTTCATGTTTTCATTATGGGGTATTGTTTGTAGCATTTTGAGGAAAATAATGAATTGAATCCATTTCGGAATAAGGCTGTAACATACAGCACCTTGCAAAAGTATTCACCCCCTTGGCTTTTTACCTATTTTGTTACATTACAGCCTTTAGTTCAATGTATTTTTTTTAAACTGAATTATATGTGATGGATCAGAACACAATAGTCTAAGTAAAATTAGAAAAATATATTTATAAAACTATTTTTCAGAAATAAAAAACTGATAATTGGCATGTGCGTATGTATTCACCCCCTTTGTTATGAAGCCCATAAAAAGCTCTGGTGCAACCAATTACCTTCAGAAGTCACATAATTAGTGAAATGATGTCCACCTATGTGCAATCTAAGTGTCACATGATCTGTTATTACATATACACACCTTTTTGAAAGGCCCCAGAGGCTGCAACACCTAAGTAAGAGGCACCACTAACCAAACACTGCCATGAAGACCAAGGAACTCGCCAAACAAGTAAGGGACAATGTTGTTGAGAAGTACAAATCAGGGTTAGGTTATAAAAAAATATCCAAATCTTTGATGATCCCTAGGAGCACCATCAAATCTATCATAACCAAATGGAAAGAACATGGCACAACAGCAAACCTGCCAAGAGACACCAAAACTCATGGACCGGGTAAGGAGGGCATTATTTAGAGAGGCAGCACAGAGACCTAAGGTAACCCTGGAGGAGCTGCAGAGTTCCACAGCAGAGAGTGAAGTATCTGTACATAGGACGACAATAAGCCGTACGCTCCATAGAGTTGGGCTTTATGGCAGAGTGGGCAGAAGATAGCCGTTACTTTCAGCAAAAAACAAAATGGCACGCTTTGAGTTTGCGAAAAGGCATGTGGGAGACTCCCAAAATGTATGGAGGAAGGTGCTCTGTTCTGATGAGACTAAAATGTAACCTTTTGGCCATCAAAGAAAACGCTATGTCTGGCGCAAACCCAACATATCACATCACCCAAAGAACACCATCCCCACAGTGAAACATGATTGTGGTAGCATCATGCTGTAAGGATGTTTTTCAGCAGTTGGGACTGGGAAACTGGTCATAGTTGAAGGAAAGATGGATGGTGCTAAATACAGGGATATTCTTGAGTCAAACCTGTACCACTCTGTGTGTGATTTGAGGCTAGGACAAAGGTTCACCTTCCAGCAAGACAATGACCGCAAACACACTGCTAAAGCAACACTTGAGTGGTTCTGTCACGTACCTGGTTATTGAGCCCGATATGCAGAGGGAGGCCTCCCTCATGGTCCTGACTCGCGGCCCCTGGTAGAGCTGACAGGAGGCACAGGAGTGCAGGACAGCATGAGTGCCTGGCAGGATCAACAGCTGGAATGCAGGTCTGATGCTCCGGACGAAGCTGGGACAACAGGAACAGCAGGTGGAATACAGTAGACTGGAAGCTGAAGCAGGAGAGCAGGCAATCACAGGATTCAGATGGATGGTCCCAATGATAGAGACACAGGAGGGTCAGACAGGCCGGGTCATACACTGGAGAGCAGTACTGGAACAGATGCAGAAGGCTTGAAGGAAGGTCACTAGGCAAGCCGGGTCGGCAAAAAACTGGTACGGATAAGCCTAGGGATCAGACAGGAGCGAGGTCGTGGACAGGCCAGGGTCAGGTGCAGGCGGAAGACAAGGATAGTCACAAGGCAAGCAGGTAATCACAGGAACTGATCAGGATAACAGGAAACTCTCAGGGAACGCTGTAGATCTGGCAGCAAGATTCCTCTGTCATGACAGGGTTTAAATAGCGCTTCTGGCGCCAATGGCCGTGGGCGCCACAGACGCGCACACACGGAACTACTGCTTTCAGCAAGCCTTTCCTGACATTGCCCCCCTCCAAGGGGCAGCCTCCAGATGCCCAACCGGGCCAACTTTTCACGATGAGTTCTTTTGAAGGACAGGATTAATCTCTTGGCATGTATGTTATTTTCCGGTTCACAGGAATTTTCTTCTGGACCGTAACCTTCCATTTCACCAAGAATTGGATCTGATTATTCCTCTTCCGACAGCCCATGATTGCCTCCACCTCATATTCTTCTTCCCCATTAACAATCACAGGTTTAGGGGGGTCAGAACTTCGTCCAGGAAAAGGATTAGCGACAGCGGGCTTAAGTAGGGATAAACACAATAAAAACACAATAAAAAGCTGAAACACAGCTGGACTGATGTGCATTGGATAAAGATGCTTGTAATGTCTTCCACGAAGGCCTACGCGTTTCGGGACTGAAACTGACTGTCCCTTCGTCAAGGGCGACTCGTGGGACAAGCTCTTACTGTATGGTGAAATACAAGATTGGAAAAAATATAAATAAATACAACATTTTCTATCGCATAATATTGTCATAGCATTGCATAGAGAACATGAAGTCTATGAAACCAAAACAAGAGAAACAGCCTACCCAAACATGACAGTGTTGGAGCACCCATTGCCCAAATCACAGTGGCGGATATGTCAAAACCACCCACGGATCCAAAAACCGGAGCCTGGGTGTGTGTGGTTGGCCCCACTCTGCTCACACTGATCCACCCACAAAAAAGAGACACCAAATCACGGAGCCCGTCCAAGAGGGTACTGTGTCACTTTTGGACTTTTTGATTTGGGCAATGGGTTTAAATAGCGCTTCTGGTGCCAATGGCCATGCACGCGCACACGCACGGGCCTGCACACGGAACTACTGCTTTCAGCAAGCCTTTCCTCACAGGTTTAAGGGGAAACATGTAAATGTGTTGGAATGGCCTAGTCAAAGCCCAGACCTCAATCCAATAGAAAATCTATGGTCAGACTTAAAGATTTCTGTTCACAAGCTCAAACCATCCAACTTGAAGGAGCCAGTTTTGCAGAGAGGAATGGGCAAATATCCCAGTGGTAAGATGTGGCAAGCTCATAGAGACTTATCCAGAGCGACTTGGAGCTGTGATAGGCGCAAAAGGTGGCTCTACAAAGTATTGACTTTAGGGGGGTGAATAGTTATGCACATTGACTTTTTCTGTTATTTTGTCCTATTTGTTGTTTGCTTCACAAAAAAAAAAAAATCTTCAAGGTTGTGGGCATGTTCTGTAAATTAAATGATGCAAATCCTCAAACAATCCATGTTAATTCCAGGTTGTGAGGCAACAAAACACGAAAAATGCCAAGTGGGGTGAATACTTTTGCAAAGCACTTTAACAAAATGTGGAAAAAATGAAGCTCTCTGAATACTGTACTTTCAGATGCACTGTATACACGGTATAGATGTGCCGCTTTACAGGCAGACTAAGGGGACCCCCAAGGCACTATATTTAAAGGAATGTTTCGATTTAGTGTTATTTCTTATTTTTATGGTTTCACTTTAAGCATCAGTAAATCACTGCTGCACAGGTTAATATAGAGTTCTCTGATAGGAGCTGGGGTGGAGCCATGCTTAGAGGAGAGATTATAAAAGCAGTCAGGTGAGAGTGACTGATCTCTAGAGATGAACACATGGTGAGAGGTAATCTGACAGACAAACTCTATTGCATAACCATGACAGCCACATTGAAATTCTTTGAATTTATTTTCTAAAGGTGAGTTACTACAGCCATAATCCACATGATGTAATGCAGCTGGTGGGGTGCATGCCCTGTCACTGCTAGCAGAAATCGATGCAAACCAAAAAATCGGATGGCTGCACTCCCACACAATGCAATGCAGCATTAATAAAGTAAACATATATCCATAAAAACAACCCAACCCAGCTGGGTTGTTTTTATGGATATTTGTTTATTTTAATAAAGCCCAATTGTATTGTGTGGGAGTGCAGCCATCTAATTTTTTTATTTGCATATTTACATTTGATGTATTTGATCAGATTAATGATCTGTGATGAAACCATTTATCAAGGTTGTGGTATATCTAATAGTAAATAGACACATTCAACTAAACTTGTTCTGAACTTGTTCATGTTTCACTACTTACCCATATAGCTTCCTCACTGGCTGAGATGAGTGGCGAAATGTCTTCAAAATTACAGATCAGGTAATGAATTTGACTTAGCTCCACTATACAGATTCAGATTGATTGAATATTTTATCAACAATTGTAAAAATGTAAAAGCCTCTGTGTAGCTCTATCCACAGAAATTATTAAGTTCACTCATCACCTCTGCCATTTTCTCTGTTAGAGAGCCCTGCCATTGCTGATTTTGCTTGGTGCAAACTCAAAAGCTAGCTTCCTCATCCTGGGCTGACTGTTTAGCAAGTAAGCCATTGAACAGGAATATTGTCACTGTGCACATTCCTGTTCCAGCCATGAAGCCAATATATGAATGATAAGTCAAAAGCAAGTCCCCATTATGGGAAAAGGGGATTTTTAAGCGCATAAAAGTAGTAATCACATTACAGTACAATATCTATAAAAAAACCACACATTTTATTTATACAAAATATAAAAAGTATGATTTCATAGGAACATATTGTATCAACACTATAAACATATAATATTACTGTTCTGTGCATAAAAATGTGTGGTATGATGTATATGGATCAACGAACTTTACCCAGATGGGGGGCTTCTTCAGAATCCACTTTTCAACATTGGTAGGTCTAATGACTGATAAAAAATACATGAACATGTAAAAGCACCATGTGTTTGTGTTCTTACTAGATGGCTTGTACTGAATGTGTTGGCAACTCTTCTTCTCTTTTAATGATCATTGATATGTTTCTGGATATATATCTTGCTGCTGGCTACTGTAACGCTATGTGTGATGAACTGGTGACACTCTTTGGTCATAATTTGAGGTAAATTGACCTTTTTATCTGATGTGAATACTTCTCCATGTTTTTCCTGCCCATGATTCCCCCAATATGTTGACTCTATAACCACCATGTTCATATATTATGTGAAATGAATGTACTGTTTGTATTTTTTTATCAGTCATTAGACTTACCAATGTTGAAAAGTGGATTCTAAAGAAGCCCCCCATCTGGGCAAAACGCGTTGATCCATATACATCATACCATGCATTTGTTGCACAGAATGGTTGTATTATATGTTTACAGTGTTGATACAATATGTTCCTATGAAATCATACTTTTTAAATTTTGTATAAATACATTTTTGTTTATATTTTCGACTATGTGATTACTACTTTTAGGCACTTAAAAATCCCCTTTTCCCATAAACCTTTTTTTTTTTGGGAGATGTGGAGACTTGCCTTTGAGTTATCCTATTTCATATAGGGGATAGTGCCAGAGTTTTTTACAGGGTGCCCCCCACCTAATTACCAATATAGGAATGACACATTCAAGGCTCGTACCTTCAAAACCAAAGTTAGCAATGGCAGATCCCATATATCTATATTGACAGGTTCCATTTGAAGCCTAAGCGCTGCCAAATTCAATAATATTAAAATCAGCACAAGGGATATAACTTACAGTTAGTATGTTGTGTCCTTTGTGTTGATTCTTCTTTTAGTAGTAATCCTGTTGGTCCTGCCCCCACCCTAGTAAACTTTTGGTGAGGCAGGAGTTAATACAACAAAAGGGCTGTCAGAAGCTTTCATCAAGAGAGCCTGACTACGCCCCTCGTTTCTTGTCAGAATTGTCATTCATAGAATCCATACTACAGCTTCTTAGAATGACATATAATCTCTGAAAGGGCAAAAGGGGAATGAGTAGATGATTTATATCTCTGCCCCCTCAATTCAGAGATCCTGTGTCATTCCTACACACTATAGTATGGCTTCTATGAATGGTGGATCTGGCAGGAAAGCATGAGTTGAGTTGAATTGAGCTCTCTTGATGAGAATGCCTGACAGCTTTTTAGTTTTTTCTATTGTCTAAGTGTTTTTGGCTGCACTTAAGTTCTCATCATCTCCTGCAACCTATTTGATTGTCGTCAGGTGACAGAGGGAGTTTTTTGTTGCCTGCTAATGAGGAAAATCATCAGAGGAGCTGTGAAGGTACACTATCATAATGTATATTCTTCAGTGAATAGGTGAAATGCTTAGAAGAAAGTTTGAACTCTGAGACAAGTTAACATTTTTCAGTGTGCTAAAGAAAAAATTGAGATTCCCTAGAGGGATAATTGCAACCTTTAGAGGTGGTATTTATTTACATTGAAAATACTTAAATTTTTTGCATCTTGGTACCTTAAACATATGTAGTCTGGGAGGTTCCTTCAGGAGCTGTAGAGCACATCTAACTATGATAAAACCCATGGTAGACTCTGCACATGCAACATGATCACATCTTGGCAACATCTTTAAATCTACAAGGAAGAGCTAGAATGCATGACATGCAAAGATGACTCGGGACCATCCTGCTTAACCCGCTTTTCCAACAATCTCTTAATGATTGAATGGACTGCAATGAGGTTGCTGATATTGGTGCCCCTTTTTTAAGCAAAATGAAGGTGCTCTGTGGCTCTTTTCAGTATTTAGGGGCTACCCATTTTAGATCGCCCATTACTAAAATAGGTGTTACTACAGCTCTAACTTTTTCTCTTTATGTTGTGATAACAAACTCCTGTTCCAAAATTTGTTAATAACCACAGTAGCTAAGAACAGACTATTGACCTTTGCAGTATTAAATCTACCAACTTCAAGTATTTCAAAGCTGTCAGCACTCGAAATTGGCTGACAGCACATATTTGTCAGCTGCTCCAAGAACTGTCCATGTCAAGTTACACTTGCAAAGAAAACAAGTCAAGGAAGCCAAAATATTGGACATGTAAGTATGAGATCAGCCTAATAAGTGGAACTTTTGGTTAGCTGAGTTTTTTTTTTAAGAAGTCATACACTTAATTCTTTAGTATATGACTTTTTAGGGCTCCTGTTTTCTTCAGATCTCTTTCATACTTCCCAGCGATTGACCTTCCATGTAAGATGGTGCAACCATTACATAGCATGGGCTTCCCAGGCAGTTGCTGAAGTCTTTATTATTTATTTCTAATTGGCTGCAGTTCAGAGAAAATATTTGTCAGAAATCCAAAAGACATGCAAATTTTAGTCACAAAAACTGATAAAACAGCTATTATTTGTGAAAATATATGTTGTACCATAAATCTGAACAAAGACATAAAACTATATTCACATTTCAAATGTGTTATCTGACTGCCTAGTCTTTTTTTATTAGGTACATAAATATGTAAGAGTCAGTTGAATACCTTTTTGGGTCTGAATGTTGCTTATAAATATTTGCAGTGATTTTAAAGGAAAAATGTTTTATTTTTAAAATAACAAACATGTTATACTTACCTGCTCTGTGCAATGGTTTTAAACAGAGCAGTCCTGATTCCCGCTAGCCGCTTGCTATGGGGGGGGGTACTCGGGCAGGCTTGATTGTGAGGGCTGAGATCCTGCTCCCTCTTCACAGGCTGTGATTGACAGCAGCAGGAGCCAATGGCTCTCACTGCTGCCTCCTTGTCCAATGAGGAGAGAGCCGACACACAGTGCAGGATTGAGATGGGGCTAAAGTAAGTATAAGAGGGGGCTAGGGGGAAGCTGTACACAAAAGGTTTTGTACCTTAATGCCTAGAATGCATTAACGTAAAAAACCTTCTGCCTTTAGAACCACTCTAACTATTGTTGCCCAACCTTTTTGAAGCAGGCTGAATTAAATAGTGATAATCATTTTGAAACACTGTCTTCATCACATCCGTATATCTACCATTCTTAACTAAATGTGGTGTCTAGCTCCAGTATTAATGAATTATCAGTACTGCAAAAGCCACTCTTTAAAATGTTGCCATGTTATGTCAGTATAATACTTACTACAGACACAAATGTAAAAGTTCACTATAGAACTTGCAGTATAGAACTGGGCTTGACTTACTTATAGAACTTGACCGATAAATCATTCACTTGTCAGTCATGTTTTTCTTTTTAGAAATGGCTATACACTACAATTTCTTACAAGCAAAAAATGCTTCAAAGATAGTTCTCTTAACAGGTATTTAATTTTTGTAAAAGCCCAGTATTGACTTTACAAGATTATTTCCAAAACTGCTACAAAAATATATTATTAAAATGTGTTTTTTTATCTGCTGTCTGAAAGCAGGACTCCAGTGACATATTTATTAGTTTTGGATAGTTTGGGGAAATGTTTTAATCCCAGTGAACATCAAATAAAAACATCAGATTCAGATTTGGACCACACCATACAAAACGAAAAATGTAATAATCTAATAAATTAAGAAATTGGAATTATATTACCTTATGCCAAGGTAAAGAAGCAAAACTGATTGTCCAAATCCAAGAACTCTCTCAAACAACATGTGTTACACATGTTGAAATGGAGTCTGTATTCTAACTTTTCATTTTTGTTTTAGAGATTAGTGTTACGTCCAGAAGAGAAAGACATTTCATGAGTGTAATGTCATCCTGGTCTATGCTGCCACAGTGATTTATTTTTTAAGAAAATATCATGTATAAATCTAGTATAATAATGTCATATTGTTTTTGCTTGTTTTGTTTCATTGGTATGTTTGCCTTAGTGTGATAATTGTGAACTTTCCAAACCTTTCTGGATGACAAAAAGACATCAAAATGTTTATGGTTTTATATACATGTATATGGCTGTCTCAGTGTATATCAAGATTACAGATTTATACAGAAACATTAAGCATTAACATTAATGCATGCATGTACTAAAAAGCCAACTCTGGCTATGTTTTTTTTTTCATGTCCCTCTGAAGTTTTTATCTTACATGCAGCACTGGCTACAATGATTCCCTTCAATCTGGAGCTGTCTCTTGCAATTACCTTTTTTTTGCCACAAGTTGTTCCCAGTCTTCCAGGTTGAAAGATGCCCAGTGTCACTCAACTTAGAAGACTTAGAAGAGAGTGTAGGGTGTCATGTCCCCACTGCCTAAGCACAGCAGCCTGCACTCACAGTGAATTGATTCAGAGAGCAGAGTTGACACAGAACATAAAAAAGTAAGTGAAAAAAATGTAAAAATAGTGCTGTGAGGGTCTCAAGTAAGGGGAAGGCAAAAAATATGAAGTTGAGTTTCAATGAGAATCATTTTTTTTAATCAGAGTTATTTTGATATACTAAGTGCAAATTATGGTAATATTCACGTACTGTATGTTATTTTTATGTTTGTGTTTTACCTTAATTTTTAATAAGCATGAGGCAGTCATATTCATATATGTGTACATTTGGCATTAATTTGGCATACATTCTAGTGCTGCTCATGCTGCTCATCTACTGTCATTGAATAGTTTTCAATGTTAGGCCTCATTGTAATGTCTCTTTCTTAATGACATACAAAAAATCTACTTCAAATTAATGTCATGATTACTTTGGGTTCTTACAGACTTTAAAGCAGCCTTCTCAATTTTTTAAACAAGGAGGAATGCTTTAATTTATTTTCCCTATTCCTTGTTAGTACTCATGTGCTAACAAGGAATAAGGAACCCCTGCTTAAACCAATTCATTGGGGTCAGTTGGAAAAAATGCCCCTTACATTGGTGATTAGAATGCCATCTTACATACAACTAAAAAGATGTGGTGTCATGCAGCTGGCTCTGCCGGGTGGCATTTGCCCCAGAATTCTGCAGGCACCATCAACTTCTGCATCAAGAATCCCCTACCAACCTCTGGAGGATCTCCAGGGTTCCACAGGACCGTGGTTAAAAATGGCTGCTTTTAAGTGTAACTGCAGTGAATTGATGTTTATGTTGTACATAGTGTACAGGGAGTAAAACCTCTGTACAGTTTTTAATTCTATCTTTGTGCTTGTTTAAAAGATTCCATCTGACTTCCTGTCCCAGCAACAACATAGTCACCAGGAAAAGTTAGTTAGGAGCAATTCATCTAAATCCCCCTAAAAGCGGTGCAACAGCAATAAAAACTATTTTTGGTGGAAGGACAGAACCTCCTTCAATTTTTTTATTGCTGTCTATCCCTATTTTCAATTAATTTCTTGCAAAGTGTTGTCAAATGGACAGTGTGACAGACCCAACCAGGACAGGGGCTTTTGGAGAGGACTAGGGACAAGCCTCCTTCCCACTGATTATGGCCCATTGAGAGAATAGATAATTCTTCAATGATTGACAATAATGTAATGGACGCAGAGAGCAAGGCTTGGATTAATACTCTGAATAAGGACAACAAAACTTCCCTTCTGGAGTGGATAGAGAGGTGTAATATTAATGTTGTATAGGCCAATGGTCAGAGGAAATATGGTGGCCCTCCTGCAGACTGGGTTGGAGAGGCTCCTTCACTTGGGACAGCAATATTTATCAACCATAATTCTGAAGAGATCTATAAAGCTAATGTAATTACACTGTATCAAACTGATGGGACAGTGTATGTCTTCTGATGGCTTGTCTAGTGAACAGAACACACAAGTTTGTGTCTCTCCCATTGTTAATTGGGTCACCTATTGTTTCTGTCTGTATGCTAGTATTGTGTCCACTCCACCTTGTTAGCAAACTATTGTGGTATGTTATATGTTTAATAATTCGACTACTGGTTAATTAAGATCACTATTTGTTGTTAGCTGTTAATTGGATTGGTGTTTGAAGTTACATTGTCACACTAAAATACTCAAGATGGGAATGTATGTGTTTAAATGTGTTTAAATTTCAATAACGAGTACTTTTGGTTTTATCCCAACATCTTGTCTGTGTACGATGCTTGGGGTAAAAAGGGCTTATATTGGCTCTCGGTCTGCTCAGAATGGGTTGGGAGGGCAGGAGGCACTGTTTGGCGGAAGGAAGCACCCAAGCGGGGTGCCAAAGCAGTTCCAACACAGACAGGAAGCAAGGAGAGATCTCCCCAAAGAGTCCACAAAATGTCAATAAAATCTTGACAGAGCATCCAATCCTTCCACCATTCTGTCCAAAGAAAATCAAAGGTTTGAATTTAATGTTGCTTTAATTGTGAAGCTGAACTCCAGGTAGATATAAAAGAGACAAGCAAGGGCAGCTCTGTATTAAATAATACAATCTTAAATTCACTTTTTTGTAGAATTTATGGAACTTTTAATGGATTTGATGCAATATTTACCTCTTGTATGTTTAAATGTAGCAATTAGTTGTGCTAACCTGGAACATGTTGAAAGGAAGAGAGAACAGAGTGACAGAGAGATGAGCTCATCATTTTGCTGCTTCTCCTTTTACTGTCCAGTCACAGTCTGGGGAGGGGCAAGACCTGTCCGTGTTACTGTACTGCAGCAGAGAAAAATCAGGTCTTCTGTCCTGCCAAACAGGGCTGCACTGTGTGATACAGCTGTGTAAATCTCAGGATTAAATGGACAGATCTTGCCAGGTAACATCCCTTTGGCCAAATTCTTTTGTGTATTTAGCTGTTTGTCTTTTAGTGAAATAATGAAACAGATATACAGTTTAAAAGGAAGCTTCAAAAGATGACAGAATTACATATATGGTCTTGGAGAAACATTTGTTAAGATATATATATTTTATTTTTTTGTAAAATATTTGTTTTCATTTTCTTTGCAAAGAACAAATTTATTTTGGAGAATGAAAAGGATTTGGGCTATTAGGAAGACATCTGCATTGTACAGATACACAGATGTTCAGAGGAAGCAATTCAGTTCTTAATATACTCCTGGCAGTTTATGATATTTGACATTTTTGATATTACTCATAAAATTTATTCTGGCTAGCTATTTAAATTACTGCTGATAGCTCAAATCCCAGAGATGCTTGAGAAGCAATTTCAAATGAGCAATTTTTAATACAAATATTTAAGGACAGAACTTTCTAATGAAACATATGTCTTGGTAACTGTTGTGATACATGTCTACATAAAGTAAAATATTAAAGCAGAACTCCAGGCAAAATGTTTTTATTAGAATGTCCTGTATAACAAATAGTTAATTCTCATGAGGGATCTGCTACCTCTAGGATTGCTGCCATTTCTTTAATATTGATACTTTCATTGATGCCGGATAGTGTAGCTATGCGCCCCCAACCCCCCCCAGATTTCAGTTGTGTTTTGAGGTTTAAATATGCTTTAAGCTATTACTAGGTTTAAAACACTAATCTAACACAAGAACTTGAGGCTATTCCTAAAAGATCCCTACCAGATACACATTTAAATATTGCATAAAGCGTTTATACTGATAGGGTTTAAGATACATTGATATTGAACACTTCATGACTGCTAATTCTACAGATAATCAACCTAAACTCTTAGCATGTAGTAAACAACTTAAATCAAACATTGAAAAAATAAAATGAAAACAGGCAAAATAGTAATTGCTGATAATTTTTTTTAAAGATATAGCAAACCCTTTTAAAGAAATTCAACAGAAACTATACAATTTTATGACATCAAGCTATTGCCAAATCGAAAGAAGACTTGGCTTTATCAAATCTTTTCTATAGGAAAGTGGTCTCCCTTACCTTAACCACTGAATTTTACAAACTTTTGAACACAAACTTCTCTACATGAAGAATATAGTTTAGCCCTATCATATGTAAAGGGCAAATTCACTATTGTAATAAAGCCTGCTGACCCTCTCAACTAGATTAGAGCATACGACAACCCCCCGCCCACCCATTTCGCATACTTCCTCCAATAGCGACAGCCTCCCGCGTTGTCTACAGTCTGGCCAGTTCAAATCTAGTGCTGGACTATGCACTAACATTCCAGACTTGAATGGGACTTTGCTCCTGCAGTATGGGCACATCCCAATCAAGCATGTGGGATTTTAGTGCCTTAACACGGTCAGCTACTCCACAATTTCTGGTAAATAACCATTCAGCAAAATCCTTGATACCTTAGCCCCACTCCCTACTTTCCAATCACTTTTTCACTTTGGTTGGTAATACTTCCTTCCTTCTTTCACTGGCTTGTTTACTATGAGCAGCCAGCTATGACTCTTTGAGGCTTCGCAGTCAACTGCCCACTGCGCATGCACGAGTCACATTGCATTTTGTTAATTGTCCTGTGATGAGTCCCAGAAGGTTGCAAGTGGGGGGTGAGAACTTCCAGTGAATCGCTGCAGCGATCCAACAGGTAGTGGAAGCAGGTGCCTGTCAAAACCAGGTACCCACTCCCCCTCCCAAAAAAAGAGTGCCAAAAAAGAGGACGGGGGGGCATAAAGCAGAACTTCACCTTTAGGGTGAAGTTCCAATTTAGGCAACTGCCATGGACGTATTATGCATTCTGATAATCACCAGATCCCACCCACCAATTATTTTTCACCCTCTAGAACCACGTAATTCCAGTTCTGGAGAATAACTACTTCTCTGTTTTAAAGAAATCACTGGTTCTGTAATCCTTGTTGTACAACAGAATATAACCACTTTCCAAGTAACTCCCTTCAACTATTTGTGCAACCAATCTTCTAGACCATAATCCTAATTTACTTTTAGTACAGCTGTTGGCATTGAAACTATGCAGCATGTGACTTTCACTGAATATCTTCATATTTATGTTCTTTTACTTTTGTCTAGTTGCTTGTTGACCCAATACTATAACTAATTCACTGCTGTGTAGCTTGTTATGAAAATCCTGTTGAGTTGGCTCATAAAAAAAAAAAAAAAACTCATCCTTACCTCCCACAAATAAATGTTTGATAAATGAGAAACGACAAAAATATTATGAATTCCTTCATTTTTCCAAGAATTATACAAAGACAAGTAAGTGTATCAAGGCACATTTGGAGGTTAAAGAGACCCTGCTTTGCCAAAAAGTGCATTAACAGCATATTTTGACCGAGACTTCAAGTTGCATTTAGGAGATGTCAGGAGATGACCAGGTTTTTGCAGGTCTGCTAAATTCTGAGCTGAATTTGTTTCTTATTCTTGAAAATAGTTAGTACGTCACACAAAGCTGTAACTGATGTCAAACAGGGAAACTATTTAAATTTTAAACTATAAAAAATATTTACAAATATGTATTATTATAACACCATCACTTATGACTGGACTCCAAATAAACAGGTTATAAACCATAATTATTTCTTGTTATGTTCCATAGCTTACTGTCTGGTATGTGAGCCATAAAATACACTGTTACTCCATTTTCTTTATACAACTTGTACATGAAACTTTTACCACAGAAAAACTCCAGATCTTTAGGGAACTTTTTAAATTTTTTTTACAGAATTAAAATGTTATTGTATTATCCCAATCATAAAAGACAGGTGTTTAAATTATTTCCTATATTGCTTAATTTGAAATTTTAAAGATGAAAGCTTTCTAAAACTACTTTCTAAATTTCTTAAACACGTTAGGTTTCCAGATAAGGTAATAAACTGTACTGATTATAAAAAAACATATCTATACGAAGTTATAATAAAATACAGGCAATTATAAATAATAATGGTTGTTGTAAAATTTTAGGATATAGATAATGATCAGGCTTAGGAGTGTTATCGGGAAATGATATGTTTTAGAGATAAGAAGTCCTGGCACACTTCACACCTAAGTGTCAGTTGGTGAGAGTGAAAGTCTTTTTGGAATGTCCATATACCTTTGATCATAGGCCTGATAGAAAACAGGCTTCCTTGTCAGAGGTCATTATTTCAATTAAAATCATAGACACACATAAAACATTTTTCCCTATCTAGACCACAGTCTAAAGGTTTACATTTTTGTGCAAGGTTATCTTATTATTTCAGTCTCTTCTTTTGTGATTTAAAAGTGAATGTAAAGGCAAAACATTTACCCTCTATATTTGCCCTGATAATCGTTGTCCTCGAGAAAGAAAGTGATGGGACATTCAAAATCAGTTGTCACCAGAACAAGTGTTCAGAGGAACTCCTTCAATTGGAAAACTGTTCCAATGACAACTTTCTAACAGGACAGAGAATTCCATTTACTTTGGAGAGATTTTCTTTTTATTCCCAGCTATGTCCCTGGTACTGCCAATGGCACCCTGTCAATGGTGGGATGTGTGCAGATTTCACATATTTTTACATGCAGGGAAATACAGATTTTTTTAACTGGACTGTTTACTGATATAGCTGAGTTGGACTGGACAGCTCTTGCTATGCCAAAAGATGAGGTTCCAGGAATTTTTCTCATAGTCTTCTTTCTTTGTCTATGAGGAGGTGGAGTTCTTTTGCAAACTTTCTTGGGACCCAAAGCTGTGTTGACAGTTTCTTGCATCCAAAAAGAGATAGAAGTGAGCTGTGGTGCACGGCTGCAGCATGAAGGGGGTCTGGATGAGGTCTCCATTGAAAAGATCCAGACCCCCATGAAAAGTGTTAAAAGTAAAATATATACAAATATACAGTGTGCGTGTATATGTATATATACAGTATATATACTGTGTATATATATATATATATATATATATATATATATATATATATATATATATATATATATATATATATATATATATATATATATATATATATATATATATATATATATATATATATATATATATATATATATATATATATATATATATATATATATATATATATATATATATATATATATATATATATATATATATATATATATATATATATATATATATATATATATATATATATATATATATATATATATATATATATATATATATATATATATATATATATATATATATATATATATATATATATATATATATATATATATATATATAATATATATATATACACAGTATCACACAAAAGTGAGTAGAGTACACCCCTCACATTTTTGTAAATATTTTATTACCGGTATATCTTTTCATGTGACAACACTGAAGAAATGACACTTTGCTACAATGTAAAGTGAGTGTACAGCTTGTATAAAAGTGTAAATTTGCTGCCCCCTGAAAATAACTCAACAAACAGCTATTATTGTCTTAACCGCTGGCAAAAAAGTGAGTACACCCCTAAGTGAAAATGTCCAAATTGGACACAAAGTGTCAATATTTTGCGTGGCCACCATTATTTTCCAGCACTGCCTTAACCCTCTTGGGCATGGACTTCACCAGAGCTTCACAGGTTGCCATGAGGACATAACAAAGCTGGTGGATGATAGAGACCTCGCGCTCCTCCACTTTCCATTTGAGGATGCCCCACAGATGCTCAATAGGATTTAGGTCTGGAGACATGCTTGGCCAGTCCATCACCTTTACCCTCAGCTTCTTTAGCAAGGCAGTGGTCCTCTTGGAGGTGTGTTTGGGGTTGTTATCATGTTGAAATACTGCCCTGCGGCCCAGTCTCCATAGGGGGGGGATCATTCGCTGCTTCAGTATGTCACAGTACATGTTGGCATTCATGGTTCCCACAATGAACTGTAGCTCCCCAGTGCCGGCAGCACTCATGCAGCCCCAGACCATGACACTCCCACCACCATGCTTGACTGTAGGCAACACACACTTGTCTTTGTACTCCTCCACCTGGTTGCCACCACACTTGCTTGACACCATCTGAACCAAATACGTTTATCTTGGTCTCATCAGACCACAGGACATGGTTCCAGTAATCCATGTCCTTAGTCTGCTTGTCTTCAGCAAACTGTTTGCGGGCTTTCTTGTGCATCAGCTTTAGAAGAGGCTTCCTTCTGGGATGACAGCCATGCACCCCCCACCCCTTCAACCTCTGCAGCAATGCTGGCAGCACTCATGCATCTATTTCCCAAAGACAGCTTCTGGATATGATGCCAAGCACATGCACTCAACTTTTTTGTTCGACCATGGCGAGGCCTGTTCTGAGTGGAACCTGTCCTGTTAAACTGCTGTATGGTCTTGGCCACCGTACTGCAGCTGAGTTCCAGGGTCTTGGCAATCTTCTTATAGCCTAGGCCATCTTTATGTAGAGCAAGAATTATATTTTTTAGATCCTTCCGAGAGTTTGTTGCCATGAGGTGCCATGTTTAACTTCCAGTGACCAGTATGAGAGTGAGAGCGATAACACCAAATTTAACACACCTGCTCCCCATTCACACTTGAGACCTTTTAACACTAACAAGGCACATGACACCGGGGAGGGAACATATCTAATTGGGCCCAATTTGGACATTTTAACTTAGGGCTGATGGGCTAATGGCTGTGTGTTGAGTTATTTTGAGGGGGCAGCAAATTTACACTGTTATACAAGCTGTACACTCACTACTTTACATTGTAGCAAAGTGTCGTTTCTTCAGTGTTGTCACATGAAAAGTTATAATAAAATATTTACAAAAATGTGAGGGGTGTACTCAGTTTTGTGAGATACTGTTTATACACTCACTGGCCACTTTGTTAGGTACACCTGTTCAATTGCTTGGTAACACAAATTGCTAATCAGCCAATCACATGGCAGCAACTTAATGCATTTAGGCATCTAGATGTAGCGAAGATGACTTGCTAAAGTTCAAACTGAGCATCTAAATGAAGAAGAAAGGGGATTTAAGTGACTTTGAACGTGGCATGGCTGTTGGTGCTGGACAGGCTGGTCTGAGTATTTTAAAAACTGCTGATCCACTTGTTCTCGCACAACCATCTCTAGGGTTTACAGGGAATAGTCCGAAAAAGAGAAAATAGCCAGTGAGCGGTAGTTGTGTGGATGAAAATGCCTTGTTGATGTTAGAGGTCAGAAAAGAATGGGCAGACTGGTTTGAGATAATAGAAAGGGATCAGTAGCTCAAAAAACACTCATTACAACCAAGGAATGCAGAACACCATTTATGAACACACAATACATTGAACCTCGATGAAGATGGCTACAGCGGCAGAAGATCACACCAGGTGCCACTCCTTTTAGCTAAGAACAGTGAGCTGAAGCTACAATTCCCACAGGCTGACCAAAATTGGGCAATAGAAGATTGGAAAAACATTGCCTGAACTGATGAGTCTTGAGTTCAGCTGCATCATTCAGATGGTAGGGTCAGAATTTGGCATAAACTAAATGAAAGTATGGATTCATCCTGTCTTGTATCAATGGTCCAGGCTGGTGTTGGTTGTGTAATGATGTGGGTGATATTTTCTTGGAACACTTTGGGTCCCTTAGTACCAATTGAGCATTGTTTAAATGCCACGGCTTACCTGAGTATTGTTGCTGACCATGTCCATCCCTTGACTACAGTGTACCCATCTTCTGATGGCTACTTCCAGCAGTATAATGCACCATGTCACAAAGCTCAAATCATTTCAAACTAGTTTCTTGAACATGACAATGAGTTCACTGTACTCCAATGGCCTCCACAGGCACCAGATCTCAATACAATAGAGCACCTTTGGGATGTGGTGAAACGGGAGATTTCAATCATGGATGTGCATCCGATAAATCTACGGTAACTGCATGATGCTATCATTTCATAATGGACCAAAATCTCTGAGGAATGTTTCCAACACCTTGTTGAATCTATGCCATGAAGAATAAAGGCAAGAATGAAGGCACAAGGGGGTCCAACCCGATACTAGCAAGGTGTACCTAATAAAGTGTCCGGTGAGTGTATATATGTATATATATATATATATATATATATATATATATATATATATATATATATATATATATATATATATATAGTATTGTAGTATAGTATAGTATTTAAGTCTGACCACAGATTTTCTATTGGATTGAGGTCTGGGCTTTGACTAGGCCATTCAAAACACATTTACATGTTTCCCTTAAACCACTCAAGTGTTGCTTTAGCAGTGTGTTTGGGGTCATTGTCCTGCTGGAAGGTGAACTTCTGTCCTAGCCTCAAATCACACACAGAGTGATACAGGTTTTGCTCAAGAATATCCCTGTATTTAGCACCATCCATCTTTCCCTCAACTCTGACCAGTTTTCCAGTCCCGACTGCTGAAAAACATCCCCACAGCATGATGCTGCCACCACCATGTTTCACTGTGGGGATGGTGTTCTTTGGGTGATGTGATGTGTTGGATTTGCGCCAGACATAGCATTTTCTTTGATGGACAAAAAGTTCAATTTTAGTCTCATCAGGCCAGAGCACCTTCCTCCATACATTTTGGGAGTCTCCCACATGCCTTTTTGCAAACTCAAAATGTGCCATTTTGTTTTTTGCTGAAAGTAACGGCTTTCGTCTGGCCACTCTGCCATAAAGACCAACTCTATGGAGTGTACGGCTTATTGTCGTCCTATGTACAGATACTTCAGTCTCTGCTGTGAAACTCTGCAGCTCCTCCAGGGTTACCTTATGTCTCTGATTAATGCCCTCCTTGCCCAGTCCATGAGTTTTGGTGTGCGGCAGGTTTGCTGTTGTGCCATGTTCTTTCCATTTGGTTATGATAGATTTGATGGTGCTCCTAGGGATCATCAAAGATTTGGATATTTTTCTATAACCTAACCCTGACTTGTACGTCTCAACAACATTGTCCCTTACTTGTTTGGAGAGTTCCTTGGTCTTCATGGCAGTGTTTGGTTAGTGGTGCCTCTTACTTAGGTGTTGCAGCCTCTGGGGCCTTTCAAAAAGGTGTGTACTATATATGTAATGACAGATCATGTGACAGATTGCACACAGGTGGACATCATTTCACTAATTATGTGACTTCTGAAGGTAATTGGTTGCACCAGAGCTTTTTATGGGCTTCATAACAAAGGAGGTGAATACATACGCACATGCCAACTATCAGTTTTTTATTTCTGAAAAATTGTTTTATGTACATACTTTTCTAGTTTTACTTCACCAACTTAGATTATTAGGGGGGGGGGTGAATACTTTTGCAAGGCACTGTAGCTCTTCTAGAGTAAAAACACATACATTCACTTAAGCTTTACCCTTCAATTTTAATACATAAAAATCACATTGACAATTTAATTAATAAATTATGTCATTTTAATCAGTAGACTTTGATTATTTGACTGAAGACTATAATCTGCAGACTTTGCTGATTCCCATTAAAAAACATGGAAATAAAAATATATGTAACCAGATTGCTACTAGATTAAAGTTCTTTCGGTCCCAAAATAAACAATGTATAATACATTGGGGTAGACTATGCTCTGGGGTTCAAAGGATTAGGGGGGAAAAAGTGGTTAGTTACCCAGTTCTTATTCCTATTGTGGACAAGGTGTTGGTCTGGTCTCAAGTTATCAGCTATTGGGCTCTGACAAAACAACAGGGTAAAACCACAGGGTGTTCCCTTTAATCAGAAAAACATAGAAAATTGCATGTAAATCATTGAATAATTATGATTTGCAGCCAGAAGATGATGACAGGAATGCTGGTTCTCCAGGATTTCAGGTGGCTGGTGTACTGGGTGATCTGAATAACTTTTTTTGTTTGCAAACTTTTTTTTATTGAGGTTAAATGAAGGCACAATAAGAGGTTTTGATTACAGTAAAATTAACATATAAAGGTTATTCAGTTATAAAATTATTGAAAAATAGACAAGTAGAAAATATATTGATACAATCTATCAAGGGTTTTGTACAAATGCCTGTACAATAGTGTAAAGAATATATATATGATGAAAAAATAAAAATAAATTATAGAAAAATAAATTTGAACTAACATCTCTATTCAATTATTTGCATTCCTGAACAATATATCTCCATGTGAGAACCAAAAGTCCCATTTTTTATCATAAAATTGTATAGAGTTGTATAATAAGTGAAAGATTTTTTTCCATCTGGTTAATGGAACTAATTCTTGTTTTTAATTGATTTATTGGAATTAAGGGAGATTTCCAGTGATAGTCTATGAGCCATTGAATTGCTACACATATAGTGTGAACCAATCTCATATGAGGTATAGACAGTCCTTTGATTTTAGTGAATAATAGACAGTTATGAAGTGTGAGATTTATTTGAGAACCTGATATCGATGTTGTAAAATTACTTAATTGATATTATATATGTGAAACTTTATCACATTCGCAGAATATGTGGGAGAATGAACCAAGTAAGTTACAACCTCTAAAGCATGTTTGGGGTACCGTAGGTAAAATTGTGTGTAGTTTAGTAGGTGTACCCCTAGTAAATAGTACCCCCTACTAAATAGTTTGGTGGCCGTCTCCCTAATTGTAAAGGATCTGGTGCATTTGCGAAGATTTTCAATACAGCAATCCCATTCTTCTGTAGGGAGGGATATATGACATTCAGACTCCCATTTCTGCATGTATGGTAATTTCTCTTGAGAGTTTATGTTTACCATGTGTAGCAGTGTATTTGCCACTAGTAACAGACAATCCACCAATTCACCCCGCTGCCAGACTCCATACATCACTTGCAGAGACAATGAACAGTCTTTTGTTGGTTTTGTTTTTGTTTTATTGGGGGGTACAACTTGGTTTGGGAAAAGGGTATATGGGATGCCCATAGAATGTTTCAATTGCCATTTTAAAGATTATACACACTAGCACATATTTAGAGCCAGAACATATGATGTGCATCTGTAACTGGTATGTTTCTCCTCCTGCATCTCCATGCAGACTGTTGCCTTTTCTCTGCTCAACTCCCGCAGACTATTTGCTTCCAAGAATTCCCCATTCAATACCGTGTAGAGAATGAGGACATCACTCCAGACCATGTAGAAATGATGTTCCCAGAAATTTCTTTCCTCCTTCACAAAGCTTCTCCTGTAGTCCCCCTCCTGCACAATCTTATCCTGAACTGAAGTAATGTCACATCTTCTTCTATTGAACAAGAAGGACCCACTCTGAATAAGTCCCCAAGCAGGCTCTGGTTGCTTCTCTGCTATTAAGCCTAAGGCCTGCAGCACCTCTCCCTGGTGGCCAAATAGTTTAGAGGCATTTCTTTGAATGGTGGACTACTGTTCCCAGCCAGCCCAGCTTGCAAATCCTGTATCCTCAGGCCACATCGATTTGACACAGATCCCCACATTCTCTTCCTCTGATCCAGATGATGAAGACTTTGCTAATGACCGTGTAGAAGTAAAGTTCCCTCACAGACTTCCTGGCACATCCAGCCCTCCACCGTGGTAACACTCACCAACCTTTCACTGCCCGAGTCCTTGATGGAGAACTTGACTGGACCATACATTCTGACAGCTTCACCTGCCCCTCTGCTCCAGGAGTTCTTTATCAACGACCGTGTGATAATAAAGACATTGCCAATGACAGTGTAGAGGCAAAGTTCCTTCACAGCTCTCCCTAGGCCTCCTCCAGATGGGGGTGCCCCCCTGCTGCTGCCTAGTATTCCATCCTCCACTTCACTCAGCCGACATCTCCCCCCCCAGTGGCAACTTACCAGCTTATATAGGAGGCCCGCCCCCTGCCAATTCCAGTTGGGGATTGGTCAGGGCTCCCACACAAGCTGCCTGCCACTCCAGTTCTAGGCCCTGCCCCTCTTCCAGAACATTCTCCCTGGAAGCAGGGGAGATGCCTCAGAACCAGAGCACAGGTGGTCACACCCACTGCTACTCTGACGACTCCCAGCCCCCAGATCAAAACAGACAGGCCTAGCTTGCAGCATAGGCTTGCCTAAAATTGCCTGTGCTGACAGTTCCTAGTAAAAATCTATTACTAGCACCTACCGATTGGTAGAGGGTGCTACACATGTGTTGATATATATTTGAGATTAGACCTTGTCCTCTAGGGGATTTCTGACAGTTTTTTTTGTAAAAAGAAGAAGGGTTTGGAGGTGTGAGTTAAAAAACTGCTTAATCTGTAGAAATGTACAATGTTCATTCTTGGGGATTTGGTACTTCCTTTGTATAGAGGAGAAAGAAGTGACGTTAGAATTTTCTATAAACTTACTAAGATTGGTTAAATTATTATTAAGTGATCTGAATAACTTGAAGCTCTTTCAAATCAGGTGAATTGGGACTATGCTGGCCTGCCTTGCTCGGTGCAGTCTCAATGCAAAACAAGGCAAGAAGCTTTGTTTCCTATCTGGTCAGTTCACACCATGAAAGTATAATGTGGATAGAGAAACACTGCATTAAGGATGAGCTCCAGCGTGTTCGTACAGCCCACCTGCAGAGCCCCCCTGGAAGTCGGTACTGCGCTGCGCTAATCACAGGCAGTGAGACATTTCCCAATCTCTGCAGCCGTGCATTGGGACAATGTCTCACTGCCTATGATTAGCACAGCGCAGTAACGATATCCTGGCGGGCTCTATGCGTGGGCTGTGCGAACACGCCGGAGCTCATCCTTACACTGCGTCACACCACGCTGTGACCAGTAGAAGTGTCACTTTGTGACGAAAAAAAAAATGAAACAATGTGATGCATATTGGCACCTCTGTCATCCTACTGCACAGCAGCAACTATTCTAATACAGCTGCTGGAGTAACCAGGCCCCTAAACAAGTGTAAAAATACTGCTGTACTTTTTGAGCATGTGGTGCACAGCAAGTAGCATGAAACCATTAATGTAAAAAAAGCAGGTTGTGTATCCATTAGTAGTCATCAGCATACTAAACGGCCAAATGGTGTACTTTAAGACCTCCTTCACACAGGCAGTGTTTGAGCCATGGTTTTACTGCCCCCTGACCGCCCACCTAAAGCCTACCATACAGTTGGAAAGGGTTTTTAATGTACCACCACTGCAATGCTTAGCAAATTTAACATGCTATATTAAAATGACAGGATGCACCGCTTGTCAAATTCATCTTTTCAAGTTATTGAGGCCACACTGCAAAGAGCAAAACACCTGGCTTATAGTTGTGGTCCATTAGTCCCTTTAGAAAAAAAATTAAGAGGCCTAAACTAAAGACTAAATATTGATCTTCCCAGAGTTTTGTTGTCTTTGTAGCTTACTGCACACTGAATTGATATCTTCATTTTATCAATTTTCCCAGGAACGCTTGAACTACAAAACCCCCTCCACCCTATGTAATGCAGATGAGGAGAGGAGGACATGTGTGTAGTAACATGTAAAATCCGGGATATTGCTGCACTCCTTGGTATCTTTATTGAAACATTAAAATCACATCACAGGTATGACAGGAACGTAAAAGATAATGCATTTTGCGCTAAAGTCAGTGCTTACTCAAAGATCATATACACATACATTGCATGAAATATATATATGCATGATACAAGTGAGCATGGTTTGGCAATTAAGCATTTGAACAATTAACCAATAAGTCAATTAGAAACACACTCCCACTACACTAATGAGAGCCTATGCTCCTTGCCTTCCCATACTTACATGTCATATAAGACATAATTAAAAAAACAAAAAAATCACAAACAAAACAAGCTACATAAATCTCCACCAACACAGATCCAGCAGTCACTGCTGGATGACCGGGAGAGCACAGGGAAGGAGACAGTCAGCCAACTACAGCAGGACACCCTCACAAACTAAGTGCACATAATGTCACAATATGAGGGATACGCATAATGTAGTTTCCTCCTATGACAGGCTGTATGACAAACAAGCCATTCACACCACGCCAGACAGCCAATGATGACCTATACTAACTTAATACAATGGTTTGGAAAATGACAAAATATGTTAGATGAGATAAAGTGTCCACAAATTTAAAAACAAACAAAAAAAGAAAAATTCCATAAAAACAATATATGAATAAAAGATCAAAAAAAGATCAAAATAATTCAACAAAATAATCCAACAAAAGGACATGTTTGTAGTTTAAATCAGAATAGCAGCCTAGGGTGACAATGCTGCTCCTCCATATGTACAGTATATTGAGTGAGTGTTGTCACTCTAGGATAGGCAGAGTGTTACTGGCAGAATCACCAGGTGAAGATAAAAGAAAAAGCCTGAACAAAGAAAGTTAATGCAGCTACCACATCTAAGGACTGCTGAGTTCTTATATATAAATAAACATTTTATAGTACTGCAATTGCAATTTTGTTATCACTTTTTACATCACGATTTAATAAATGTTCA
Organism: Lithobates clamitans; assembly: GCA_037952925.1. Classification (NCBI taxonomy): domain Eukaryota; kingdom Metazoa; phylum Chordata; class Amphibia; order Anura; family Ranidae; genus Lithobates; species Lithobates clamitans. The sequence goes on along the minus strand of JBBGZY010001159.1, from coordinate 704,144 downwards.
TTGCTTGGATACCTGCCATGGTGGTTCTTTTTCACACCTTTTTAAGAACTTTATACGAATAAAAAAAACGTGGATATGAAACATCAGTTTACAAACTTCATAAAACAACACTGGCCCCAAAAATTATAGTTTTCTTTTCAGTGCTGCTCTGCTGTACACAAAGTTGCTGAATGCTTTTGGCACATGGTAACATGTGGATATTTTTCTTTGCCTCTCCACTACTTACTACATGCATCCTATTTGGTAAGCATTATGGAATAATAGCGTTATCCTGATTGAAAACTTTTTTATCCTAACTTACAATTGGCTTTCTATATAGACAAAGAGCTGTTTTGGCACTTCTAATTTGAAATCCCATTTGTTAAACGTGATAACAAATGAATGAAATGTAACATTTGATTCTATTATATTTTGCGATTAAATTTTATTAACATGCGTTGACGTCCCATTTACGTCAGCCATGCCTAATTATTGCACTATTCTTATTTAATTGGAGATTAGAGCACCGTGCACGTGCTTATTTTGATATCAATTATGAAACATAATATTCATAAAATTCTTTTCTTGTAAAATAATTTTAAGATCCTGGAAAGATTATTACTAACTGTGTTTGTTCTAGCTGGAACTGTAATTGAATAAATGAGAACTTAAAAAGGGAAAAGTACGTTAGAAAATATACTCAATTATTGACATTTCTTACTCTTAAAGCTCAACTCCTGGCAGATATATAAGACGCAAATAAATTCAAATCTTTAAACATTAATATGTCAGTAAATACTGTACTGTGCAAAAATTTTAGGCAGGAGGGAAGAAATGCTGTAAAGTAAGAATACTTTCAAAAATATATATTTTGATTGTTTCTTTTTCAGAAAAAGGCTGCGGGACCAATTATGCCAGCACCCGCCTAATTAACCGGACTTTGAAGGCTCAACATAGGAGACATAGGATTAAAAAATATCCATCTTTATTGTACAAAATTCATATATATGCATAAAAACAAGGGCATACAAGCCTAAATTAGATCCACAAATAGTTGTTACAAAAATTCTCTACTATAGTACCGGAAGACCATGGATACTATAGTACTGGAATACAGTAGAGCAACACTACATACATTATGCAGAGAGATATATGTAGTGTTGCTCTACTTTGCCATATTGGGTCCTGAAGAAGCCATGTTTTTGGTGAACTGTTGACCTTGCAGACCAACTTACCAGAAGCATATTAGAAGTGATATTATTTTGTTTGCTATCTACAAATATGGTCTTCCGATACTATAGTAGAGAATTTTTGTAACAACTATTTGTGGATCTATTTTAGACTTGTATGTCTTTGTTTTTATGCATTTATATAAATTTTGTACAATAAAATGTATTATTTTTTTAATCCTATGTCTCCTATGTTGAGCCTTCTTAGTCCGGTTTATTGGGTGCTGGCATAACTGGTCCCGCAGCTTTTTCTGTACTGTATGTTCAGCTGTGGCTCTAGCCAAATCTCTTTTTTTCAATTGTTTATTTTTATCAATTCACAAAATGCAAAGTGAGCGAACAGAAGAAAAATCTAAATCAAATCAGTATTTGGTGTGACTACCTATTGGCTTCAAACCAGCATCAATTCTTACACTTGCACACTTTGTACACTTGCACAAAATCAGGGATTTTGTAGGATTGGAATCAGGTGTATGATTAACCAATTATACGAAACAGGTGCTAATGATCATCAATTTGATATGTAGGTTGGAACACAGTTATTAACTGAAATACAAACAGCTGTGTAAGAGATTTCAAACTGGATGAGAAACAGCCAAACTCTGCTACTAAGGTGAGGTTGTGGAAGACAGTTTCATGTCACAGGTCATACAGCATGGCAAGTCTGAGCACAGCAACAAGACACAATGTAGTTATACTGCATCAGAAAGGCCTCTCACAGAAAAAGATTTCAAAGCAGATTGGGGTTTCAAGACGTGCTGTTCAAGTTCTTTTGAAGAACCACAAAGAAACATGCAACATGGAGGACCATAGAAGCAGGGGTCTCCCAAGGAAACTTAATGCAACAGATGAAAGATACATCATGCTTACTTCCCATTGACATTGTCCAGCAGTGTCTTCAGCACAGAACTGGTGGAAACCAGTAGGACCCAGGTACACCCATCTAATGTCTGGGGAGGTCTGGAGAGAAGGGGTTTTCATGGAAGATTTTCGACCAAAAAGCCGTACTTCCAATGTGGAAACAAGGCTAAACAACTCAAATATGCACAAAAACAAAGGAACTGGGTGGCGGAAAAATGGCAGCAGGTGCTCTGGACTGATGAGTCAAAATGTTTAATATTTGGCTGTAGCAGGAAGCAGTTTGTTTGCCGAAGGACCAGAGAGCTATACAATAATGACTGTCTGCAGGCAACAATGAAGCATGGTGGAGGTTCCTTGCAAGTTTGGGGCTGCATTTCTGCAATTGGAGTTGGAGATTTGGTCAGGATCAATGGTATCCTCAGTGCTGAGAAATACAGGTAGATACTTATGGCATACTCATGCCATACCATCTGGGAGGCATTTAATTGGCCTCAAATTTATTCTGCCGCAAAATAACAGCTCCAAACATACAACCAATGTCATGCCCCTGCCTGGGCAGCTGAACTACTGAACTAAGTTTTCAGCTGTGGTGCAGAGCTACACTCAAGAACCCAGCCTGTAACCATGATATTAGCAAGGCCTTGCTCATAGACATATCAAGTATATGGATTTTGCCTTAGTCTGAGGGCAAAGTGTAATATGGACCTTGAGTGTGTGTTGTGATGGTTTGAAATGCATCCAAGTAGGGAGCCAGAACTCTACTTCAGAGCTTGGCCTGGGTTTTGTAAAAAAAATAAAAGTAATTCCTTTCTCTGTGTAAGAACCCCCTACCCAGCTTAAGTTACTGTCTACCACCGGTGGCATGGAGACCATTACATAAATCTCATGTGCAGTGACAGATTGTGGACCTGCTGCTTCTCCTTCTTCTGTCCAGTTATAGGCTGTGGGTGGGGAATCTGTACCTATAAAACGTGAATAAAAATCCATTGGCGCAATAATGTGAATATATAAATATGTGATTGTAAGTAAGCTGCTGTCACTTTAAGTGATTCCACTTTCACCTCTAAAGCAAGAATAATACAAAATACAGCTCTGCGCCACGAATCCTCACAACAATATAACTAACAAATATTGTGTATATTCAAAATAAATGTGCATTATCCAAAAAAATGTGTATAAATATAGGTCTCAAAAGTTCATGCATAAAGTGACTGATTGAAGAAAACTCACTAGTATTCCACCCCAAGTGCAGATAAAGGTAAGTGCTCTCCACCACCGGTATCACAATCCACTTACCTCACGGACAAGTAAAATCGGCAGTTGTCCCCTCTGGGGATAATCAAGACACCCGGCACACTCTGGATACAAAGAACTCCTCAGGCAGAAAGACTCCTTAATGAGTTCCAAAGACCCCAATCATCTTACACATCGGGTATATATACAACTGTACTCAAAAGTTTACATACCCTGGCAGAATTTATGATTTCTTTGCCATTATTCAGAGAATATGAAAGATAACACAAAAACATGTCTTTCACTCATGGTTAGTGTTTGACTGAAACCATTTATTATCATAGTTACATAGTAGATGAGGTTGAAAAAAGACACAAGTCCACGCATGTGTGTGATTATATGTCAGTATTACATTGTATATCCCTGTATTTTGCGGTCATTCAGGTGCTTATCTAATAGTTTCTTGAAACTATCCATGCCCCCCGCTGAGACCACCGCCTGTGGAAGGGAATTACACATCCTTGCCACTCTTACAGTAAAGAACCCTCTACGTAGTTTAAGGTTAAACCTCTTTTCTTCTAATTTTAATGAGTGGCCACAAGTCTTGTTAAACTCCCTTCTGCAAAAAAGTTTTATTCCTACTGTGGGGTTATCATTCTCCTGTGTTTACTCTTTTTAAATCATAATCACAACAGAAACTACTCAAATGACCCTGATCAAAAGTTTACATACCCAGGTGATTTTGGCCTGATAACATGCACACAAGTTGACACAGGGGTTTGAATGGCTATTAAAGGTAACCATCCTCCCCTGTGATCTGTTTGCTTGTAATTAGTGTGTGTGTGTGTGTATAAAAGGTCAATGAGTTTCTGGACTCCTGACAGACCCTTGCATCTTTCATCCAGTGCTGCACTGACGTTTCTGGATTCTGAGTCATGGGGAAAGCAAAAGAATTGTCAAAGGATCTGCGGGAAGGTAGTTGAATTGTATAAAACAGGAAAGGGATAGAAAAAGATATCCAAGGAGTTGAGAATGCCAATTAGCAGTGTTCAAACTCTAATCAAGAAGTTAAAAATGAGGGGTTCTGTTGAAACCAAACCACGGTCAGCTAGACCAACTAAAATTTCAGCCACAACTGCCAGGAAAATTTTTCAGGATGCAAAGAAAAACCCACAAATATCTTCAGGTGAAATACAGGACTCTCTGAAAACATGTGGTGGGGTTGTTTCAAGATGCACAATAAGGAGGCACTTGAAGAAAGATGGGCTGCATGGTCAAGTCGCCAGAAGAAAGCCATTACTACGCAAATGCCACAAAGTATCCCACTTACAATATGCCAAACAGCACAGAGACAAGCCTCAAACCTTCTCAATTGGAGTGATGAGACCAAAATTGAGCTTTTTGGCCACAATCATAAACACTACATTTGGAGAGGAGTCAATAAGGCCTATGATAAAAGGTACACCATTCCTACTGTAAAACACGGAGGTGGATTACTGATATTTTGGGGATGTGTGAGCTACAAAGGCACAGGAAGTTTGGTCAAAATTGATGGCAAGATGAATGCAGTATTTTATCAATAAATATTGAGGAACATTTGCATTGGGACGTACTTGGACATTCCAACATTCCAACATGACAATGATCCAAAACACAAGGCCAAGTCGACCTGTCATTGGCTACAACAGAATAAAGTGAAGGTTCTGGTCTGGACATCTCAGTCTCCTGACCTCAATATCATTGAGCCGCTCTGGGGAGATCTCAAATATGCAGTTCATACAAGACAGCCCAAGAACTTTTTGCCACGAGGAATGGGCAGTTTTAACATCTGAGAAGATAAAGAGCCTAATCCACAAATACCACAAAAGACTTCAAGTTGTCATTGATATTAAAGGGGGCAATACACGGTATTAAGAACTGGGTTATGTAAACTTTTGATCAGGGTCATTTGGGTAGTTTCTGTTGTGATTATGATTTAAAAAGAGTAAACACAGTTGATTGATAATAAATGGCTTCAGCCAAACACTAATCATGAGTGAAAGAAAAGTTTTTGTGTTATCATTCATATATGAAGGGGAATGAAGGGGAGTATATAAGCTTTAGCAGTGATGTGTTAGCTTCACCTCTTACTGAGGAAGTCAACGCCCTGAGGATACCCATCTAGGGGGCGGACTGACATCGCACCATGGCCATCTTGTGATTTCAAAGCTTTGCAGCTTGCACAAGATTATTGTGCTATCTTTGCGAGTGTATCAATTACTTTTTACCACCAAATTTGTTTTATAAAACGGAGAGCACTATATGTTGCCTTTTTCTTGCATATATATATATACCTGATGAGTAAGATGTGCGGGGTCTCAATATTTGTTGATTATATTGTTCTGAGGATTAGTAGCGCAGCGCTGTATTTTGGATCTGTACCTATCACTTAATTGCAGCGGAAAAACAATCAGGTCCCCTGTCCTGGCAGATGGCACAGTGTTGTCTGGCAGAGCTGTGTGTATTTCAGGACTGGATAGATAGAAATACAATTTCTTTGCCAAGTAAAACAGCTCCCGTATACTGTATGCATTTAATTATGTATTTGGCCATTAACCTGGCATTTTCTGTTGGGGGGAGGGGGGTGTGTGGGGAAGAATTAGTACCTTTTTTAGTTTTATGCTATGTTTGACCTCTGTAATACTAGGACAAGAGCTAAGGGTAATGGGGCTCCTTGGGACTTGAAGGCACCGACGGCAATAAAACTACCACATGCTGTAGGTTCCACCCTTTCCCCACCGTACTAAAAGTTTTTTAAATTACTTAATGTCCCTCTTATCCTTTTTACCAAGACACAAAGACACAAGAAATCTCCTTCCCCTCCACCACACTATATAAAATTTATAAAATTTATAATATAAAACATTTAAATTGGCTTTCATGTTTAAAAAATGTAGAAAAATAGTTTACTTTTGAAATGTTGTAATATGAGGAGCAGAATAATTGTTTTTTCATTTCGCTTAAAGTTCAACTACAATCATTTTTTTTAATATTTGGATAGAACAGAGAAGAGGTAGGTTAGGTTTTTCCACAATAGAATAAATAATAAACCTGACAGACTTTCAAAGAGTGGTCCCTTAGAGGCCTCACTCTAATGTCTAACTTAATAACTAAATACAAAAATAAACCCTTTTAGGTATTACAGCTAGAAAAAGAACTTCCCAGCTGTGAATGTTTTTGTTATCTCCAAATAAAACTTTTTTTTGCAATCAAGCATCCTTAAACCAGACAACCATTTGACACTCACCTTTTTTTAAAACAAATGTGACTCTGATCCTCATGCTCCATGGATGATCTCCTCGCTTGTTTCTCACTTGTATACTATTTCACGCAATACCTCCCTCCATACACACAGAAATGGACCTGAGTCCTAGGTCTAGAATTGGATGCAGGAGACTGGTCCCAGATTTGGGAAAAGACCAAGTCCTGTTTTTGCAATGTATTGGCAGTAGAAACCAAATACAAAGTCCAGACATGCTGGTACTTAGTGCCCTCCAGGATTGTTCACTGAGTACCTGGCTATCAACCACTGTGTTTCAGGGTGGTGTGGCCAGATAGGAACATTTTTCCATACATGGTGGATTTGTCCTATAGTACTCAATTCTAGCTAAATGTGTTTCAATTAATCTCTGAATTCCTGGACTTTCCAATCCCTTTTTGGCTCCACAGTCTCTATTGAACATCTCCAGGTCTTCCCAAAAATAGTTTTAAATTCCTTCTTAAATATAAAAACTTGCAGTGGGGTCCACCCTCACTGAAAAAGTGTAATGCTCATTATTTCTAGGAGCTAGAGGAAGAGACTGTATAACTTACCCTATTGCCCATTTTAGCAAGCTTCAGTGCTATCCTTTTCTCCTTGATGTTCTGGCCTGTGGGTGGTCCTTCGGCATTAGAGTGACTGCGACTCTGTTGCGCAGATAAAGTAAGCCTGCTGGAGCACAGAACCACTAGATGTAGCAAGCATTTAAAATACTATTTGTATTTTAATAGAAAGTGGCTGGATGTCCTGGGAGCAAGACCCACTGTGTAAGGATACATGGCAGTCTCAGCCTGGACCCCCCCCCCTCAGGACATGCCACCAACGCATTTCACTCCACCCATCTGAGCTTAGTCATGAGGATCCCCATGACTAAGCTCCAGTGGGTGGAGTAAATCACATTGGGGCGTGGCCTGGTGGGGGTCCAGGCTGAGACTGACACTTATCCTTACACAGCAGGTCTTGCTTTGATGTGCGACTCCCGGGACATCCAGACACTTTCTATCATTGCTTGGAGCATAGACAAGCTCCCTTCCCAGCCAGCACTCACAGAAGCGGGGACAAGACTCTATTTCCATGTAGCCCATGGAGCGGCTCACACATACACTATTTGTATTTTGTTAGTGAGGCACAAACAACAGAAAAAAAACATAATGTAAAAATGATGTAACAGTGAGAGAAATGTATTGTTCTTTAAGGTAATATAAACACATGGCTAGTATATACAAGGGAGTGGCAATTGTGAAAGCATAAGGGTTTGTTCACACAACAGCATTCAGTTTTACAATGCATTGCACTGCATTTAACATGAATTGCTCACTTCTTAAAACACAGTGTTAAAAATGCAACCATATTTTTTTGAGCACACACTAAGGGGGCATTGGTTTGAACTGATGCCATAGAAAAAAGTTTATTTGCCTTGTCCGTGTATTGGGACACCATTGAGCAACATAGTCAAAAACTGTTGGTGTGAACAAACCCCAATTGCATGCTTACTAAAAAAAGATATATATTGTAACCTGGACTTCAGCTGAAAACTACTGCGGAACTTCTTTTTTTGTTGCTTCTGTATTATCCTTCTGCAGTGTGGACAAGGTTAAACTGAACATTGATTAATGCAGAAGTGCAACAGCCATCTTTAAGGAGACCAATTTGAAAACCCTGCCACCACAGTTGGGTAAGACCAGAGAGAAGCAAAGAGACTGCTCATCATGCAAGACCTTGCTCATTGACTGGGAACTTTTTCCCTGGAAGGGTGTGAGGTGTGATTTGGAAGCCTACTGTGATCAGATTGTACTAGAGAGCACTCCAACCACTTGTAAGAAAGGAAAAGAGGGGCTGTCTCAGCAGGATTGAATGAGAGACATCACAACTCCCTGTCTGACTTGAACTTGACTTTTACTAAATGATCTGGTAATAGACTAAAATTGCACAATTTAATCTGTTGTCTGCTGGGAATTGTTGTACTTTCTTCAAGGGCTCCAACTTTGCTGGCCAAGATTATTTATCTTCATCTTTCACTGGCCAGTGTGACAAAACAGGGACTGTTATAGCATGTTAGGACTATTGCTAGGTAAATGCAGTTCAGTTCTGTTATTACTGTCAGTCAGAATACTGCAGGTCTTTAACCATATCTCTCGGAGTAATGTCATTGTCTTATTGATTGTTTGTATAGGAAAACTTGCTGATCCTCTCTTTTTTTTAAGTTATACTTTGCCTAATAAGTTCTTTGAAATATCTCAAGGTGTGTCGGTAAGTGCTGGGGGAAGGAGGTGTGTAATCTTCATGTGTGCAAAGAAACCATATATCCCTACAAGAAAAAAAAACACCTATTTAGCTTGGTTTTACTGTTGGAAAGCTACCACCAATGTAATATGGCATTTTACAGTTTCTTTCCCCTTCATTAAAAAAAAACTGCCACTGGCCTGCTTTGTTTTGTCCTATTTTCCACTGGGCTTAAAGTGGAAGAGTTGTGCCCAAAAAAGTAAACAAAGGAGGCAAAGGACTAATCATCACTATTGCTTGTGGACTCCCTGCAGCTGATCTTATTTTTCATTACCAACTTAAGATGCATTGTTCTTCACTCTGTCTCTGTTTGGAGGCAGTCATCTGGGTACAGGCAGGGCTATGCTTTCTCACATCAGAGCTGCCCCCCCCCCCCCCCCGATGACTGGTTATCTAACGACTGGTGGGGGAGTATTCAGGAAGCAGCAGGATTGGTGCATCAATCAGAGATCCACAGATTGCAGCAGGTAATATCCTTGCATCACATCAATGAGAATGAGAACAGTGATCACCACAGTAATGACATCTCCAAAACTAGTGAGACAAACAGTCAAAGGCAGCAGTGCCTCTCACAGCAAATATACAGTTATAATGTATAATGCCAATATTAACTACTATAAATATTGAAATACAGTCATTGTAGTAGTAAAGAATTAATATAGATCTGCACATACAGTGCATTAAGCTGGCACAACAAGGCAGCTGAAGACAGGAGCAGAGGTTGTTACACAGACATGGGGTCAGACGTTGGAGAGTGAACACAGTAGCCAAGGAGAGTTGAGTGTACACCATAGTGAGGCAAAAAGAGAGCCGTACAGGCTGGGGTTGTAACTAGTTTGATAAAGAGAGCTAGGTCCGTACACACTGAGCAGGGTAAGATACAGGCTGGGACATACACAGATAGGTAATAATCTAATTTAAGAGGCAAAGGGTGGTCAAGCAGGCCGAGGTTGGTACACAGGCAGGTAAATGGAAGCCGAAGTTGGGAAGCCGGATCATAACCAAAACAACGGAGGAAATTTCGCTGTCATGGTCAGGATCAGAGACCAGTAGCTATAGCAGTAGAGAGGCTCCCACTGACTAGCTGGATAAGTCAACAAGCGGGTCAACCTGGCAGATTACGTGGGCTCACCCAAGGTGTGGGTGGGGTCTAGGGAACTAACCAGTGTTCACCAGAGCTCCTGAGGGTGGAGATGGGTTTTGCTGCATGTTAGTACCAGGTTGCGGTCCTCAGGACCGCCCCATCATGAGGTGACCAAGCTGGGGTCCAGTATCAGATATAGCAGGTAGGGATCAAGCAAAAGTGTAGTCAGTAAACAAACTAAAGGTTGGTAACAAGTGATTGCGGGTTGGGATCAAGCAAAAGCCTAGTCAGTAAACAAGCCAAAGGTCGGTAAAGAGTGGTAGCAAAGATATGGACGGCAGCAGGAGTGACAAGAGCAAGATATTGGCAACATTTTTACTTTGTTTGTAGGACTTTTATAGGAATGTATAATGCTTCACAGTGCTACATATATTTCATAATTTAGAGATTTCTTAACTTTTATATTCAAGATGACCTTAGATTGGCCATAGATTTGTGCAGGGCCTATTTAAGCTGGACACAGCAATTTTTACACACTCATTTTCTAAAATGGCCCAGTGTTTGGAATTTAACCTAAGAGAAAGACATTTGTTCAGATCGGTGACACATCAAGCATTAATAAATAGATTTCAAACCAACAAGAAAATAGTGATTGTCATGTAGCACAGTAAATTTCAGTTCAATCCACCCAAAATGTAAAAGAGTGGAAAAAAGCTAATGTCAACAATAATGATAAGAAGATTGGCTACAGCAACACAGACTGTTTAAAATGCTTTTTTCTTGACCCTCTGGGAAGCATACAAAGCAGGTCTTAGGGGGCATGTTATTCAACTGTAAAAGTGGGAACGCTTATCAGTATGACGCACCTTGGCAACACGCCTGGACTCCCTATCTACAATTTTTAAACAATCTCCTACTCCAGCTAACCGAAATTGTTAGACCAGGCTCGCACAGAACTTGATCTATGCTTCACCGATGAGGCAGAACGTACACTACACTGGGCTCTCCAGAAATGCCAAAGCGAATAGAACTAACTCAATGCTGGCCGATCGTGACCACTCTTCTTGGATCAATTTTAGGCTTAAATTCCTTTTTACCATGGTTGATCAAAAAAGACCAGGTGGGGTTTGTCCCACGGTGACAGGCATAAGACGATATTAGACGAATAGTACAACCTCAGCATATAGCCCATAGTTGATCTTTGGCGACAATGTTATTGTCTCTTCATATGAATAAAGCCTTTGACACCTTGTCCTGGCCTTACCTAACGATTGTGCTCCGCCATTACGGTTTCGAATCATCATTCCTGAGATGAATATTGGCACTATATGATTCTCCCCAGGCTAAAGTCAAATTTTACGGTTTCAAAACGTCTCTATTCCCTATCAGGAGGGGAAGCCGACAAGGTTGTCCACTCTCCCCACTTCTATTTATCTTGGCCTTAGAGCCTTTGGCGGAGGCAGACTGGTCTCATCCAGACATAACCAGTGTCGAGGTAGCGGGCTCTTCCCATAAGATATCACCGTTTGCGGATGATATCCTACTGACTCTAACTAACTCTAGAATTACCCTACCCAATTTGTTCTCCCTATTGGATACCTTTGCGTCTTTCTCTGGTCTGTCTGTCAATCCCACCAAATCAAAAGCCATGTGATTTAATTTTCCACCCTCAGACCTGGCAACCCTACAAATTACCTTCACGTTTCAATAGATTTCTTCTCTACCTTATCTGGGGATCCGACTTACTCTAACATATGCAGGACTCTACCAGGCCAACTTTCCTTCCTTATTTAGAAAGCTGACAGACATGTTATCCTCCTGGGCTCATCTTGCATTATCTTGGTTTGGTAGGATTGTGGCAATTCGCATGAACTACATTCCAAAATTGCTTTATTTCTTCAGAGTCTTGCCAGTTCCAATCCCTCTACATATTCTGAGAATACATCAATGCAAAATCCTGAAGTTTGTATGGGGCTCCACCCGACCTAGGATTAATAAGCAAATACTTTATGCCTGCAGGATCAATACAGCTGTGATTATAGTCCCATTATCCCATCTCCACGAAAAATATCAAATGCTGTTATGGGCCACTATTGATTTAGTAGATTCATATCCGATACCAATTTCCTCCCTGCCCTTGCTCCCCTCTACTCATCGCCCTACCACAATCAGGCCATACTTGCCTCATTCTCTTCATCTATGGGATTTGATTAAATTCTCTGAGGGTCTGATTTCTCCTCATCTTCCCTTACTTCAAATCCTTCACTGCCCATTGTTCCCAACGGAGTTTGGTTTTACGGACATTCACTCCTTGTTTACCCCCACTAGGATAATCTCATTTGAGGCTCTACGTCCCTCCCATGAGATCCCCCTACGAGAACACTTTAGCTATCTACAGCTTTGACATTTTCTCCAGAGGCTTCTAAAATCTCGGCCTACCCCTTACACCTTGACCCCCTTTCAAAGTTTCTGTAGGGCTCGACCCCAAACTTCGGGTTTGATATCATTGATTTATTCCTCTATTATTTCCACAAAAAAAAACACTGTTACGGTCTTATCACCTCCAGTATGAAGCGGAGATGGGGAAGCAGCTAGACCCAGAAGACTGGCAGGTCATGACTTTAACATTATCTAAATGCTCAAAGAATGTTTTTATTCTGGAAAATGCTTACAAGGTACTTTACAGGTGGTACTACACCGGCTAGGTTGGCTTGTTTCATTTCAGCTTACTCTCCCTTGTGTTTCCGAAGGTGTACTCAGGAGGGCACTATGGCATACATTTGGTGGGCTTGCCCGAAGGTGTGCAGATTGTAGGTCAGAGTCTATTCCCTTCCCCGCAATATACGCTATACTAACCTCAAAAAAAATCCCTATGAGGCTCTTCTCTGTAATCCGATTACAGAATTGCTTCGTCTGGAACGCCAGCTGGCACTGCACCTCTTTACTGCAACCAAGCTAACAATAGCAAGGGCACGGAGGACACCAGTACTTAGATTCGAGGCGGTTAAAAACCGCATGGACAATATAATGCTTAATGAAAAATTGATGGGTATCCTCTCAGACACCCATGATAAATTCCTTCAAGTTTTGGCAGCCCTGGGTTGATTATACTAAACCTTCTAGATATGACACCACGCTTTTCCAGATTTAATGTGCTCCTGTTCCCCATTGCGAGGACTCCCCCTCTTTTAATTCCTTTCTTCTTTTCTAATCTTAGAGCCTGCTTCTTCCTTATTCTCCCTTTCTTTAGTCTTATTTCTCATTCTTACATTTAAATCCATGAGGCCATGGTTTTGGTGTAGGCTTGGATGAGATGATTACATGGCTAGCTACCTAGTACTGTTCACAGTTATGCTCTCGTTAATATAGATTTTTCAAATATCTGTTTAGTAATGGGCAATACCCTACTTGATATGTGGACGCTATATTTTAAGTATGTCTCTCAGAATAACGAAACCACAGAATGCGATTCTTCCCTACTGGATATTACGTATGGCCTATTTTGGAATTCCTGGGACCTGAGCATTTCTAATTAATTTTATGTATTTTTTTTTTTTTAAAAGCATGTTATCTTTCTCTTATGTTCATTTACGATGAACCCATCAAAATGTCAAGCAGTAACTTTGATATGGATATTAATAAAATTCTTTGTAAAAGAAAATTAAAAAAAATAATAAAAATGCTTCTATGCAGATCACCTCAGCTTGGTAACTGCCAAACTCAGTCATCTTGACAGGGGTCATAGAAAACCACTAAGAGGTCCATTAGCCTCTAGTAGGAAATTGGCAATGTGATCTGGCTGGCTCACTTACATTTGCAGTTCCACCAGGGAGACAGAGTATCCACACCATCCTGTGACAGTTGTTCAGGCCTAAGAATACATTCTGCTATTCAATTAGCTCTCTTTTACCCCAGCTTTCCTCAAATGTGGGGATGTTTGTGTGCTTTTTCTACAATTACGATACAATCTGGTGTTTAAATCCTAACTCTGGGCTTAACCCCTTGCTCCCCAGTACTGCCCCCAGAAGCCATCAACTATGTTTTAACTTTTATGGTTTTCTGGTCCAGGAGGGTCCTCAATGATGCAATGCATGGAGCTGATGTAATTATGTCAGCCCCACTCTCTGCATCTTTTCACTGTGAGCACAGGGGCTATGGTGACCCACATTGAACCTGGAAGACTAGGGACACATTAGGGTTGATTTACTAAGATTGAAGAGTGCAAAATCTGGTGCAGCTCTGTATACAAACCAATCAGCTTCCATTTTTTTTTTTTTGTCATCGCCTAATTGAACAAGCTGAAGTTAGCTAAATGCTATGAAGCTATGCACAGCTGCAATCTCCAGTTGTAGTAAATCAGCCCCATTGTGATAACTGTAGAATGGGATGGAAGCTTGGGCCTACCAGGTAAGTATTACATCCAGAGCAGTTTTTTTTAAAAAAAACACTGGCTGGAGTGATTTGTTTTCTTATAAAAATGTGCCAAGAGTTAGGCTTTAAAATGATTTGCAAATGCTGATTCTTCCTATTCCAACAATCAGTCCGTGTACAATAACATGACATTGTAAGCTTAAATGCATGGAAACACTTTGTTCAACCCAGCTTTTTACACACATCGGTTTAAAAGTTCCAGTTGAAAATATGTCAGATCAACTCCGTAGACAGCGTATCCTGCTAAAAAACTCCCATAGACAAAGATTATTACAACTTTTTTTTTTCTGTGTTTAATTGATTAGCATAACTCAGCTACCCCCTAAAGCTTCCACGCGGTTGGTCTAGTCTTAAAAGGACATTTAATTGGACATATTGTAAAACAAGCAGCTGGACTTTATCTGTTGACATAAAAAGGATGCTGCAAAGTTGGTAATGAATTCTTTAATGTTAAATGCTTCTGCTGACCAAACTATGTGAAGCAGACCAAACTTTCTTTCCATAATGTATGACTAATGAAGCTTTCAGAAATGCTACAGTTCAGTTTACATAGCAGACTTCATGATGGGGGGTACTGTGTGTTTGGAAAACATGAATTATTCTCCTTTTCCCCCTTTTTTATGCAATTTAACAGCTTTAAGACTGGAAAGCTGAAATGCAGAACAGGATATACATGTGGCATTTGTGTCATATTTTTAGCCGAACTTATAAACAAAAGAGAACTATGCAATATATTTTTGTGTTTAAGAGCTGTAGACTTAAAATATCAAAGAGAGAGGTCTTGAGACACTAACCATCTATGTTCAATGTCAGGACATCTAATTAACCATGCGTGCACACAGGCATTTTCTGTGTGGCCATCTACCATTTTTGATGAAACACATCTGTGTCTACATTTCTATCATGCCCAATACCAAATCTAAAAATGTCTAAGTGGTCACAAAAGATACTTCAAGAGCTTCCACAAGCATAAAGACTGACTCAGATTCCATAACGTTGTTGGCCCTGCACAGACACACTTGCCAAAACGTTGCAGTCACATGACCACTTGGAACGTTAAAAAAAAATTACATTGAGATTTTAATAACTCGTGAAGGAAGAATAAGGGCATTGAGGAAGCAACATTGAAAAAGTGGGTGATTGTTTGCATATTCTTTTATATTAATAGTGTTTTGCAAATGCCCTGGTTTAAGATGGTAAGACTACCTACGGTTTTCATTTTATATAGCTTCGCTTTTTGTTAGGTAGATTGCATTGGCATTGTTTACTTTACATAGATGGGGTGGGTGCATTAGCTTTCTTTTTTCTTGTTATTTCCCCCATTATTTTTATCTAGTGATCCTGTCAGTAATACCCTACCTGTTGTAGGAGTAGTGTTGTCACCCCAGAACAGGAAGTATGTTAGGGCAACAGGACCACACCCATTCGCCTTTAAGAGCGGGGGTGTCCTTGGACGAGAAAACTTTTGCTTTTAATTACTAAATTACATTGTGTGAATACTACTTACCTTCCATAGTCCAGAAGCATCTCTTGTTCTATGGCTTCACCATGTGGGCACATGCAATTAAGTGGCACTCTTCTCTTGATATGCCAGAATCAGGGCGTATCATGAAATCAGTAGGCCTGTGTGCAAGATTTAAAAAGGGCCCTAGGTATGGAGAAAAAAAAAGGTGGACGTGGTATAAATTGCACTAAAGATCAGACATGGCTTCAAGGGGGTGTGATTAAATAGAGTCTGAGATGGCTTACTGTACATAGTGCAGAATGTTGTAATGTTAAAGCAGTGTTCCGCCCGAAAAAAAAAAATTAAAAGCCAGCAGCTACACATACTGCAGCTTCTGGCTTTTAACAATAGGACACTTACCTGTCCTGGAGTCCTGCGATTTCGGCACCGCAGCTAATGTTTCCATTAACTGTCGGGTGCTGCCACCACCATTGCGGGTAATGGCCTGGCAGTGCAGCCTTACGGCCTCATGCCGGGAACACTACTGCGCATGCACGAGGCCCCGCTCCTCTATCCTACTGGCCCCGCGACAGGGAGAGGAGGAGGGAGGAGGAGGGAGAAGGAGGGAGGAGTAGGGAGCCCTTTGGTGATGTCACGGGCCACGGCCCAGACTCCGGGAAGTGGGAACAGGATACCTGTCAAAAACAGGTATCCTGTCCCCCCTCCCCCCCGAAAGGTGCCAATCGTGGCACCGCAGGGGGAGAGGAGACAAATGATTGGAAGTTCCACTTTTGGGTGGAACTCCGCTTTAAATAGAGAATGTACAGTGCAGAACGAGGGGGGCAATGATGCCAAGTGTGAACCTTCTCCCTATACCAAAAATGTATGAGCCACCTACAGTAGGTTTCTCATGTTTTTAGTAAAGCAGTATGAAGTGCAATTAAAATGTGCAGTAACCCATGGCCACCACCACCAAACAGGTCTGTAGTCAAATGATAAAAGGCAAAATTGGCAGTATATTTTGCTAAGAATAGAAATTTGTTTACCTGTCTTGTGTGCCACACAGCTGCCTTAGAGGGACTCAATCAGTAGGTATCCCACCTTTCATTCCCACCACCTGTCGAACTCCAGCTGCAGCAGCTTCCACTCCAGTCCTCACGAGTGGCGGCGCCTCTCTCACACTCTGTGCAGTCCCGCCCTCCAAATTTATAGAGTGCAGCACAGCACAGCAAGCTTGTGAAACTTGTCAGCAAACTTTGCATCTTTCTTACTCAAAGTGGGCAGAGTGTGACAGGGCACAGTGGTCCCCTCTGCTTTTGGGGTCCATGTGCAATTCACACCCTGCACACATGGATGATATGCCATTGACCAGAACCAATCTGTGGTGCTTTCTACCCTGTCACCACCACTGCCTATCACCTCTGCCCACAGCCACGTTCTGCCCTGTGTGTTAGCAATAAAGCTGATGGTTGGATACCAGTTAAAATTGTCGAGCCACAGAAATGGCCCTATTAACCACTTGACCTCCGGAAGATTTACCCCCCTTTATGACCAGGCCATTTTTTGCAGTACGGCACTGCGTTACTTTAACTGACATTTGCGTGGTCATGCAACTCTGTACCCAAATTAAATGTATGTCCTTTATTCTCACAAATAGAGCTTTCTTTTGGTGGTGTTTGATCACCTCTAGGTTTTTTATTTTTTGGGCTATAAAAAGACCAACAGTTTTGAATAAAAAATTATATTCTTTATTTTCTGCTATAAAACATATCCAAAAAAAAACATTTCTTCATAAATTTAGGCCAATATGTATTCTGTTACTTATTTTTGGTAAAAAATCCCAATAAGTGTATATTGATTGGTTTACGCAAAAGTTATAGCGTCTACAAACTATGGGATATATTCTGTCATTTTTATTTTTTTATACTAGTAATGGCAGGGATCAGCGGCTTATAGCGGGACTGCGATATTGAGGCGGACAGTCAGACACTAATGCCGCGTACACACAATCGCAAATTCCGCCAGTAAAAGTCTGATGTGAGCTTTTGGTCGGAAATTCCGACCATGTGTTTGCTCCATTGGACTTTTGCTGGCGGAATTTTTGCCAGCAAAAAATTGAGAGCAGGTTCTCTATTTTTCCGTCGGAAAAAGTTCCTATCGGAAATTCCGTTCGTCTGTATCTAATTCCGACACGCAAAAAAAATAAGCATTCTCAGAATCAAGTACAAGACGGAAGCGCTCGGTCTGGGAAAACTAGCGTTCGTAATGGAGATAGCACATTCGTCATGCTGTAAATTTTTTGATCTTTTAATGCAGCACATTCTTTTGTTCTTTATAATGCTAGAAGAATGAAGTTGTTTTGCTGCTGACACAGAGTTCTGACAAACTTATTTCTTTATTATTTCTTATGATCTCCTTAATAATATTTTTAGTTTTTAAAGCCAGATCTCCATAATATTGTTTGGAATTATTTTTTATAGTGATTTTTTTCGTTTTTTTTATTTAAATCAAAATCTCCATTTTTTTTGATTATTTTAAAATTATTTTCTAGTGATCTCCATAATTTTTTTTTTGTTGTGTGTCAAGTTACCACAACAACATTATTATCTTGTATTATTTAACTTCAAGGTGGTTGATGCCCTTTGTTAATTTGACATTGTATTTTTGAAATGTACCTGCCTACTCACAAACTGTCCTTTTTTAATAAAAACACATAGGCAAGTATTTACTGAAAACAAAATTACCATTTATTCTGGGTCATAACAAAAGAAAGAGGGAAGGCAACGCTGGAGAAACTGCAGAAATTTGCGAAGCCTTTGGACCCCAGGGCAGACTTCAACTATTTGAAAAAGAAAATTGGTAGCCTGAGGAATCCATACAATAGGGAGCACAATCTGGTCCTGGAGCCTGAGAGATCTAGAACAGCAGCAGATCACATATATGTCCCCAGGCTGTAGTACTACAACAGCCTGCGTCTTCTGTCAGACCAGACTGAACCCAGGCCATCACTCTCTTGTCTTACTTGCACGCTTCCCTGCACGCTGTGGCTCTGTTCGTTGAGTTGTGGCAGGAGGTGGGGGAGGTGGAGGAGGAGGAGGAGGAGGAGGATGGACGAACTCAGAAAGGTGTGTATTTTCTGTCAGTTGGCCACTCAACCC
The DNA here is from genome assembly GCA_037952925.1 of Lithobates clamitans. NCBI lineage: Eukaryota > Metazoa > Chordata > Amphibia > Anura > Ranidae > Lithobates > Lithobates clamitans. The sequence continues at coordinate 685,144 of JBBGZY010001159.1, read as the reverse complement.
CTTATTTAGGGTCTGTAAAATGATGTTCTCACAGATGAGGCATTGGCCCTCCTCCATTTCCTCAATTTTTGCTGCTACTATGCAGGCATAGCCCTCTTGAGTGCTGGGGGGGTCTCTCAGGGTCGCGTGAGCATCCCGAATGAGGGAAAGTGCTGCCTCATCCATGTTCCTCCCCTTCCTGGGCCTTTTGGGTGGAAGGCGGAGGGGAGGAACCTGGGATTGGGTCAGTCCACTGGGCCCTGCCACCTCCTGGCTGCCACTTCCCCCTGCCACCTCCTGTCTGCCACATTCCAGACCCTCATCCTGGCTGAGGCTTTCCTGTGGATAAAAAAGGGACATAGTTTTAGTTTTTGCTTCATTAATCACACACAATTTTCAGCTCATAACTGTTGCAAATTGAATGTTAATAAATAGAAAAGACTATTATTCTGACCCCAGCATTTTTCATTCTTTCCCAATCATTTTTAGCTACTACTGTCTATTGATATGTAAAACACTTTTTGTTCAATCATTAATTTCTTATCAATAATAACATCTAGTTAACATCATTAATTTTAGGACAAGAAATATGTAGAAAAATACTATACCTGCCTCAAGCTGGGCTTCTCCACTTCTTCCTGGATGGAAGGCCCAGGTTGGTCCTCGGAAGCCTCAGCCTCAGGGAAGGAAGTGTGGAAAGTGATGACCTTACTTCAGTCTGGTCTTCCAGAAAATGCATTTTGTTGTAGTACCACAGACTGGGTACATACACGTCCTCTGCTGCTGCTCCTGACCTCTGGGATGCCATGACCTTATTACGCCCCTTCTTGTATGTGCTCCTCAAGCTACCAATTTTCCTGTCCAAAAAATTGCTGTCTGCGTTGGGGACCTCCATCTTCACAAATTCCAACAGTTTCTCCAGCGCTGCCTTCCTAGCTGGTCTGTTATGATATAAATTATGTTTGACTTACTACAAACTGGGCAGCTCCCTGTACCTATCGATAAAGTGGCTCATAAACTCAGGCTTTTTGAACGGATTCATTATTTCTGCAAGACAAAAAATTTGAGAAAAATACTAATGTCAGACTAAACTCTCATAATCTTATCACAATATAGGCCTCAATCTAGAAGCAGTATAGGCCACTGATGCCTCAAGTTAAAATGTTACCTTCGTTCTCACGATCAGCACTTCCTCCACTCACAGATTGTATGTCTGATGCACGCGCGTTACGATTTAAATACACTGCGCAAGCATGAAACTCCGCCCGCGTCGCCCACCCCTGACATTCTTTCTAGAATATTCCTTGCCCCTTCTCTTTTGGCGCAGTGGGAGAGGACATGGCGGAGAAACAGCAGGTGCATAATTCCAGTAACAACGAGGAAAGCCCGGAGCCATAAAGGTCCCGATCCCGGAGGAGATATATTGCCTCAAATATGTCCTTTGTAGAGATGGCGGAGATGGTGGACATCTTGAAGAGGGCTGACTATGATGGGAAGTATGGACCGTATACCAACCCTAATGTGAGAAAGGCCAAGATCATGTCTAAAGTTGTGAGAAGTCTGCACAGGAATTTTGGAGTACGACACTCCAAGGAGCTATTGAGGAAATGCTGGTCAGACCTGAAATTGAGGGAGCAGGATCAGTACAGAAGGATCAAGAAACTGCTATTAAAAAGTAAGTATTTGGCCTGTGTTCCTATTATTATTATTACTTGCATGCTGCTCCATGTGCTTTTCTTTACTGTTGTACAGTTTTGAATGGCAACTTTCAGGCTCGTGGGCACAGTAATCGGTCGTAGTAAACATCGTTCTTTCGCCCACTAATAATACAATGTTTTTTGCAGATACAGGGTTAACTACATTTGGTCATGCCTATTTGTATTAAAATAAGTTTAGTACATTGTTGTCTAGATGTGTTTGTAACTAGAATGAAATGCAAACTTGATTCAGTGTAATGTAAGGAGAGGACACTCAGCAGCTGTTTACACATCTGGACTCAGGAGCACTAGTGTGGGACACTGGAACAAACTTTTTAGGGTGTCCCATACAGGTGCTCCAGGGGATACTAGGGGTGTCTCCATGTGTGAATATTGTCCAAAAAAGGTAAGTATTCCAGCTTTGGTAAGGGAAAAAATCATGTATTCAGCTTGGGAATGTGCCAAAACAGACAATTGTACCACACTTCCAAGCAATGTTTCATATTCCTATTTCTGGCCTCAAATTTCTGTGTGCTAAGTATACCTTTTGTTTAATTCTCATGGGGGAGAAAAGACTCAGGACATCTGAGGACACCAGGAATCCCCCACCTCCTAAAGAAGGGGAACTCAGCATACCACAACCTGAGGATGTGGAGGAAGGAGAGGTGGATGAAGTGGGTGAAATAGTGACCACAACAGGTCGGTGTCTGAGACCACAGCTTCAGGTAATAGATGTATGCCTGCATATTTATAATACATGGTGTGTTTTTTGATTTTAGGTGATGTGCATGTTGTGGAGGAAAATTCTCATTTCACCAGTGCAAGTGCACAAATCCTAATCCAGGACCTAATGTTATGTAGTCGGGATTTAGATATCATAAAGCAAAAAAACCAATGATGTTGAACAAAAAATGAAGAACACGATTGATGTATTAGGGAGAATCTAAATAACAACAAAATGACACAATTTTAGAATTTTTGGGAGAAATTTCCTAAAGTTTTAATACATTTTAAAAGCCAAATTTTGAAGATGCACACAGTGTGTCAACATGTGCTATCTGCCATCATGGGATATCAATGTACACGTTTTGTGGGTGCAACCCCTTCCTCGCAACTCAAGTAGGTGAGAGGAAGGGGTTGCACCCCCAAAACACGTCCTTTGTTCCCCCATGATGGGAGCTATTAGGCATGGGTTCAGGAGGGGAATCCCCATTTTGAATCCCAATTTTTGTGCATCTTCAAAATTTGGCTTTCACAGGGGTGAGATCACCCCATCTGATGAAGGCAAGATCAACAGTTTTGACATACTCATGTCTGATATTAAGAAAGAAATATAAATGCAGCGCTAATATATAATATATAGTGAAAAAGTCAAAATATCAAAGCATCCCTCAGGGATGAGTGTGAGACTGGTGACAGCTTGTACATCAAACACAAACATAAATTGTGTGAATCATACAAATCATAAAAAAAAACTGTCAAATATACACAAGAAATATATGTGAAATGTCCGTGAAGAAAAGACAACAAAAAACTGTCCGTGAAAACTGTCCGTGGGCTTCTTCATGTAACATTTACCAACATACAGGTGGAATGATGGAAGAATTAGGTACTGTTTTTTGTTGTCTTTTCTTCATGTTTGATATTGCCTTCACTTTTTGTACGTTGAACTTTGTAAGTTCCAGAGTTGTGTATGTTATGATTTGAAACATGCCTGTTAAAGCAAAATATAAAACTATAAATGTCAAACTTAATTAAACAAAGATGTATTTTTGGTGGAAAAATGTTTTATAACGCACATGTGAATGTGCATAGAGTAAAAGTTTTTATACTCAACAATGTTGGCTTCTTCTTTCAATGCTCAATACCAGTTTTGGTATTAAGTTGGTGTTTACAGTGACAATGGGGGTTATTTAATAAAGCAAAATCCACTTGGCACTACAAGTGCACTAAGAGAACCTAGGAGACAGCTAAAAGAAACACAAACAGTAAATCAAATTCAAAGATGATTTCAGATCAAAATAATTTTTAATTTTATAAAAGAATCACAAATTTGCTGGCATAGCAATGGCCCCCCTACCAGTAAAATAGTCCAGATACTTTTGCTGCACATCACGGGTGCTTTGGGGGGGCAAGCCAGGACGGCCAGCTTCCAGGGCTGTCATTGGATTTATGTCCTGAATTGTGGCCTCAGGCCCAACTGAGGCCACGTAATTTGGAGCATTTCTCCTTAAATAATTATGTAGAATACAGCATGCTAGCACTATGCGATTCAATTTATACTGTATGTTGATTGCCGTAAGGAATAGGCGGAACCGGCTGGCCATTATACCAAATGCATTCTCCACCACTCTTCTGGCTCCGGCCAGCTGGTAATTAAAAACCCTCTTCTCCGGGGTGAGGGTTCTCTGGGGGAATGGCCTCATCAGATGTTCACCCAGACCAAATGCTTCATCTGTGACAAACACAAATGGGAGTGCTTCCACGTTCTCTTCAGCAGGTGGCAATTCCAAGCCACCACTCTGGAGACGTCGGTAGAACTCAGTCTGGGCAAAGACTCCACCATCCGACATCCGACATCCGGCCATTCTTCCCCACGTTCACATATAAAAACTCATATGTTACCGACACCACCGCCATCAACACGATACTATGAAACCCCTTATAGTTAAAATAGTATGACCCCGAGTGGGGTGGTTGGAAGATGTGGACGTGTTTCCCATTGATTGCCCCTCTGCAGTTGGAAAAGTGTGAGGCCACAGTCTGCCATTCCTGTTGCGTTGAAGGAAACTGTGGAGTCAAGCCAGAAAAAATAAAATTACTACTTTTGCACATAACATTGCAAGATTAGACACAAACATTCAGCAAAGCCAACAGGCGGTGAAAAACGGGGTCCTGAAATGATCAGGATTATTCTCCTGGATCTCCCGCAACAAAGGCATATGACAGAATTGGTCACGCTGGAGCAACCAATTCTTCATCCATGAACTCCTCCCCACCCTGTTCATGGACTAGGCTTGGGTCAAAGCAAGAACCCCAACACCAAGCCCCCGCACAGCATGAACTCTACAATGAGTACGTAACCGCAACATGGCTTCAAAACGGTCGGCTGGTCAGAAAAAACTAACAGAAAACACTGAACAACAGAAAGGCCTGAGAAGAGCCAGCTGAAAATCAGAAATGAGCGGACAAGAGCGCACTGAAAAACAAATTCGTACTATAATAATACGCACTGAAACCCAGATGCGAACTGACTATACGCACTGAAGAACAGATACGAACCCACAAGCACAAACTGAAGAGCAGTAACGATCTGAAAAGCACGAGGCTGAAAAGCGCGAATTGTCTCTCACCAAACTTCTACTAACACAAGGTAAACACGAGATTAGCAGAAGGAGCCCAAAGGGTGGTGTGCTTCGTATGGAACTTCCCTTTTCTAGTGCCGTCATACGTGTTGTACGTCACCGCGTTCTTGATGGTCGAAAGTTCAGAGAACTTTTGAGTGACCATGTGTATGCAAGCCAAGCTTGAGCGGAATTCCGTCGGAAAAATCATCCAAGGTCTTTCCGACGAAAATTTTGATCGTGTGCACGCGGCATAACTGACACTTTTGACACTTTCTGGGAACCAGTTACACTAATACAGTGATCAGTGCTAAAAATATGAACTGTCACTGTACTAATGACATTGGCTGGGAAGGGGATAAACATGTAGGGCGATCAAAGGGTTAAATGTGTACCTAACCAGTGTTTTTGTGTACTATGTGTGCTGTTTTTACTAAGGGATCTGATGGATTTTATTCCCTGCATTGCAAGGAATGAAAATCTATCAGACCCCTGCTGACAGAACAAAGCTCTGCCTTGTTTACATAGGCAGAGCTCTGATCTGTGTCTCTCCTCACCAATCAACGGGTGCCAGTGGACATCCATTGGCCAGCATCTGCTGATCGGCTTGTGCTGTGTCTAATAACAGCACAGCCTCAGCACCAGCGGCGCATACCCGGAAGTATCAGATCACGCATTAGGTACGTGATCCAGCGCAGGAGAGCCAACTTGCCGCCTTACATCTAAGTGATGTGGTCAGCAAGCAGTTAAGATTAATCTTAAGCAATTTCATTTTAGAAAAAAGAAAATATTTAATATTAGAGCCTGACACTTATAGTCCCGTTGTTAGTCTTAGTACTGTGTTAACATGTTTTTGTAGCCTATCATAACATATTATACATCTTTTTTAGTATAAATCAGGATTTTATTTTCCAGTTACCCTTGCTGTAAGGGAAGGTAGGGCAGAGCTGGATCCACATTCTGTAACAGATTTGCAAGTCCAGAAGCTGTCAATGTTCCAGCATAAAACATCCGCCAAACCTTCTCTCAGGTGCCAAAACCCAGAGATGTGTTTAAATGACAGCTGGAACTTCCAGCGATTAATGGTTATATGATGTCGGGGACCAAGCTGACGTAACTCTCGGCGAGAATTGCAGAGGAGAGAGAAGGTACCTGTTGGAAAAAGGTACCGGCTCCCAGAAAAAACAACAAATACGTAAGAGGGAGAGGAGGGAGAGCGGGCAGTAGTTTCACTTTCACTTTTAAATGAAGGTCTGCTTTAAGGTTTAATTAATAAGGCAGTATGAAGGACATTATGACCTAGGGCTAAGAAAGACAATGATAACTTGTGAATTGTCTGGAAGGCACTTTACACCACAAGAGAAAATATTGGAATGTTTAAACAAACAGGGGACATACCATATGGCTAACTTGGCAACTTTTGCCCAGCAGCTAATTGTTCCTTCTTTCTTTCCATGAAACACTCTAAAAAGTAGCTACCAATTCTTATTCATGGAGAGGTATGTAAATCTCAAGAAGAATATCATTAGTCACCAGATTGTCACCAAACACCTGAATAACATATCCATGATCCTCTTAGACAACGTTTACATTATTGTGCATTTTCCTCACATTTTGGTGTAGGGCGATAATCTCAAATGCTACCTGTTATTTTCTCAGAATCTCTTGATCAGCTACAACATATATTGTTTCATATTTGATCTATTTATCCAGGAACATTTACCAACAGAGGTGTAGTCTGAGCATAATTTGAATCAATGTTCCGCAATGTAGGTCCTCACACTCCAAATAGTAGTAGTTAGTAGTTTTGTTGATCTTAAAAATCACATCTGAAGCAAAATATGAGAAACACCATGACAGTGCACAGGGCTAGAACAGGTATATCTATAGTTAAAAATACTGTGTTTCGCCGAAAATAAGCCCTACTGTGGTTTTTGGGGAGGGCTGCAATATAAGCCCTACCCCAAAAATAAGTCCTCATGCACATGGACGTTTTTACAGCCGCGTTTTTTAACGTTTTTTACAGCTTAAAAACGCCTGTCTATGTTAGTCTATGGCTTCATGCCCACCTAGACGTTTTTGAGCTGCAAATAGCTTAGGCGTTTTTAAGCTGTAAAAAAAACCCAGGACCAGTGCGTTCCGAGGAGCGGCGCTAGAGCTGTAAAAACGCGAAACGCGGAAAAATGCGCAAAAACGCGACCGCTGCGTTTTTTCGCGTTTTTTAACTCCGCCGTTTTTTGGTTAAAAAGAGATGATTGGACACTGTAATCTCTGTAAAAACAGGAATTTCCTGTCTGGACATTAGATTACCCAAGAGTCCTTTGCACAGCCGTGTGACTGTGGTGATTTTGGCTTCAGGATGGCTAGTGCTAGTGCAGTCTCTCAAGTGGAATTAATAAATGCGGTACAGGCCCATCCAGAACTGTGGGATGTGGCACATCCACTGCATGGAGACCACATCCGGAAGGTGAAAGTCTGGGAGGACATATGTGCTGCGATTACCCCTGGCTGGGAACAAATCAGAAATGCGGAAAGAAAGGAGATAAGTAAGTCTATTTTCCTTGAATGCATGATCTGTTTGTGTGTAATGTAAATGAAGATTGCATATTTAACCCTTTGTTTTCCATGTTATTTTAGGCAAAATTATGCAGCGGCGCTGGAAGTCCCTACGTGACCGTGTCAGGAGGGACCTCACGGATGAAGACAAGGCGGCACGTAGCGGAGCACCAGCGCCAACCAAAAAAAAACATGTTTACCACACCAATCTCCAATTCCTCAGGCAAAATATGCAGAGCCATACCAGACCGTAAGTTTTTTTCATATATTTGCCTATGTACATTGCTTTTCAGGCAGTATGTTCCATGGCTATTGTAACCACTTTGAGAACGCCACATGTACATATTCGTCGGCAGAATGGCACGGCAGCACAAATGGGCGTACCTGTACGTCCCTTTTAAGTTGCCGCCTTGGCGGCGCGCTTTCCCATTTTGAGGTCCATGAGTCCGACAGCGGGTCCTGCGGACTCAATGTCCGCGGGCACACCGGCGATCGTCTCAGGGAGAGGAAGAGGTCAATGCCAGTGTAATTTTTACAGTATGTCATTGCAATTTCAATCGCACTGATCGCTGTAAAAATGACAATTTTTCCAAAAATGTGTCCAAATTGTCCAATGTGTCGGCCGTATTGTCGCAGTCATGCTAAAAATCGCTGATCTTCCCCATTACTAATTTAAAAAAAATTGCAATCATTGCAATTTTAATCGCACTGATCGCTGTAAAAATGACAATTTTTCCAAAAATGTGTCCAAATTGTCCAATGTGTCGGCCGTATTGTCGCAGTTATGCTAAAAATCGCTGATCTTCCCCATTACTAATTAAAAAAAATTTGCAATCATTGCAATTTTAATCGCACTGATCGCTGTAAAAATGACAATTTTTCCAAAAATGTGTCCAAATTGTCCAATGTGTCGGCCGTATTGTCGCAGTCATGCTAAAAATCGCTGATCTTCCCCATTACTAATAAAAAAAAATGGTCCGGACAAAAGTAGTTACGTTTATACAATTTGTATTGTTTGCAGGACAACTTCAAATTTTAGACTCGGAGAGGTCGATGAGGAAGATACAGAGCTTCAGAGACCAAACAGTCCAATGACCACCTCTGGATCTCCACGACCGATCAGCGAGGGAGTTGTTGAGGGCACAGATGAGGTAACTGCTTCGGTCTGCCTGTCTATCTCATTGTCTGTCTGTTCATGTACATGTCAATGTAAACATTTTTGTTCTTTTGCAGGAATCGAGGGCTGTGGAAACACCATCTCCTGGCAGTTTTCAAAGTGGAGAGCAGCGCGGTCGTGGCGGTGTTCGTGGCCGTGGGCGTGGACGTCAGGCGAGGGGCGGCTATAATCCCGAGGCTGATGACAGGGTGCTAGCACTGCTGCAGGAAGTGCGGCAGGAGAGGCGCAGTATGGATGCCTTTTTAGACACCAATAACCCACGCGCCTGCTTCTGCAGCAGCCTTTACCACATCCTGGAGGACATTGGGGGAGACCAAGAGAAACTTTGTATGGATCGCATGTACGCTATTGCAATGCAATACAGACATGCAAAATTGAGTGGCGGGCCACCTTCATGCGATCCATATAATGTTTCTCATGATCCCCCAATGGCCCCTGGGACCTCAGCAGTGCTAGCACCCCACTCTCACTATCAGCCCCCTCCTCAACGCCAACCACCACCTATGCCGTCCCAGACCTCATACCATAGCCTGCAAGCGTATGCTGATTTTCCACCTTCCACCTCCCATTTTCAGCCCTCATACCCTCTACCCCGCTACCAGCAGGATTTTGGGAGTGATCGCCAGGCCCAACCATTACCCCGCCCCCAATCCCCACATCCCCAATGCAATCAACCATCCACCACCACCTATCAACAGTTGTGATCCCCAAATAAAATCTTTTTTTTCTTGAAATACCAGTTGTGATCCCAATCCTTTATTTTATTTTTTATTTTTTTTGAAAAGTCTTTTATATGATGCACAACAGCACTCCTTTGCACTCTGCTTGCCCTGAAGGCAGAGTGCAAAGGACTCTATCGTACTCTGCCTTCGGACAAGCGTAAGCTTGCTCTTTTTTGGGCTTAGCCTAGGCTTACCCCGAAGGCAGAGTCAAATTGACTTGTAGAACAATCGTTGACAAATGGACCAAAAAATAACAAACTTCATGTTTGAAATGCTTTATTTCAAAAAACACAAGACAGCAAAGGTAGATGTATTGCAAATATTTTTTAGATATAATCATTCTGCCATGATACCTCTCCATCAGGGGATTCAAAAAATTCTGCAAATTGGTTTCGAATGCTCATGACACGTGCAGTTGAACGCAAGTCCATAAATTGAACCCTCTGAAGTTGTCTAATGGGCTCCTGTTCAACATTATTTCTGTCACTGTCCCGCAGAAAATTGTGCATAACGCAGCATGCCAGGACGACTTGAATGGCGTTGTCAACATCCAATTGCATACTTGTCAGCAAAACTCGCCATTTGGGCGTGCACACCCCGAATGCATATTCAACAACACGGCGTGCACGGCTGAGCCGATAATTGAAAATTTTTTGTTGTCGGCTGAGACCAGTGCCACTGTATGGCCTCATTAGATTTTCAGCCAGTCCAAAGGCCTCATCTGCCACCATGACTAATGGCAAGCTGGGTTCTTCAGTGCAGGGTAGAGGCCTGCTTTCAGGAATATTGAGTCGTCCCTCATGTAGACGACGTCCGAAGGCCGACTCGCGGAATATGCGGAATATGCTTCCATATGCTCCCACATCTACAAACAGAAATTTGAGGTGTGCATCGGACAATGCCAGGAGGACCACCGAAAAATATTTTTTGTAATTAAAATATGAAGATCCAGAGTGGGGAGGCTTCTTCACCCTGATGTGTTTCCCATCAAGGGCTCCTATACAATTTGGGAACTGAGTTTTTTCCCAAAAAGTGTCCACAACTGATTCCCAGATGTCTTCGGTTGGCTCTGGCATTACAACGTTATGCAATTCCTCCCATATTGCCACACATGTTTCCTTTATTATTTTTGAGACCGTTGAGAGGCCAAGGAGGAAGTAGTGATGCAAGGAAGCATAACTTTGTCCCGTGGCAAGGAACCTAAGATAACATAATACATTTAGTTATTGAAAGAGTAAAGCATAAACATAAGTCCTAACCCTACCCTTAAACCTAACCCTATCTCCTAACCCTAACCCCTAACCCTAACTCCTAACCCTAACCCCTAACCCTAAACCCTAAACCCTAACCATAACCCCTAACCCTAACCCCTAACCCCTAACCCCTAACCCTAACCCTAACCCCTAACCCTAACCCCTAACCCTAACTCCTAACCCTAACCCCTAACCCTAACCCTAACTCCTAACCCTAACCCTAACCCTAACCCCTAACCCTAACCCCTAACCCTAACCCTAACCCTAACTCTAACCCCTAACCCCTAACCCTAACTCCTAACCCTAACTCCTAACCCTAACCCTAACACCCTAACCCTAACCCCTAACCCTAACCCCTAACCCTAACCCTAACCCTAACCCCAGCTCCTAACCCTAACCCCTAACCCTAACCCTAACCCCTTACCCTAACCCTAACCATAACCCCTAACCCTAACTCCTAACCCTAACCCCTAACCCTAACTCCTAACCCTAACCCCTAACCCTAACCCCTAACCCTAACCCCTAACACTAACCCCTAACCCTAACCCTAACCCCTAACCCTAACCCTAACCCATATCCCTAACGCTAATTCCTAACCCTAACCCCTAACCCTAACCCTTAACCCTAACCCCTAACCCTAACCCCTAACCCTAACCCTAACTCTAACCCCTAACCCCTAACCCTAACCCCTAACCCCTAACCCTAACTCCTAACCCTAACCCTAACTCCTAACCCTAACCCCTAACCTTAACCCTAACCCCCTAACCCCTAACCCTAACCCTAACTCCTAACCCCTAACCCTAACCCCTAACCCTAACCCCTAACCCTAACCCTAACTCCTAACCCTAACTCCTAACCCTAACCCCTAACCCTAAACCCTAACCCCTAACCCTAACCCCTAAACCTAACCGTAACCCTAACCCCTCCTCCCATATGTGTATTCACTTACCTGAGTGTCACTAGCATCCGTTCCTCCGGTGACACAGAGCTACGCATCACAGTGTCCATCCTTGTGAGCCTTGGCCTGAGCCTCTCCAACAGGTCATCAAAGAGCGGCACTGACATCCTTGTAAAGTTGAAGAACTTTGTTGGATATGAGCGCAGTTGGGAATAAATATTGCCAAAGTACCCCGTAGAAAACCGATTGGATACCATTGGATGCACTCAAAATAGACGTCTGCTGCTTCTCTCCTCCTCCTGTCTCATTCTCCACTGCCTCCGCAACACAATCAGAAGGATTGCCTCATCGATCTTTTGCATGACAGGATCCATATTTCTCAGAAAAATACTGAAATATACTGAAAAATCTGAAACACTCTGAAACACTCTCTCCTCTCTCTCTCTCCTACCAAAATGGCACCGACACATGCTCATTAACATATTTTCTTTCTGAGCATTGTGGGAAATTTGGGAGTGTATATAGCTGAAAGATGTGTTTTTCATTAAAAAACGCTACTTAGCGCTAACGCGGAAAAACGTGCAAAAACGCTAATCCAAAACGCGGTAAAAATCGCGTTTTTAACGCCGGTTTTTCCAGGCGTCAAACCTAGCTTTACAGCTGGTTTTTTTAAACGTCCATGTGCATGAGGACTTTGTCCTAGTTTAAAGTGGTTGTAAAATCCTAAAATGCACTGTAATACAGTTTTATATAATGTAAACTGTGTATATTTCTGTAATACATTACTTAAACCCCATTAAAAATCTGTGGAATGACTTCTGGAACCCATAAATGGTCACCATCAATTTTTACTGAATTTGAGCAGTTCTGCAAAGAAGAGTGGGCAAATATTGAAAAGTCTAGATGTGCAAAGTTAGTAGAGACATATCCCAACAGACTAAGGGCTGTACACAAAGCAAAATGTGGTCCAGCAAAATACTGACATAAGGGGGTGATCCTTTTTCCAACTCTGATTCTGTTTTTTCTGACATGTTGGTGTTATATCTTTCACTTGTATATTATAAGTTGCACTAATAAATACAGCTAGATAAAACAATAACGATAAACAATGTCTGTAATCATTTCAGTCTGCAAAGCAACACAATGTGATTATTTGAAAGGGGGAGGGATAATTATTTTTTATACTCACTGTATGTAGTCCAGAATCCACAGAATTTAGATATTTTTCCCTGCTAGAAACTGAAATCTTTTTTGAACATTATTTTACTTTGGAAAAGTGTATACAAAATGCAAAAGGTGTGCATATAAATAATTCATTTTGTGCTTTGTCAGGTCATATTCTATAAGTATTGGTGCACGTTAAACCACACATACAATATATGTATCTTTAAAGCCCAATTCCAGCTCCTCCTTTTTTTCACATGAGGCACAGGGTAATTTTCCTCTTCACCTGTCCACTGGCCAATCTGTAATGATTCAGAGAATGCTGCTGATGTGATTACAACATTGCACCATTGCGCTGTGAGCCAAGGGCGGAGTGATGATGCCCCCACAGGGGCATGTTCATGATGCTCAGGGCTCACAGGAAGTGGGTTAAATAATGTCCCAGGAAAAGAACCAATGATGGACTATGGAATAGTGAGTTTTCGAAGGATACATTTTTTGCGAGAGCTGCTTTTATTTATTTTATTATATATATATATATATATATATATATATATATATATTTTTTTTTTTTTTAGAAAGGTTGGGCTAGCCCAAAAATACATACAGTGGGGACAGAAAGTATTCAGACCCCCTTAAATTTTTCACTCTTTGTTATATTGCAGCCATTTGCTACAATCATTTAAGTTCATTTTTTTCCTCAATAATGTACATACAGCATCCCATATTGACAGAAAAACACAGAATTGTTGACATTTTTGCAGATTTATTAAAAAAAAGAAAAACTGAAATATCACATGGTTCTAAGTATTCAGACTCTTTGATGTGACACTAATGTATTTAACACAGGTGCTGTCCATTTCTTCTGATCATCCTTGAGATGGTTCTACACCTTCATTTGAGTCCAGCTGTGTTTGATTATACTGATTGGGCTTGATTAGGAAAGCCACACACCTGTCTATATAAGACCTTACAGCTCACAGTGCATGTCAGAGCAAATGAGAATCATGAGGTCAAAAGAACTGCCTGAAGAGCTCAGAGACAGAATTGTGGCAAGGCACAGATCTGGCCATGGTTACAAAAAATTTCTGCTGCACTTAAGGTTCCTAAGAGCACAGTGGCCTCCATAATCCTTAAATAGAAGACGTTTGGGACGACCAGAACCCTTCCTAGAGCTGGCCGTCCGGTCAAACTGAGCTACCGGGGGAGAAGTGCCTTGGTGAGAGAGGTAAAGAAGAACACAGAGATCACTGTGGCTGAGCTCCAGAGATGCAGTTGGGAGATGGGAGAATGTTGTAGAAAGTCAACCATCACTGCAGCCCTCCACCAGTCAGGGCTTTATGGCAGAGTGGCCCGATGGAAGCCTCTTCTCAGTGCAAGACACATGAAAGCCCGCATGGAGTTTGCTAAAAAACACCTGAAGGACTACAAGATGGTGAGAAATAAGATTCTCTGGTCTGATGAGACCAAGATAGAACTTTTTGGCCTTAATTCTAAGCAGTATGTGTGGAGAAAACCAGGCACTGCTCATCACCTGTCCAATACAGTCCCAACAGTGAAGCATGGTGATGGCAGCATCATGCTGTGGGGGTGTTTTTGAGCTGCAGGGACAGGACGACTGGTTGCAATCGAGGGAAAAATGAATGCGGCCAAGTACAGGGATATCCTGAATGAAAACCTTCTCCAGAGTGCTCAGGACCTCAGACTGGGCCAAAGGTTTACCTTCAAACAAGGCAATATTACCCTAAGCACACAGCTAAAATAACGAAGGAGTGGCTTCACAACAACTCCGCGACTGTTCTTGAATGGCCCAGCCAGAGCCCTTACTTAAGCCCAATTGAGCATCTCTGGAGAGACCTAAAAATGGCTGTCCACCAATGTTTTCCATCCGACCTGACAGAACTGGAGAAGATCTGCAAGGAGGAATGGCAGAGGATCCCCAAATCCAGGTGTGAAAAACTTGTTGCATCTTTCCCAAAAAGACTTATGGCTGTATTAGATCAAAAGGGTGCTTCTACTAAATACTGAGCAAAGGGTCTGAATACTTAGGACAATGTGAAATTTAAGTTGTTATTTTTTAATAAATCTGCAAAAATTTCAACAATTCTGTGTTTTTCTGTCAATATGGGGTGCTGTGTGTACATTAATGAGGAAAAAATGAACTTAAATGATTTTAGCAAATGGCTGCAATATAACAAAGAGTGAAAAATTTAAGGGGGTCTGAATACTTTCCGTCCCCACTGTAAATACATCCATAAGTAAATAAATCCATAAATAGACTTTTATATAAGACTGCAATTGGATCATTAACGGTGGTCTTAAGCTGTGAAGGACTATGTGATGTCGAATACTGTACTGGTTCTCTGAGCACATAGCATTCCGCAATCAATTGGTATCAATTTGACATTTATCTGATTTGACCAAAAGTGTGTGCAGTTTATACCTGTCACATGTTTTTTTTTTTTTAAATAACAGACTTACTTTAAATTTTCAAAACATTAACAGAAAACTGCAAAATGTCAGTCCCAAAATCATTTTTTTTATTATTATTGCACCCTTAGCTAATTTAGTTTTGGAATATAAATTTAATCTGGAGGCTGAAGATCCTAGGCACAGTCCTTTACCTAATTACGTCAAAGCTGCATGTCCAAAAAGTTAGTTGTGTGTTATGGATTTCCTTTAAGTGATTGCCACCTAGTGGAAAAAGTATAAGTTACACGGAATCAAATGATTTCCCAAAACTGAACTCAAATCAGCAAGACAAACCCCAAAAGCCGTAATAGAAAAGGATCCAAATAAAAGATAAACTACATAAAAAACGGCTAAATATTATTTCACAATGTAATACTTTTAAAAAATGTAATTGTCAATACAAAATGTTTATCAAAGCTATGCACGACGCTAAAATTATTTTAGTCTACACAAAAAAGAATAATCTAAATTTTTTTTGTACGTATATAAAAAAATGAGACTATGTCCATTGAAATAAATACTAAATATGTAAAGATTCAAGGCCCATTCACACCTTGGCATTTTAGTGTTGCTTTAATGCAAGCAAGCTAATGTGCGTTTTTTTTACATTTTAAAGCGGAACTACACTGCATCTAATTATTATTATTATAGAGGATTTATATAGCACCAACAGTTTGCGCAGCGCTTTACAACATGAGGGCAGACACTACAATTACAATACAATTCAATACAGGAGGGGTCAGAGCTTACAATCTAGAAGGGAGGGACAAGTGGAAACAAAGGTAATAACTGTGAGGGATGAGCTCATCACCACAAACCAAAAATGCTATTTAACCACTTCAGCCCCAGAAGGATTTACTCCCTTAATGACCAGGCCATTTTTTGCGATACGGCACTGCATTGTTTAACTGACAATTGCGCTGTCGTGCGATGTTGTACCCAAATAAAATGGATGTCCTTTTTTCCCCACAAATAGAGCTTCCTTTTGGTGGTATTTGATCACCTCTGCGTTTTTTATTTTTTGCACTATAAACAACAAAAGACTGACAATTTTGAAAAAAAAAAAAAAAACAATATTTTTCACTTTCTGCTATAATACATATCCAAAAAAAATATATAAAAAACTAATTTATTTAGTTTAAGCCAATATGTATTCTGCTACATATTTTGGGTAAAAAAAACGCAAAAAGCGTATATTGATTGGACTGCGCAAAAGTAATAGCGTCTACAAAATGGGGGATAGTCTTTTATTTTTTTTTAATTGTTTTTACTAGCAATGGCGGTGATCTGCAATTTTTAGCAGGACTGTGACAATGCGGCCGACAAATCTGACCCCAAGTGACACTTTTTTTGGGGACCAGTGACATTATTACAGTAATCAGTGCTAAAAAAAAATGCACTGATCAATGTATAAATGACACTGGCAGGGAAGGGGTTAACACTAGGGGGCGATGAAGGGGTTAACTGTGTTCCCTGGGTGTGTTCTAACTGTGTGGGGGATGGGCTTGCTAATTACTAGGAACAGCAGATCTCTGAGTTGTCCCCTGTCAGAACGGGGATCCGCCTTGTTCACATAGACATATCCCCGTTCTGCCTCTCTGTACCGCGATCATGGGTGGCTGGCGGACATCGAGTCTGCTGGACCTGCGGGAGGGCTCCCTCGGAGCGCGGCGGGCACTCGCACACTCCCACAATACCACATGCATGGACCGATGTACAGGTACGTCGGTCTGCACAGCCGAGCCACCTTGCCTCAGTATATATGTAGAAGGCGGTCGACAAGTGGTTAATTAATTTTTAATATTCAAAGCAAACTCACCCATTTATCCATGTCTCAAAGCTTTTTTGCTGAGAAATCACTTTGAAAAATAGCCCTAGCATTTTTAGGGATCGCCAGCTTGAGTAAGGGCAGATGATTTATGTAGCATTTACTTCCCGGAATTCATCTAATCTTAGCTCAGGCATGCAGGCAGGAGGGTGTGCTAAGCTGGGAAAACCCCTCCTCCCCTCCTGAAGACTCCTAGGATGTATTACATCATAACAAATGGAAATACACTATTTTTGGCATTGCAGTGCACCAGCACACATGGTAGTGTGTTACCGTGACTTGTGAAGCACTGCAACCCACATGCTTTAGAGCTGCATTTGCTTTGTGCATTGGGGTGCCATGCAAAATGAATATCAATATTCGTGTTATCACAGTAGAAAGTTGGGAGTGGACCCATATAGTTTGTGTTCTTTCTAAAGCAGCCACCAATTAGAAAAACCTGGTCCCTGCTACCTGCTGCAGAAAGGAACCCTTGTTCTTTGTAGAAAAGCAGTGGCCTTTCTACAGAAGTCCAACACACGCTCTGATGAGTCAGACCTATAGATCTTCAATCAGTAAAGCTCATGATACCTACTGATCTGAGAGCTCTGGCTCTGAGTGATCACTTCTTGCCCACAGAGAGTAAGGGTCCCACTCAGCAGCATGCTGGAAGGGCATATGCTTTTCTACTCAGGTTGTGGCTGATTTGTAAAGAAAATAAAATGTTAAGCTTACCACACACATTACAATCTGACCGTACAATGTCCTTTATATCTACTAACAACTATGTAGTGCAAGGTCTGCTTGATTGGATGCTCAATGATTGGATAATTAAGGTAGGTATTCATATTACATAGTTTTGGTAAATCTAAGATTGATTGTATAAAGTCTTTTAGACTGTAATGTGTATGGTACGTTCAATAGTGTTTTAAAGTACAATTTAGGGTATGATAATTGCTTTCTGCTTTTATGTTTTGCAGCGATATATTGTTGTCATATTTGGTATTTATTTAGTCTCATCTTTTTAATTTAATAAATGGAGATCATCTCTTTTAATGGCTTTTTAACCGTATAACCTAGATATATACGGCGGCAAGGTGGCTCGGCTGCACCAGATCACGTACCTAGACACTTCCAGGTAGGGGGCGCGCACACGCGTTGCCGGTGACTTGGCTGTGCTGTGATTAAACACAGCAGATGTCGATCGCTGGGTGCCAGCCAATGGATTAGCGCCGGTGATCGTCATGAATTTACATAGGAAAGGGCTCTGCCTATGCAAAGCAGAGAATAAAATCTATTACTTCCCCTAGTAAAAGCACCTCCTACAGTACACCAAAACACTGGCTAGGCACACATTTAACCTTTTGATTGCCCTAAATGTTTATCCCCTTCCCAGCCAGTGTCATTAGTACAGTGACTGTGCATACTTTTAGCACTGATCACTGTATTAGTGTCACTGGTTCCCAAAAAGTGTCAAAAGTGTCAGTTAGTGTCCGAAGGTCCACCACAGTCCTACTATAAGTAGCTGATTGTCACCATTACCAGTAAAAAATAAATAAATACAAATTCCAGGATATATACACCAGTTTGTAGACGTTGAAAGACTTTTGCACAAACCAATCAATATACGCTTATTGGGATTCTTTTTACCAAAAATGTGTAGCAGAATACACATCCCTGAGGAAGTCACGTGACCAGTGACGCAATGCGTCCGGTGGAGCCATGTGACATCAGTTCCAGTGGCGTTTTTTACGGAAGTGCGGTGAGGAGTCGAGTGTTTAACTATTCTCATTGTTTCTTACTGCGATTTTTATTCTTACTTCATGTAAGCAGCTTCTTTTACTTAATAAATTTACTTTTGGCAATATTGCACTAAGGCTGTTCTTTGTTTCCTTTGAGCACCATTTATACAAGAAGTGCCATTTCTTGGAGTGAGCTGTTTCCTCTACATATGGAGTTTCCCAAGATGTTTTGATACCAAGATCTGGACATAGTTCTTCGTCTTCACTTGGGATCTGGATGTCTTTACAGATCCATCAGCAGGGTTCCTTATCTGACTATCTGATGAGTCTTGTTTGACCTTTGGGTCATTTTTGGACGTGAGCGGCCAATTCATAAATTTAATAGTCGATGTTTGGATTGATGTGTTCTCTGTTTTTTCTTTGATCAAGCCACTCCTGTGAGATTTTTATCTCTATATGAACTGACTCCTACCATTGGGCTTTAGTTGGTCTTTTATTAACATTTATTTATTTGTATGTTTTGGAAACTTATCATGTTCATTCTTTAAGTTCATGGCACGTTATTGAATAAGCGCACCACTCTTATTTATTCCTTCTAAATTTAACAAGAAGTTCAATTTTGAAAATTTTTTATTGGAAGTGTTTTATAGCAAAAAGTAAAAAATATTGTTTTTTAAAAAAAAAACAAAAACATAATAAATGCAGTGGTGATCAAACACCACCAAAAGAAAGCTCTATTTGTGGGAAAAAAGGGACATGAAATTTATTTGGGTGCAGTGTCGCATGACTGCGCAATTGTTAGTTAAAGTAACGCAGTACCATTTAGCAAGAAATGGCCTGGTCATGATGAGGGATAAATCTTCAGAAGTCAGGTGGTTAAAGCGGATGTTCACTTGGGCTTTAAAAATCATTACAGCTTACCAATTTAGACTTAATCATAAACAATGCTCCAAGAATATTCCTCTCACTCTGAAATGCATGGTGATTCCTAATATGTGTTTTACAATCACTGATTATTTATGGTATGCATGTGTGTCCTAGATGCTGATATTTTTATGTACACTATATGCATGTTTGCATTGGATGGGGTGGTTTAGCAATACATTTACATGTATTTTATTGAATAATAATTTTTTTTAACACTTTATATATATTTTTTTAAGTTGATATCACAAGGGGGCAGACAAGAAAAGATCATGGAGATCTTTCCCCACACTTCATCCTAACATTATTTTCCTTGTCCCTAAAAAGACACTTTCAGCACTAAAGCGGTCAGGTAGCTTTACAGCCAAATCACTTCTATGATACACAGCAGATCCAGTAGAAAAAATATTCAAATTAAACAAGTAATGTAATGTAAGTAATGTATAAAAACAGGTAATATTTTTATACATATGTGGTAAGAAATTCAAAGTAACATTTTAATTGTCTCAATTTTTTACTATATACCTGTTATAAGGTACTGTATAGATGATAAAATGATATTTCCTAAGACATGAAGACACATGCCTACCTGGAAGAAGTTAATCACCTCTGTCCTTTGAGTCCCTATTGTACAACAGCTTGTTGTTACATGCAGGCATATCAATTATTATATTTACTTTTACCTAAAAACCACGTTGTAAGACTAATTTCCTAATACCTAAGGAAACTAATTCCTGTAATTATTTTTATTCAGTTGTCAAAAGAGGAACCATATGTGTGTACCCCATCTTTCCCAATTATAGACACAAACCATTACTCAGTTTAATCTCTTAGTCAAGTGCCCTTTAATCAAGGAATTTCGTGATTAAACCTGGAGCAGACCAAATTACATCTGAGCTACGGGTCACAGATTAAAGAGCTATCATAGACCTTAAGGTTCACTTAAAAGTCACCTAAGTGAAGTTTTTAACTAAAATGGTAATTGAGACTATTAGAAAATTTATAAATATCAATAAGCGAATTTGACATTATTATTACATTACTAGTTTAAATAAAATGTCATTATCAGCGTGATTCCATTCCAAAATGATATTTTACCATAATTATAATAATTTAAAAAATGTAATAAAAATATTTATTTCTAAAATTAAGATAGTATTTTTGATACATGAAAGTTTTTAATTTAAATAAAATCAGGAAGCGACCAAGGTGTGCACTTACTAAAATACTGGATAAATTAATACTATTACTAGTTAATTAAATTGCATTGCATCTATTGTAAGTCAATAACCTCATGTTTTTATTTATATGAATATAAGAATTATTTTTTGGGAGGAATGTCTATTTACATATTTGTATATTATAAATGATCCTGACCCATTTGGTAAAGGATATACAGCAATTTCAAATCATACTGCTGGACAATATTTTTACTCAGCATAAAAGCCCAAGATGAAAAATGTATTTCAAACAAAATAAAACAGAAGAACAAAACCCATTTTTGTGTTGTGGCTTTCACTGCATTAAACATATCTGGGATTATAACCCAGAGATACTATGTATGTAAGTCCTTTCATAAACTCAACTTTTGTAATACTTAGTAGACATGTGCATTTGTTTTCGTCCGAATGCATTTTCGTCTGAATTTTGGGTATTTTCGTTATCGTTTTAACAAACGATAACGAACGTGCAGAATCCAAAAATCGAAAGATCCGACATAAACAAATGCTTTATTTTCGTTTTCGTTGCGACAACAGTTCGATATAGATAGGAGATTCGACATGACGCTGACAATAGCGATCTGTGTCCATCGAACCTGTGGTTGAATGTGCCTAACCTTAGCTCTATTACTCCAAGGTTATTCTACATAGAGAGAAAAGATTCGACATAGAGAGAAAAGATTCGACATTATAGAGAAAATAGCAAAAAAGGTCGAATGTGCCAAACCTAACTCTATTAGTCCAAGATTATTCGACATAGAGAGAAAAGATTTGACATGAAGATTTGACGAAGCAGTCACCGCGAACGGGCATTTATGGTCAAATGCTCCGCCCATAGGCTATAGAAGAATTCTAATGTTGATTGACTAGTAATAATAATTAATAAATATAATTATTACTAGTGTCATACAACATTAGAATTCTACTATAGCTTGTAGGCGGAACATTCGACCGAAAATGTACGATTGTGGCATTGTACAGTTTAGCTGCTCCGTCGAATCTTCTTAGAACATTCGACAGACACCATAAGCCTTCAATGACAGATTCGACCTTAATTATTTCAGATTTTCAACTGAGCAGTTTAGCTGCTCCGTCGAATCTTCTTAGGACATTCGACAGACACCATAAGCCTTCAATGACAGATTCGACCTTAATTATTTCAGACTTTTGGACGAATGCATTTTTTAACAAAACTAAATAAATAAAAACGAATTTTGGGAGTAACGAAATAAATGTATTTTTCGGACAAAAACGAAATTCCGATGCAAAATATTTCAGTGTGCACATGTCTAATATTTAGTGGTGAGGTGGGAAGTTTTATAAAGTAGACCAAAGGACAATGCAGACTTATGCCCTGTACACACGATCGGACATTCCGACAACAAAATCCATCAGATTTTTTCAGACGGATGTTGGCTCAAACTTGTCTTGCATACACACGGTCACACGGTCCGAACGTCAAGAACGTGGTGACGTACAACATGTACGACGAGCCGAGAAAAATGAAGTTCGATAGCCAGTGCGGCTCTTCTGCTTGATTTTGACCATGCGTGGCACTTTGTGCGTAGGAATTGTCTACACACGATCGGAATTTACGCGAACGGATTTTGTTGTCGGAAAATTTTAGATCCAGCTCTCAAACTTTGTGTGTCGGAAATTCCAATGGAAAAAGTCCGATGGAGCCTACACACGGTCGGAATTTCCGACAACAAGTTCTGATCACACATTTTCCGTCAGAAAGTTCAATCGTGTGTACGGGGCAATACTGCCTGTATGGAGGTCCCAAAGGACAAAAGGGCCCATTACTTCACAGCAGATCACAAGCAATTCTCTGTTGAAGCACCAGGGACACATCGGGATAATGAAAAGCTCAAAACCTGATGCAGCTGCCACCAATGACGCCACTTTTTTTTTGTGCTTACTACACATAAGCAGGTAAATGGTGTAAATCCTGACAACACCCCTCTAAGCACCAATGGCACAGTAACAAGGTGAACACAAAGGCAGAGTTAGTTTTCAGCATCAAAGCTGTATTCTCAATAAGGGGTTACAAAATTGAATTCCCAAGCATCAATGATCTCCAACCTTTTATGTGCAGTTAACCAAACCTTAACACTTACAGTGGATGTAAACCCACTCTCATTATTTCTAAATTACTTCCATAGTGCTAGTGCTATCTAAAATGATATACATGCCTCCTGCATGTATCCTTACCTGTCAAAAATCTCCCCTTTAGCTGTTTGGAGCCTTGCAATACTCCAGATTCTGTGGGCAGGTCTGCTGTCCAGGGCTCGGTGGGTGGAGTTGTGATGTCAGTAGACTCCCCGCCCATCTCTACACTCCCCTTGGCCAGGTATCAATATTTCTTACACTGAACCTCTGCTGGTCTTGTGGATTATGCCTCATAATCACTAACATCCAGTCAAAACCCAGGAAAGTCACCACATGACTTCAGCATGGCAAATCATGCTGAAGTGTGGAGCAGCCAATCCTGGGAGAGCTGGAGAAGAAAGGAGGGGGAGTGTGAAGTACACAGAATGCCTCTTTCACACTCCTTGCATGAGATAAGAAAATGACCTGTCAGTCATAGCAAGGAGGAGGAAACTGAGCTGGATTAACTCTTTGTGGCAAGACTGGGCACAGATGAAATGACATCCTCTGCTGTAACAGATATGAGTCTTAATTTAAAAAAAAATTGGGGGGTTTACATCCACTTTAAAGTGTATTACTAGCCGATAAGATAAGTAAGGAATTCCGAAAGAATTAGAACCCTTGTAAGGTTTATGGTACTGTCTTTGTCCCCACTGGGGAGATTCACCTTCTCTAATTTTTCTGAGGACCACTGCCAATAGGAGAAAAAGTGATAAAAGATCAAAAGTGTTATGGTTTTCCCCTAAATAGAATATGAAGGAAATCTTCCAATAGAGACACCTGAAATCAGAGATGTCTAAAAGGAGATTTTCATTCTGGAGAGATGTTATCTTATTTCCTGACGTTTCTTAGGGACAGAAATGTGGGGAAATATTCTCAATGCTAACATTCACACATAAATATGTGCGAGGGATTTACCATGCCTAGTCTGACCTTCCACTAACACTTAACTATTAATGTAGCCCTTAAAATTGATATTAAATGTATCTTTACCTTAAAGTGTATCTATGGTCAAAATTTAAAATATTTTTTTTTTTTTTTATAACTTCCACATTGAATTTTCATTATTTCTAGCCTACTCCTTTTAATCTGAATGATCTTGAAGTTTGTAAACTTACTTTGTGAAGATCCTTACATGTTTACTTCATTGAATTCTATGACATGTATTCACTATGCGCTGTGTGTAGGCACTGCTAAGTCACACATTTCACAGAGCCTGCCTTCTGATCTACAGAGGTGTTGAGGAGGAGTGTCAGGAGGCACGAATTACTGGTTGTAGGATGCAAGGTACCCTGGGATTTAAGTAAACAGCACAAGGGAAGCTGCAGAGCATGCAGGGAATTCAGGAAGTTGTGGAAAGAGATGGCCAGAAGATGAAAGGAGATTTTTCAAGTAAGCATATATAGGATTGTCAATAATAATGATTGTTTGTAGCACAAAATGTCTGCATTCTGAAAATACACTGGCTGCATGTACACAGTTAACCACTTCAGCCCCGGAAGATTTGGCTGCTCAATGACCAGGCCATTTTTTGCGATACAGCACTGCGTCACTTTAACTGACAACTGCGCAGTCGTGCAACGCTGTACCCAAACACAATTTACATCCTTTTTTCCCACAAATAGAGCTTTCTTTTGATGGTATTTGATCATCTCTGCGTTTTTTTTATTTTTTCGCTATAAACAAAAAAAAAAAGCGACAATTTTGAAAATAAACACAATATTTTGTACTTTTTCCTATAATAAATATCCACAATTTAAAAAAAAACAACAATTTTTTTCTCAGTTTAGGCCGATATGTATTCTTCTACATATTTTTGGTTATAAAAATCGCAATAAGCGTATATTGATTGGTTTGCACAAAACTTATAGCATCTACAAAATAGGGGATAGATTTATGGCATTTTTATTATTTTTTTTTTTTTTTACTAGTAATGGCAGCGATCTGCGATTTGTATCGAGACTGCGACATTATTGGACACATTGGACACTTTTGACAAATTTTTGGAACAATTGACAATAATACAGTGATCAGTGCTATAAAAATCCATTGATTACTGTATAACTGTCACTGGCAGGGAAGGGGTTAACACTAGGGGGCAATCAAGGGGTTAACTGTGTTCCCTAGTGTGTGTTCTAACTGTGGGGAGAGGGGACTGACTATAGGAGATGACAGATCGTGGTTCCTAGGTATTAAGAACTCACGATATGCATCTCCTCTTCTCACAGAACAGGGATGTGTGTGTGTTTACACACACATGTCCCTGTTCTGCCTCTCGTGCCCGCGATCATGCATCGCCACCCCCGCAGTGCGGCGGCACGCCTGCGCCTGCTATCCCGCTTAAAGAAGCCGACGTACAGCTACGATGGTTTGCGGGATCGTGCCGACCTGCCGCTGTATAATAACGGCGGATGGTCGGCAAGTGGTTAAACAAAGTTTAACCGATTGCCAACCAGCCGCTGAAGTTATACGGCGGCAGGTTGGCTCGGCTGCACAAATCACCGTAGTGGGCGCGCACGCCAATTGGCCAGCTAGGTAGCAAATCAGTGGGTCGCCCACGATGGTTCTCCGCAGTGACTGAACGGGGATCTGCCAAAGTAAACAAGGCAGATCTCCGTTCTGACAGGGGATTACACAGAATACCTGTCTTTCTGCTATGCAGGAAGATGGATCTGTGTGTTGTCTCAAGCAGTCCATCCCCATACATTCAGTAAATGCACTGAGGAAACACAGTTAACCTTTTGATTGCCCCAATGTTAACCCCGTTCCTGTCAGTGTCATTAGTACAATGTCAGTGCATATTTTTAGCACTGATCACTGTAATAATGTCACTGTTTCCCAAAAAAAGTGTCAAAAATGTCAGTTAGGTGTCCGATCTGTCCACCGCAATGTCGAAGTCCCGCTAAAAATCGCTGATCACCGCCATTACTAGTAAAAAAAAAAATTATAATAAAAATGCCATAAAATTATCCCCTATTTTGTAGCCGCTATAAGTTTTGCGTAAACCAATCAATATACACTTAATAGGTTATTTTTTAACAAAAATATGTAGCAGAATACATATTGGCCTAAACTGATGAAGAAATTAGATTTTTTTTTAGTTTTTTTTATTGGGTATGTTCTATAGCAGAAAGTGAAAAATATAGTTTTTTTCCCAAAACTGTTGGTCTTTATTTGTTTATAGCGAAAAAAAATAAAACCGTAGAGTTGATCAAATACCACCAAAAGAAAGCTCTATTTGTGGGAAAAAAGGACATATATTTTATTTGGGTACAATGACGCACAACCACGTAATTGTCATTTAAAGTAACGCAGTGCCATATTGCAAAGAATGACCTAGTCAGGAAGTGGGTAAATCCTTCCGGGGCTGAAGTGGTTACAAGGGCACACCCGCTTACAGCCATTCACTTGTATGACAGGCTGTACACAGCATGTTCAGTATTTTATATGCTAGACATATAAATGTATGTAAAAATCATATGTGCATAAATCTGAACTCTTAAACGTTACCTTTCAGTTAACAAGAGAATATTCCATTGAACTCTAGATAACCTGATCAACACACTTGTGCACAAGAGTATTTGTTTGCTGCAGTGGTAAGTGCAGCAGGCTGGAGACAGCAGGTAAGAACTGCATGCTGGAGCAACAGGTAAGTACTGCAGGCAGGTATAGCAGGCTGGGTACAGTAGGTAGGAACCTAGGCAGATTACAGCATGCAGGGCAAAGCAGGAGGCATAGTCAGGGATGGTAGCAAAGGTCAGTGAGCCGGTGGTCAGCAGACAGGAGATCAGAGATGTGGTCAGACAAGCCGAGGTCATAGACAGGACAGGAGACAAGAGCAGATCCGTTGACATGCCGAGGTCAGAACCGGGAGAGAGACAAGAGGTATCCAAGGACAACCTGGGTCAGTAACGGGTAATCCAGAGGCACAAACAAAAGAGTGGACCTCCACTACGTGTGCATGCAATTCTGTGCAAATGGGCATGACCATATTGGGAATTTCCCATTGTGCCAAGCTTACAGGCAACTCTCCTCCCTCTAGTCTCCTAACAAGAACCATGGTCTCCCAATAAAAATGTGTGCTGCAACACTTAATTTTCTCTTAGTCTCCATGCAAAATCTCACAAATACCTGTTGAGTCTTTCCTGCCACAACTGCTACACCTGATGAAGCTGCAAAGCAGTGATGAAACATGTTGGGTTATTTGGCGTTTTTTTTTTTTTTTCGGTGATCAGCAAATCTGGGTTAGAGGGTGGCATGGAGAGAAAAGAAAAGCAGAGTGTTTTGGAAAAAAGAATATTGAGGTGACTAGAAGAGAGAGGTGGTTTTTGTATTTATACTAGTAAGTAATAGTAATTTAGAACAAATGTGGGTTAAGTTGGAAGAGAGTGATTTGTAATGAATGTATAGTTCCTACATAAAGTATACAAGCAAAAGTAGAGTGTACAGCAGTCATAGTTAATGATACATAAGATACTCTCATAACAGTCTTTGGAAATATTATGGAGGATTTATGTGGCTCTGAATGACACCTTCCAAGTGAGTAAATAAAAGCATAAAATTATTTAAAGAACATACAGTAAGTATTGTATTGATAAAAAAAAATTTAAAAATGAGCAATGACATACATAAAAGTAATATGTGTGTCACATTCATTACGTAAAATAAATAAATGCCAGTGAAGTCCTCCTAATGAAACTTTCTGTGATGGTGTGGCAACAATGCTGCACTGCACCTGAATTCAGAGCCACTCTCATGTAGGCAGTGCCAGTTTATACTATAAAGGATTTAAAAATATTCCATTGCAATCCATGCCTGGAGATTCTTTGTAAAAGTACCTAGCAATAAAAGGTAAAAATGAGGGGTATATGCCTCAGCAGCAACTGGACTTAAAGACAAAGGACAATAGTTGCCTTTCAGGCAGGCCTTGAACTGAATACTACTGAGAACCAAATTAAAGTTGCCAACCTCAGCCTCTCAAATTTCAGATTCAGATTCTAATTTCAGATTTTAGATTCTAATTTCCATAGATATGTTAAGATTTAGGAGAAAATATTAAACCCACACATCTGTATTAAGTCATGTAGTACATATACAGTATGGTATATTATGCTTAAAGACTCTGGTCCTCATTTATCTATGTGTAGAGACCAAATATAAATATTATAATTATATACCTGTTTTAAAATCCCTCTACACAGACAGGCAATTGCATTAAGGCCCAACTGAAGTTTCAGCTTAAATCAGATGAATCTGTTCCTGGTACATCAAAGCAAAATGTGTTCACTGTCTTACTGTTCTTTTTCTTTCTAACAGCTACAGTCTAAATAGAAAAGCCTGCAGCTACCAGCAGAAACAAAATATGTCCCTTGCTCACTATGAGGAAATAATAATCTCTCTGCACAGGTCCAACATGCCCCTTACTGAGTCAGACCTATAGTTCTGCAATCAGCAAAGCTCTGGCTGTGACTTAGCAGGGGCATATAGGACCTAAATGACCACTATTGTCCCACATAGCGCAAGGGTCCCACTCTGCAGTTATACTGGCAGGACACAGGCTTTGCTAGGCTGTCATATATATATATATATTTTAATAACTGTAAGACTTTGTGCATCTTTTGTTTTAATGCATCATGAATGTATTTAGCTAATTTAAGTTGGACATTCAGTTAGGATTTAATTATTATGACTGCAAAATGTGATGTTTAAAAGTTGAGAGTCATTAATAGTTTTGGCACCAGAATTTTGGATTGTTGATAAAGGAATCAGAGGCATAACTAGAACCTTCAGGGCCCCGGTGCAAGAAAACAAGATGGGCTCCCCTTCCATCCGAGCCCCGGGCTTCCAATTTTAGGAGAGTGTCCATGGACATCCTCCCAAAACCGTGCTTCCTGCATGACCCCTGGGACGTGCATCCAGCGCAATCACATCGTCCCTTTACCATGTGATCAGCTGATCACATGTAAACAAACTTGCCGGTTATCCACAGCCCTTTCCTCACACGCTGTGTCTGTGTGAGGAAAGGACTGCCGTTAACTGTCAAGAATGTCAGTAAATTGTTTACACTGATAATTGGTGCCCCAATCATCAGTGCCATCTATCAGTGCCCATCAGTGCTGCCTATCAGTGCCCATCAGTGCCTTCTATCAGTGCTCATCAGTACCTTCTATCAGTGCTCATCAGTACCTTCTATCAGTGCTCATCAGTGCCCATCAGTGCCTTCAATTAGTGCTCATCAGTCAGTGCCTTCTATCAGTGCTCATCAGTGCCCTCTATCAGTGCTCATCAGTGCCTTCTATCAGTGCTCATCAGTGCCCATCAGTGCCTTCTATCAGTGCCTATCAGTGCCTTCTATCAGTGCCTTCTATCAGTGCCCATCAGTGCCTTCTATCAGTGCCTTCTATCAGTGCCCATCAGTGCCTTCTATCAGTGCTCATCAGTGCCTTCTATCAGTGCCTTCTATCAGTGCCCATCAGTGAATGCTATCAGTGCCCATCATAGTAAATGCTTTTAGGCTCTGAGCGGAGATCGTGTATCATATAACAATAGCACAGAGAGACACCGGCGGCGGCATTAATGTTCTATTTGTCGGTCCTCTCTCCCCCCTCCCCTCTCCTGTGTGCTCCGCGGGTAAGCTCTTTAGCTTCACACTAGACTGCCCGCGGAGCACACAGGAGAGGGGAGGGGGGAGAAGGGGGAGCCGTGAGATCAGCTGTGTGTCCTCTCTCATCCGTGCCAGAGAGGACCGACAAATGGAACATCAATGCCGCCGCCGGTGTCTCTCTGTGCTATTGTTATATGACACACGATCTCTGCTTAGAGCGTGTGTGAAGAGCAACCCCACTGGGCCCCCCCCCACAGTGGCGGAATGCCGGGCCCCCGTCGCAACTGCAACTGTTGCGACCCCGGAAATTCCGCCACTGAGGAATGCATATTGGTGAAATCCAATAAAGAAATAAGGACTGTTTTTTTGGTGTTAAAATGGCCTGTAGTTCAAAAATCTCTGCTGCCTGTTTCAGTAACTTTACCGACACATGCAGCAGATTCAAGTAGTTCTTAACCACTTAAGGAACGAGCCTCTTTCTGAGATTTGTTGTTTACAAGTTAAAAACATTTTTTTTTACTAGAAAATTACGTAGAACCCCCAAACATTATACATTTATTTTTCTAACACCCTAGAGAATAAAATGTCATTTGTTAAAATACTTATTGTGACACCGTATTTGCGCAGCGGTCTTACAAGTGCACTTTTTTTGGAAAAAATACACTTTTTTGAATTAAAAAATAAGACAACAGTAAAGTTAGCTCATTTTTTTTATATTGTGAAAGATAATGTTACTCCGAGTAAATTGATACCCAACATGCCACGCTTCAAAATTGCGCCCGCTCGTGCAATGGTGACAAACTTTTACCCTTAAAAATCTCCATAGGCGGTTTTAAAAATTCTACAAGTTGCAGGCTTTGAGTTAAAGAGGAGGTCTAGGGCTAGAATTATTGCTCTCCCTCTAACAATTTACTTTTTTTTTTTTTTACTTTTAAGTGGTGCTAATAATGTACTACATAAAAAAAAATACCACCAGTTCATAAATAAAAAAACGGGAGGTGTCATGTGCAGTGCCCACTATGTCATGTGCTGTGCTATGATGTGCCCATCATGTCGTGTGCTGTGCCATGCAGTGCCCACTATGTAATGTGCAATGCCCACCACGTCATGTGCAGTGCCCACCATGTTGTGCTGTGCCATACAGTGCCCCCATGTAATGTGCAGTGCCCACCATGTCATGTGCTGTGCCTTGTAGTGCCCACCATGTAATGTGTCATGCAGTGCCCACCATGTTGTGCTGTGCCTTGCAGTGCCCAACATGTAATGTTCAGTGTCCACCATGTCATGTGCTGTGCCATGCAGTGCCCACTATGTCGTGCTGTGTCTTGCAGTGCCCACCATGTAATGTGCCTTGCAGTGCCCACCATGTCATGTGCAGTGCCCACCATGATGTGCTGTGCCTTGCAGTGCCCACCATGTCATGGGCTGTGCCTTGCAGTGCGCACTATGTAATGTGCAGTGCCCACCATGTTGTGCTGTGTGTTGCAGTGCCCACCAAGCCATGTGCTTGCCATGCAGTGCCCACCATGTCATGTGCAGTACCCACCATGTAAATTGTGTGCAGTGCCCACCATGTCATGTGCTGTGTTGTGCCCACCATGTCATGTGCTGCGCCATGCAGTGCCTACCATGTAATGTGCTGTACACACCATGTAATGTGCTGTGCATTGCCCACCATGTCATGTGCCATGCAGTACAATGGAACGTGCTGTGCAGTGCTCACCATGTCATGTGCAGTACCCACCATTTAATATGCTGTGCCCACCATATAATGTACTATGCAGTGCCCTTCATGTAATGTGCCTACCATGTAATGTGCCCAGCTGTGCCCACCATGTCACGTGCTGTGCCCACCATATAAGGTGCTGTGCCCACACCACATAATGTGCTGTATAGTTCAGTGCCAACCCTGTAATGTACTGTGCCATGCTCACCATTGAATGTGCTGTGCAGTGCCCACTATCATGTGTTGTCCACAATGTAATGTGCTGTGTTGTGCAGTACCAACCATGTCATGTGCTGTGCCCACCATATAATGTGCTGTGCCCACACCACGTAATGTGCTGTATAGTGCAGTGCCAACCCTGTAATGTGCTGTGCCCATCGTATAATGTACTGTGCCATGCTCACCATTAAATGTGCTGTGCAGTGCCCACTGTCATGTGTTGTGCCCACCATGTAATGTGCTGTGCTTTTCGCCCACCATGTAATGTGCTGTATCCAGGTATCCACCACGTACTGTGCTGTGCCCACCATGTAATGCACTGTGCTTTGCCCCCCCCCCCCAATGTAACATACTCTGCTGTGCCACCCATGTAATGTACTGTGCTATTACCTCCCCCATGTAACGTACTATGCTGTGCCCCCCACAGACTCACCCCCTCACTCTCTCTCACCCTCTGTCTCGTGCTCTCTCTTTCACCCCCTCACCCCCCTCGATCTCTCTCACCACCCTCTTTCACCCCTTTCTCTCTCTCCCCCTTCCCCCCCCTCTCTCCTACCACCCTCTCTCTCACCTTCTCTCTCTTTCACCCTTTCTCTATTCCCCTTTTTCTCACCCCCTCTCTCTCTCATCCCCTCTCACCCCCCTCTCTCTCTCAATCATCCCTTTCTCTCTTTCTTCCTCCCTCCTTCTCTCTATCACCCCACCTCTCTCTATCTCTCAACACTTCTCTCACCCCGTCTCTCTCTTTAATCACTACCATACTGCGCAAATTCCAGCACTCCTCTCCTACATGTAAAAATCATATTTTTTTGCTAGAAAATTACTTAGAACCCCCAAACATTATAAATTTATTTTTTAGCTGAGACACTAGGGAATAAAATGGCGGTCATTGCAACTTTTTATGTCACACAGTATTTGCGCAGCAATTTTTTAAACACTTTTTTTTTGGAAAAAAACATTTTCATGAATAAAAACAAAAACAAAAAAACAGTAAAGTTAGCCCAATTTTTTAATGTTATAGATGATGTTACCCTGAGTAAATAGGTACCTCACATTTCACGCTTTAAAATTGTGCGCACTCGTGGAATGGTGCCAAACTTCGGTACTTAAAAATTTCCATAGGTGACACTTTAAACATTTTTACAGGTTACCTGTTTAGAGTTACAGAGGAGGTCTTGGGCTAGAATTATTGCTCTTGCTCTAACATTTTCCCCCATGGAAAGCGTCTCTCTGTGGGGCACTCGAGAAGAGGAGGAGCCAGGAGCGCCGCTGAGGGACCATAGAAGAGGAGGATCAGAGCTGCTCTGCGAAAAACCCTTGCACAGAGGAGGTAAGTAAGTATGACATGTTTGTTATTTAAAAAAAAAAATACTAACCTTTACAAGTCCTTTAAGTATATCAAAGTGGAAGATCAAAACGTGTAGCACTACAAATCATTAACTAAGTGAATAAAATGTATTCCAAACAATAAGCATATTCAAAAATATGCACATAAACCTTATACAAATAAAACATCAAGATATGTGCAACGAATCCAAAAAGAATACAATACATGTAAATAAAATACATAAAAGTCCTGTGACTAAGGTGAACTGCAAAATTCAGGGATTAGTTGATTTTAAATGAGCATTAGAATTAAAATGATTGCACTTACAAAAGCCAGCATAAATTGAGCGTGTACAATACACTGGAGAAGTATTAGTACGTTAGGACGTATGATGCACCACGCATTGGCGAAACACTCGCAGCCATCTTGGAGACTGGAGTTTGCAGCCCTTCTCCAGTGTATTGTACAATTTCTATTTATGCTAGATTTTGTAACTGCAATCATGTAATAAACATATTGATGTATATACGGATCTTCACTATGGTTGGTGTTCTGTTTCACTTCCACGTTTGATGACTGGTGAGATCAATTAGCCTGGTTAAGAACCAGTGCCCTTTTTGGATAAGCTGGAGTCCATGATATACATCTTATGGTTGTATGGTTGCCGTTTGGAGTAAGTGGCAAGTGGCCTTGAAGAGTTCATCACTAACTAAAAGTGTGCTTTGACCACTGTTTACTAGCAGTCATATATTTCTGCTAAGCTCCTGCCTGCTACACTTGGGTGGCGTGATCTTTCCTTGGGCTTTGGATGTTCTTGAGCTTCTTCGGTTTACACCCCTGCACTGTACTTTTAAAAAAAGACTTTTTTTCTGTCTCTGTGAATTATCTCCATTCCTTATATATTTGTAACTGATATTTAATCTATAAATGGTGGGATATCCCACTTAAGTAGGGCTGAGCTGCTGCCTCCCCCAGAAGCTCCACTAGTGAAGCACCAAAAAGTATATGTGTGCATGTGCAGGGGTGGGTGGCTCTGCCTATTACCTGGAGAGTGACCTCCAGTCTTAGCTGCAAATGCTAATGAAACCATTTATGTGGTATAAACTAGGATTCAATTATGTGGTGTTATGTGATCTCCTTCAGTGATGGAGGGAAGAGAAAGCAAGGGATTTTTAGTGTAAATTTCAAACCTGTGTTAAGGTGTTCATATATAAGTTATCTAAACCTCTCCATTTATATACAGTGATGCGTATTTCATTCAAAAATTCATACAGAGTTAATAGATAAACTAAGAATTAAACGTATTATCATGTGAATTCATCATTGAGTTAATAAAGTAAAGTATTTTGTGCAAATGTGCAAAACAATTATGAGTTATATAAATTCAGTCTGTTAGGCTAATGGCATATGTAACAGTTCAAAGTGACTTGTGCAAATTCCTGTGAAAAAAGCATAAGGTGACGTTCAAAGTGACTTGTGCAAATTCCAGTGAGAACAGCATAAGGTGACATTCGTGCTCCCCTTCAGTTCCCTACTCACCAGAGCCTCATACCACTACAATGGTGAACCGCATAAAATGGGGGTTTAACTGGAAAGGTCTTCCTCCCTGTTTGATCCAACTGAAGGGTGTCCAACTATTATGCTCCTGCTGAAGGTGGGCGAAGATGAGTGTGGCAGCCGGTTCCTGGGTGGTCGCCTACTTTGTACCGCTTCAAGCCCGTGGGGTATCCTCATATGAATGGAAGAGACGGACACTCATAGTGAAGTTCCGTAAAAAATTCTCAAATTTATTGTATATGCTAGAATAAAATTTGGCAAAGCCAGTGGCCAGAAATAAGTTTCCGATAATACAGTACAAAAAAAATTCCTGTTCAGCGTGCGTTCCACCGATCCGAACACCGCAAACCGGAAGTGAAGTGGGTGTGTACTAGGCTCCATCTTCCGCGTTTCGTCATAGGCTGTCAGACGGCGTTCGGATCGGTGAAACACACGCTGAACAGGAACTCTTTTTGTACTGTATTATCAGAAAAAAAGCATGTTATGGTTATTGTAAGCAGATTTAACAGACGTTTAATGAAATTCACTAATTGCAATAAACTTTCTAAGGGACAGCTGTCTGTTAGGCCAACTTTAACTTTTTTTTTTTTTTTTTTTATTAAATACTACTGCACATAAGAAGTCAATCCATTTTCTTTGGTAAACATATTTTTCTCAGTAGAAGTGGTAAACATATTTTTCTCAGCAGAAGTAATCCAAAACTGAGTTTTGGTCTGCACTGGAGTTTTGACAAGACTTTGATTTTTTAAAATATACTGTAGCTAAAGCCACAACCGTTTTTAGTTTTGGATAGAGTATGGAATAGTTAAAGCTCCTGTCAATTTTTGTTGTTGTTGCTGCCTTCATCTCATTGAGTAGATCATTCTTCACTTTCTTTCTTGAAGACACAACAAAAAGTAAGAGGAAATCTCCCTAAATTAAGGGAAATCATTAAAGACAATTGTCAATAGAACAACTGCCCCCATTAGATTATTCCCTCTCCATTCTTGTTCTGAAGACAACTTGAAATTTTAAGTTACTCAATGTATAATAAAAACTTGACAGAGGTTCTAACCATTCCCTACTATATCTGAAAAAGAAAAAATCATATTGGCTTTAGATGTATTTTTAATATGTGACTTAATTAGAATAACCTGAAATTATGACACAAGAACTGTTATTATTAGATCAGATAGACGTGCACCAATATATTAATCACGCTTTCAAGATTCTGGCATACTAGTCTACACATTATTAAAAGAGATTACCTTCTAATTGCCATTGTCCTATCCATGTTGAAGGGGCAGACAGTAAGTCATGGAAAGGCTCCTTCGGGTGGCATTGTATGTCTGTTTTTTAAATATTGCATTATATAACTTGTTGAATGAAAATATATTTTAATGCCATAACATTATGCCAAATCCTCCCATGCATTCTGCACAAAATATCCTAAGCTTCAGGAAACAGATGTTAAAAGTTCCATACATAGACGGGTCTTAATTTCTCACTTTCAGTACCTTGTATATGACTGTTAACACCAGTGGGCTTTGTGTCATAATAACTTTTTATTGCCTCAAGGTTTTCACACATAACTTAAAAACTGGCATTGTCTGGATGTCATTTTTTTCTCAATTACTCTGGTGTGTTATGTAAAGTGAGGCTCAAAGAAAAATAAAACAAGGGATAAAGCGTTGAGTAAGTGTCATGACTGCCAGGGTCAAATGACATTGAGTGTTATTGCTGGCTATGTACAAGGCATTTCTTACCCACTTTCAAATGTGATCCTAATGGAATTCTCTTAGTTGTACAATCAAACTCGTGAACAGAAAAACAGAGTATGAAAGATTTTGGTTCTGACCAGACTTGCTGGACCTCACCTTGTTGCTCTTGGAGGTCTACAAAGGACAGGGCTAGCTTAAGCTTGCTTTAGATGTATTGGACACTGAGCAAGGATCACAGTAAATCAGTATTCTTAAGTTGTTATGCCTTAAATAACCAGTTTTAAACAGGTCGAAATTCAAAAAGGTCAACAAAATGGCTTATTGAGACAAGTTTCCACTGACTGGAAATCGCTTATGATTTAATTTTACCAAAAGGGAGATTGATGCATAGCTAATGGTTTTGTCCCTCCAGACCATTTTTTTTTCTTAGGTAATTTCACAGACAGGACAGATGAAAATATCTCAGAGCCTGAAGTCCCAAAAAACTTTGAGCCAAAAAACTTTGAAAAACTCATTAGAATAATCTGCCAAAACTAACATAAGATTTGGTTCATCTAACCCTTTTTTCCTAAATTCCTGGATAAGGAAAGGAACTATGTACATTTTATTCTGCTGTCATTACATAATTGCTGCTGTTTGTACCCCCTTGGGGAGATTTTCAGTCATTTCGTGTACTGTTAATAAAAAAATTCAGTGAAATCTTCAAAATGGTAACATAAATATGCTGAGAAAGATAAAGCCCTGCAATACTATGCTAAAAAAGAAAGTATCTGTTTTGCTCTCTTTGTCCCTATTGGATAAATTCATCAAATCTTGTTTCCTTGACACAAAAGGATGTGAAAAAAAATTTCCACAAAGGAGGCATGGACAGGAGTCATAAAATGTGGCATGGAACTTTACTTTAAGGGCTAACTCTATCCAAAACCCCTTTAGGTCTGCAAGTACAGTACAAAGATTTTCTCCCAGTATTTTGGGCCTCTGTTTATCCCCACGAGGCTATGATGAAAAAACAAACATAGCCTTGTAGGAAGACTAATTATTTGTTCATTTGCATTACAGAGAATCCATCACGGGCAAGAGTATTCATAACTCACCATCAGATTCAATCTGGCAGCAACCACATTAGATTCAAATGTCAGTTTTGAATCGGGATCAAAATTGGCTTTACACTTCCTGACCAGTTAGGTCAACTGACTTAGACATGTGCGGTTTGTTTCATTCCCAATCTAAATTCAGACAAATTTTTCAAATCACAATAGGAATGAATTTAAATTAATCTGAAGTGAAATTATAAGGAAACAAAATCTAGTTTGAATTAGAATCGAATTTATATTCAAAATCGAAATGAATTAGTAAACTAATTTGAATTCGAAAAACGAATTTGAAATGTAAACATATTGCTGACTATTGCTGATTCCCTTCAAGTGTACCTAAAAGAATGATGCTGTTTTGAAGCCAAAAGGGTATTCAAATATTGATTTCATTTCAGTTTTTTTTCTATTCACTCACTCTGTATTTTCTAAATTGATAAAAATAAACAAGTGAAATATATATTTTTGAAAGCATTCTCAAGCCAGCCATAGGAGGAGTGATTTTCTTTCCTGCAACCAAAAGATAATTGCTCGATTTCCCCATCAACAAAGTCAGTGTTGATGGGGGAATCCCTCCTGTGGAGCTTTTGTATTCTCCCAGGGGAATAGTAACTAGCAATAATCGCATTTAAAATCTGACAGGCTGGGTATCCAAGTTGATTGATACCCATACTTCATACTCTGCCCATACTTGTTTGGAATTGTAGTCGGTCCCTGCTGAACCGGTCATGATTCGAACTGTCTATGGCCTTTACATGGCACTTTTCTAATATTTCTTCACACCTGCCAAAAACGTTTGCAAAGTATTGTATATAGAGACAGCAAGATGCTGAAATCAGATATTTCTTTCAACACTTAGAATATAGAACACTTCACATATTCTAAATAAACATTATAATTCCAAAGAAGATTAACGTGTCAAAAATGAAAAAATCAACATTTCTGGTAAATAAATAATTTTAGCATTTTAATCTAGGACTTTTTCATTTCTTTCTGTTACAATAGTTTTATTAAAGGTTTAAGCTGGCCATAGATGATGCAATTTTCTTTTCTCCAGCCATGGGCTCAGTGTTGATGGGGGAATCCCTCCCACAAAGCTATTGTGTTTTCCCGGTGGGGGGGGGGGGCCATCCCTACTGGGAGAGCTCACAGTGATTATAGCTAGCAGCTATAGCCGCTGGCAATAAAAGCATGAAAAGGCAAGCTTTACTGGCCAGGAAACTGGCTGATCAAACGCTTACCGCCACTCCATACCAAGTTAAGAACAGATCGGGTGACCTGTTGTCCCATCCCCAGGACATAGCGAACACGTTCGCAGACTTTTACACTGACCTGTACAATAAACCTGAGATACCACATAATCCTCCCCCACCCGACCTAATGGACAGAATGACACAATATCTAGAGCAGGCCGGAATTCCCCAATTGCCAGCCTCGGACTTGCTCACGCTAAACGCCCCCATTACCAGTGAGGAACTTACAATAGCTATAAAAGCCCTACCTGCCCACAAATCCCCCGGACCAGATGGGCTGTCTTACGAATACTACAAAACCTTCCTCCCTGTACTGCTCCTGCATGACTAGACATATGACTAGACTCTATAATGCCTTCCTCCAGCAGCCACCCATCCCTACTGACATGCAATGCTCCTACCTCACCCTAATTCTTAAGCCGGACAAAGACCCCTCTTTCTGTGCCAGCTATAGGCCCATAGCTTTACTAAATATGGACTTAAAAATCTTCACAAAAATTATTTCGATACGCCTGAACGCGATACTACCCTTTCTGATCCACAAGGACCAGGTGAGCTTCACCCCACTTCGCCAAGCGGGTGACAACATGAGAAAGGTCATAGACCTAATCGATGTGGCCAATAAAGACAATAAGGAATCCCTGATCCTGAGTTTAGACGCAGAAAAGGCGTTTTACCGCCTTGATTGGCCGTTCATGCTCGCCACTTTAAGCCACATGGGGTTTAGGGGACCTTTCTTGCGAGTGGTACAACATCTCTATACTAACCCCACATCACAGGTAAAAACTCCATTTGCCACCTCACTCACCTTCCCAGTAACCAATGGTACCCGCCAGGGCTGTCCATTCTCCCCCCTGCTATTTGCCTTATGCGTTGAGCCCCTGGCGGCGACCATTCGGAGAAACCCAGATATTCAGGTTATATTCGTGAGGGGAAAAGAATTTAAGATAACCCTGACCCAACCCAGGATCCCATTGCCCAACCTACACAATGAACTTGATAAATACGGCAAGCTCTCGGGCTACAAAATGAATGCTTCAAAGTCCATGGCCCTCCCGCTTAACGTCCCAGAGAAAAAACTTCTCCATTTACAGTCGGAGTTCCCCTATAACTGGGAGCGGATTTCCCTGAAATACCTGGGGGTTAACTTCACCCCTTCCTTTGACCCCCTATACCAGGCCAATTTCCCTCCCCTATATAAGTCGATTAGGGAGCTGATCCAAAAGTGGAAGACACATCAAATATTTCTTCTAGGGCGAATTGCATCCGTTAAAATGGTCCTTCTCCCTAAGCTCTTATACCTATTCCAGACCCTGACCATCCCCATCCCCTATAGTACCTACGTAAACTACAGGCTGACCTTCTGCGATACGTGTGGAACTATAAGCGACATGATGGCGGTCCGCACCGAGGGGGGCCTGGCTTTCCCCAACCTGGGTAAATATTACCAAGTGGCCCAATTGTGAGCGATAGTCTCCTGGTTCCCCCAAAGGTCATACAATAAATGGACGGAGATAGAGAAAATCTGGTTAGCGCCCCTACACCTGAATAGTCTCCTATGGATCACGAATGTGGGGGTGGAGCCTGGTCGATTGTAAGGGTCTATGTCCCAGCTCCGACAGTTGTGGAGGAAGCTATCCCATAAATGTGAGCTTAAATCTGAATGTTCACTGATGACCTCCTTCCTATGCAACCCCGAAGTGCCAGCTAGTCTCACTCATCAGATGTCGTGGCCTTGGGCCTCACAGAACCTTTTCCACTTCGGACACTTAATGGACCCCAGGTCCCATAAGCTGCTCCCGTTCTCTGAGCTCTAATCCAAACATGATCTTCCCAGACAGGTGTTCTACAGCTTGTTACAGATCCATCACTATGCCCAAACTATAGCTCCATGCCTGCAGTTTTCTGCACCCTCCCCATTTGAACGTATCATACTTGAGGGCAGATCGCATAAAGGACTGATCTCTGACATATATCAGATTCTAAACAAGCACTCCATACAGGCCCGGGGCAAACATGCATATATGCTCTGCTGGGAGAGGGAGTTGGGAGAGGAGATCCCGGAGGAGGCCTGGAGGGAGGTCTGGAGTCAGGCTGCCAAGAGCTCCTTATGTACCCTCTATAAAGAAAATGTCTATAAGATTATCTTCTTTTGGTACCTGACTCCGGTTGTACTCCATAGAGTTTACCCCTCCACCTTGGATCGCTGCTGGCGATGCCAGCAAGCCAGAGGTACACTCTTCCACATTTATGGGACATGCCCCTTTATAGTCCCGTTCTGGACCTCTACACAGCAATTACTGACTCGAGTCATTGAGACACCCATACCTCTGACCCCGAAACTCTTCTTGTTAGGTCTCTCCCAACCGAAAATAGCTAAACCATACAAAAAACTGCTCAGGCACGTTCTCATGGTGGCAAGGTGCTTAATAACACTGGAAGAAAACTGTGCCCCCATCTCTGGAGGCCCTTTATACTAGGGTCAAAGACGTGGAACTAATGGAGAAAATGATGGCCAGATTGCGGGACAGACTGAACAACCACAATGGTGTCTGGGAGCGGTTCCACTCTCGGGAGGACCCGTTCTGATCCAGCGGTCGAAACACAGACATATCTTAGAATCTTTTTTTTTTCCTATCTGGTCTTCCCTGCTCCCCCCCCCTTTCTCTTTTTTTATTATTTTTCTTTCCTTTTCTTTG
Source organism: Lithobates clamitans (assembly GCA_037952925.1). NCBI lineage: Eukaryota > Metazoa > Chordata > Amphibia > Anura > Ranidae > Lithobates > Lithobates clamitans. The sequence goes on along the minus strand of JBBGZY010001159.1, from coordinate 643,862 downwards.
TTTATCTGGCTGCTAATTATGTAAAGTTAAGTAAGTTATCAGTCTTAAGGTACTGTACGCTATATACTCTACTCGAGGCACTGTCATTACTGTCGAAATGCGCGATGCCAAAGACCAGAGGAGGGTTCATCCTCCACAACTTTATTGTCTGTTCACTAGGCATGTTCATAACTTCATTTCTGCTTATGTCCGTTAACTATATTTGTACCTATGTTCTGCTGTTTTATTCTTCTAAAATAAAATAAAAACATTATTTAACCACTTCCCTACCCGCCTATAGACATATGACGTCCACAGATGGGATCTCCCATCCTGGGTGGACGTCATATGACGGCCTCGGGTTCCCGGCCCCGATGCGTGTGCCCAGCGGCCGCGATGTCCGCCGGGCACCCGCGATTGCCCGTTAACCGGGCCGGACCGTGTATCTATGTGTGTAAACACACAGATCCACGTCCTGTCAGTTGTGAGGAGAGCGATCTGTGTTCCCAGAACGGAGGAACACTGATCGGTCTCCTCCCCTTGTGCATCCCCTCCCCCTACAGTTAGAAGCAGGTTAGTGGTTAACCCCTTCACTGCCTGTCACATTTACACAGTAATCAATGCAATTTTATAGCATTGATCACTGTATAAATGTGAATGGTCCCAAAAATGTGTCAAAAGTGTCCGATGTGTCCACCATAATGTCGCAGTCAAGAAAAAAAATCGCGATCGCAGCTATTACTAGTAAAAAGAAAATAAATAAATATTTTTTTTTTTAAATGATAAATCTATCCCATATTTTATAGACGCTATAACTTTTGCGCAAACCAATCAATATACGCTTATTGCGATTTTTTTTACCAAAAATATGTAGAAGAATACGTATCGGCTGAAACTGAGGAAAAAATGGGGATATTTATTATAGCAAAAAGTAAAAAATATTGTGTTTTTTTCAAAATTGTTGCTCTTCTTTTGTTTATAGCGCAAAAAATAAAAACCGAAGAGGTGATCAAATACCACCAACAGAAAGCTCTATTTGTGGGGAAAAAGGGACGTCAATTTTGTTTGGGTACAGCGTCGCACGACCGCGCAATTGTCGTTTAAAGTGCGACAGCGCTGAAAGCTAAAAATTGGTCTGGGAAGGAAGGGGGTGAAAATGCCCGGTATTGAACCGGTTAAAAAAAAAAAAAAGCATGAAAAGTCCAACATGCTGGTTTACAATCATCCTGCCCATAGATGGTTCAAATCTCAGCTGGTCCCTGCTGAAACAGCCAAGATTCCAACCATGTATGTCCGGCTTTACTGTAAGTACAAATAGAGAACAGTACAGCCATAGAACTTTTAAGGCAAATGTAGGGAGAACATTCAAGTAACGCAGGCGAGACAGTTTGAGGATAAAAGAACAACAGTGGCGTACGGAAATAATAGGTACAGCAATTAATTAATAATAGGGCAATTTCTCTCTCTGGGTGGTTTGACTCTCTTGCAGCTCTCACTTGACTGTCAACTCTGTTTGGATGAGCGTCCACTGAGCCTGACAAACCCTGTGGCCAATCCCGGGTCAGGTCACATTTCGGTCTAAATATAAAGGGCAGTACAGTGCACTTTCACATTTTGCTTGTACATTGATATAAGGGCTTCTGCTGCAGGTGTTTGCCTTCCCCCCGACCGACTGTGTGGTCCGGGTGGGGGGTGATCTTCAGTGTGACCTCTAGTAAGCCACATCACTGGCTTCTGCCCCGGCTCCGGTGGCTGCATTGGTGGAGGCGTTATAGGACCTCTCGGGGGGAGTGAGCAGACATTTTTGATTTTAAGGGGCCTCTCTTATAGGAAGTTTTTCGCTTATGGGACACGCACTATTGGACAGACCTCTGAAGAAGACCTTGAAATATATAGGTTGAAACGCGTCAACTCCTTTTTTTCAATATTGATAATATCTATATGATGTTGTTATGGAAAATTATGTCTGTAGAAATGCGTGTCTGCCTCTACTAATTTTGTAAACACTCTATATCAGAGCTCATTTTTTTAACAATCCTTGTGTAAATTTATTCTTTGTATAAACATAATTTTTTTATACAACATTGGTCTAATATTTCAAACCCCGCTGCCTAGAAACCCCATCTGGGGAAATAATTTTCCTATTTTTTGCCTTCATAATAGGGGTGAGCAGCAATTTCTTTTCCCCTCCCCCAACTGTGTCTCCTTCTTGCCATAATAGGTACAGCAAACTCTTTAGGATCATATTAGATTATATATATATATTGGGTGTGCTAATTAAAAGAGTGCAGGTCAAATAAGGTAGAATCTATTTTCTGCTCCATACTGCTCCATAGGACAACAGAAACAAGAAGACCAACATGTTGCTGCACAACTCTCATCCTAATTAATAAAAGGACATTGTGTCAAACATGTTATCATATACATATTTTTATACACAATGATTATAATGCCTATGATATTTACTTTGTGGTTCCGAATGGCTGCATGTTCTTTGGGTTGTAATTTTTTTTCCCAATCATGAGCAATATTTCTCCTGTGATGTGTTATTGTACGAAACCAGTACACATGACATGAAAATCGTAAGTTCTGTTCAGTAACGAGAAAAATTTTGCAGTTTACTCCTTTAGTAATTTTCTTTTACAAGGTCTGACTTAGATCTTGGAATTTATGTACACACTATATGGAAATCTTATGATCGTTCCACATACAGAATTTTGCCTCCAATTATCATATCGGGTGTAGTCCCCATTAGTGATGGCCAAGTCTGTTACAGGGTAGACTTGCCATTCCATAGATATGGCCATACACAGTTAGAACCAAATGTTGTCATTTCGGCCCAAATGTGACATTTCCAACTCCATCAAAAAAAATTTTGTTCACTTTTGCCCACTAGGGAGGGCACAATGTTAACTGTCAGGGCTACATCAGCTTTTGTATAACCACCAAAAACTATTGTGTTTTTTGGAACATATCTGTATATGGCAAGAACCAGTTATGATATACAAAATAAAGTTATTTTTATTTAAATTAATCAAAGTGAAATAACCTTCCACTATTCTATCTCAACTAAAAAATAAAGGTAATGATTAGGCATAGGTTAGGGTTAATATTACTGCACTTTGTATGCTCATCTTAGCTCTTGCTCCAACTTACCTAATAAAACTGCCATCTTTATTTTCCTAGATTACAAATCTTGATGAAGAGAAGGTGAGCTGCCTTTAAATGCAGTGGAACGGATCTGCTGTGCATTAATTATACCAAATATAAAAAAGGAATCTATTGTACAGCACATATCCAATCCATTACCTTTATCAGTATTTAACTCATTGGATCTTCATGAATGGCATTGTATATGTACCTGTATAGTACACTCATTTGAATGCTCCTTTTTTCCACCTCAACCCTATTTTTGTGGCAATGCATGGTGTGCACAAGTGAAGGCATAACATGCTTGTAATGACTATACTTAATTTATTTGTTATGCATGTGTGTCTTAAGGTATACAAAAAGATAGTGTCTTTGATCACGTGAGTTTCATTTGTTTAATAGTAATTAAATTGTTTACAACATGTAAAGTTACCGCCAGAGTTTCCAATAGAGGAATTTACTGGTCTTTCATAAACAGCATCAAGGTGTTTGGGGTCAAGTAGATGTTGATGCTCTTGTAGTTCAACAATTGTTTTTATAAATTATAATGCTGATAATGGACCTAGAATTTCATGTTGCATACTCTATTGGGTGGGCCCTTAATGGAGGCTTTCATGTTGTGAAAACTTATTTTTATCTGATAAAATCACAAATATTTGAACAAGTAGTACCAATCTAAATTTGGAATTGTAAATTTGAATTAAATTAGATTTGAATACGGACAAAAATTTTGAATGTAATCAAAAACGAAAAAAAAATGAAACTGAATCATTACGAAAATGAATCATTCTAACATAACATGCAGTGGATATAAAAAGTCTACACACCCCTGTTAAAATGTCAGGTGATGTAAAAAAAATGAGACAAAGATAAATAATTTAAGAACTTTTGACACCTTTATTGTGAGCTATAAACTGTACAACTCAGTTGAACAACAAACTGAAATCTTTTAGGTGGTGGGAAGTAAAAATAAAAAACTAAAATAATATGGTTGCATAAGTGTGCACACCCTTAAACTAATACTTTGTTGAACCACCTTTTGATTTTATCACAGCACTCAGTCTTTTGGGGTATGAGTCTATCAGGATGGCACATCTTGACTCAGCAATATTTGCCCACTCTTCTTTGCAAAAACACTCTAAATCTGTCAGATTGAGAGGGCATCTCCTGTGCACAGCCCTCTTCAGATCACCACAGAGATTTTCAATCTGATTCAGGTCTGGGCTCTGGCTGGGCCATTCCAAAACTTTAATCTTCTTCTGGTGAAGCCATTCCTTTGTTTATTTGGATGTATGCTTTGGGTTGTTGTCATGCTGAAAGACGAAGTTCCTCTTCATGTTCATCTTTCTAGCAGAAGCCTGAAGGTTTTGTGCCAATATTGACCGGTATTTGGAACTGTTCATAAATCCCCCTACCTTGACTAAGGCCCCGGTAACAGCTGAAGAAAAACAGCCCCAAAGCATGATGCTGCTACCACCATGCTTCACTGTGGGTATGTGTTCTTTTGGTGATGTACAGTGTTGTTTTTGCACCAAGCATATCATTTGGAATTATGGCCAAAAAGTTTAACCTTTTTTTATCAAACACATTTTTCCACATGCTTTTGGGAGACTTCAGTTGTGTTTTTGCAAAATTTAGCCAAGCTTGGATGTTTAAGAAAAGGCTTCCGTCTTGCCACTCTACCCCATAGCCCAGACATATGAAGAATATGGGAGATTGTTGTCACATGTACCACACAGCCAAATATTCCTGCAGCTCCTTTAATGTTGCTGCAGGCCTCTTTGCAGCCTCCTTGATCAGTTTTCTTCTTGTCTTTTCATTAATTTTGGAGGGACGTCCAGTTCTTGGTTACTGTTGTGCCATATTTTGTCCACTTGATGATAACTGTCTTCACTGTGTTTCGTGGTATATCTAATGCCTTGGAAATTCTTTTGTACCCTTCTCCTGACTGATACCTTTTAACAATGATATCCCTGCGGATCATGGCTTTTGCTGTAGGATGCGACAAAGAAAATGTCAGGAAAGACCTACTAGAACAGCTGAACTTTATTTGGGGTTAATCAGATGCACTTTAAATGATGGCAGGTGTGCACTGACTCCTATTTAACATGAGTTTGAATGTGATTGCTTAATTCTAAACACAGCTACATCCCCAGTTATAAGAGGGTGTGCACACTCATGCAATCACATTATTTTAGTTTCTTATTTTTATCCCCCCCCCCCCCCCCCCCTCAATTTTCTGTCTCGTTTTTTTTCATCACAGAAACCTGACATTTTAACAGGGGTGTGTAGACTTTTTATATCCACTGTATGTAACAAAACAAATTTTTTAACTTAGCAAATCCAACGGATCAAAACAAAACACATTTTCTCTTTCTGCACTTTGTCTAGTTAGACTAAATATCACACTATGGTCCCAGCTGCAGTGTGCTCCTCCTTCCTTTTTAATGCGCCCGGGAGGCACAGGCGCAGTGTCCACCCCCATTGCAGGCAGACAATCAAAGCTTAGGACAGGCCAGGCTGCGGCCAGGGCTAAATGCTGTTACTGAGTGGTACCAGCGTTTAGGGCCCTATGCGTTCAGGGTTGGAAGTCCAGAATGCTGAAGACCTGCTGTTATTAAGAAATCTGAATTTGGTAGGGTTGGTCTTCAGTGTATTAATTAACTGCAGCATAGGACAGGCAATAACAACACACTGGGGTTGATTTACTAAAACTGGAGAGTGCAAAATCTGGTGCAGCTGTGCATAGAAACCAATCAGCTTCCTGTTTTTTGTTTTTTTTTTGTCAAAGCTTAAAGAGTAACTCCACTTTTGTTGAGTAAAAAAACATTCCCCCCTGGATGATCTATGTACATTGCAAGGATTTTACCAAACTTTGTTGCAGATTCCTACCTTTTGTTATTCTGAAGAAATCCCTTTGTGTTTGTCTGTGTCCTTGTGGAAAGTGAATCTAATGAGAGTGGTTTCATAATTATCAACCAGCTGCTCCTCCTGCAGGTCTCTAATGAGAAAAGCTGCATGGTCTGCATACCTTTAGATGGGATTTCCTAGTGGGAGTATCTCACCATAAATGAACTTTTGTTGCAGGGGATGCCAAAAATCTGACTTGTATCTTAGTTCAGACTTCTGGGAAAATCAGTAAGCCATCACTAAAGCAGGAAATTATGTTTCTGGGGGGCGTTCTGTACAGAACACCTCTAGGTAGCCATATTGCATTGCATTTTACAAAAAAAGTTACAGCGCTGCCGATCAAATAAGGATAGGTAATTTTTAATAACATTCAATTACAATATGACTTGTGTTGCAATTATATATGCTATATTATTATTTTTGTTATTTGCTATTTTGTTCCACGACAGTGGAGTTACCCTTTAATTGAACAAGCTAAAGTTGGAAGCTGATTGGCTACCATGCACAGTTGCATCAGATTTTACAGTTTTAGTAAATCAACTCTGATCTGTGATCAACCAAGTCTTCAGAAAAGTAGATAGCAAAGCAAAAAGTATGGGGCTATTGAATCCTCTTCTCTCCTCTCTCAGGTAGGTAACCCAATGATATTTCGTCTGTCTGCAAGGGGGCATTCCTCCCACTTACCCCTCTTCCTTAATATAATAGGGCAGACTTCCCACTGATTACTGACATAAGGAAGCACTACACTGACCACCAATGTAAGGAGCATTCTCCCCACTGACCACTAGTGAAGAGGGCTTTCCTGCCACTAACCATCAGTGTAAGAGGAACTTTCTCCCACTAGCCATCAGCGTAAGGAGGACCTCTCCCACTGACCATCAATGTAAACAGGCCTTTCTCCACAGGCCATCAATTTAAGACAGCACTTCCCCATGACCATCAATGTAAGGAGGCATTTCTGTACCGACTACAAATGTAAAGGGGCAATAAACAGACTTCTAGTATACAGTAAGAAGGCATTTCCCCAACAATCAACAAGGGACATACAATATTCATTTATTTTCTGACCACTGTTCTTAATTGTTTCGTGATTATTATTGAAAATAACTGTGTCATATAAAACAAGGGGTTTTAAAAAAAAAATATTTGCACTGGATGTCAAATATAAACACCACATATTTGTAGCCCAACTTCTCAAAAAATGAAGTTTAAATAGTGCATTGTGTATCAAATTACTTTACTCTTCAGTATTCCAAACACCTCTTCCAAAGCCATCCTACAGTGTAATAGATTAACAAAGATCAAAATCATAGTTTCTTCAATGAGCTAAGCTAATTTCTTACCCTTCTTATTATCTTCTTGGGCACTGGTCCCCTCACTGCCCTTGTAAATTCCCCTGCCTCTGAAGCCTATGAGAGCGGACCCAGCCACTGGAAGTGTCACCTCCAACAATATCCACATCATGGACTCAAGAAACACCCCAGTAAATAAATAGAAGAGGAGTAGATAGGGATATGATCTTGGCTCCAGGTAATTAAAATTGTAATTCTATGGGGCCAATCGTGCAGACTCATTTCTGAGTTGCCCTAACTGCATCTATTGACCACCCACTTCCTTGTCACAAAATTTCATGGATGGTAGTGGTAGTCAATGGCTCCCATCACTATCAGTCTGTCCTGTGGGGCGGGAGAGAGTGGAGAGAGCCATTGCTCTCATGCACAGCATTGGATCGAGAATGGGCTCAGGTAAGTATAAGGGTGGTGGGGGGTGGGGAGGGGGAAATCCTGTGACACAGAAGGTTTTTTACCTTAATGCATAGAATGAATTAGGTTACAAAGCCTTTAGGCTTTAGAACCACTTTAATTCAAGGGTTGCTCTGTGATAAAAAGTTTTAGAAAAAGCACCTGCTGTTGAAGAAGGTTGAGAAGGCAGCTTTATAGGGTGGTTGACCATGCAGACATGATCTGAGAAACAGAGCACTGCAGACTTTAACTTGTAGGCTCAGCTGTACTCACAAGTAGTTTCAGTGACAAGAAGAGCAATTACATATCTAAAGGAAGCTCAGAGGGGGACAGTAGTGATAGATACAGGGTTTATTACCTGCTCAAATAATCATAGCTCCCAACTAGGTGAAAGTGTCCTTCGCGCTAAAAGTGAGTAATAGTAAAATTGTGTGCTAAGCACACAAAAAAGTGAAAGGAACTAAATATGTGTAGTGATATCTAAAATAATAGCAGCAAAACCAAAAAGTGTTCACATAGCACTTCAATCAAATATTTAAATAAAGGTGATCTCGCGCGTTCAAATCTAATTACACATATTGTAGTAATTGGTGTAAATTAAAAATATCTAATAAATACAACAATGTGAGAAAGAAAAAAATAAGCGAAACGGATCAAAAAACAGCAATAAAAATGAATAAGATAATCAAAAATCAAGTGTTCTAATTAAGTGCAAGACTAATGCAAGTTCATGGGGTGTGCAGCAGATGATTTGTTCTGCCCTTTCAAGGTGTCTCAGTGTGAAAATGACTGGATAGGTCAGACTTCATGTAGATCTTCATGTATAATTGTACAATAACTTAAGGCTCTCAGAACCCTCACCTTAATATTGTTGGTAAATAAGCATCATAATATAGTATCTGTTGGTTACGTCACTTTAGCTTCCTGGTCGTTCTTCTCCACTAAATAAGGTTAAATTCCATTCCTCTCCACCTGTGATATAACTGTCCGCCTAGTGAGAGATTTATCTCCAGGGCACTGCGGCCCGGTGGGGGAAAGGAGAAGAAAAAACAGAGGGGCTCCGATGGTGTAGTACGTTCATTAAGAGTAGTAGTTTATTAAAAAATAAAAAGTAGTCTCTTACATTTAAAATATTAAAAACAAGCAAGTACAGCAAAAAGCGGCGTTCAGAGCGCCTCCTTACTAGACTTCCGGTTACGTCTGTGCTCCGCCACTCCCTACGCGTTACGCCACCGCTCGTGACTTCATCTGGGGAACCTGATTGGTCAAAGAGGAATGGGTTTTATATCGTGTTACCGGAAGTATTATAGCGGCCATTTTCTTGTAGCCCGCTAATGTGTTTAAGCACGGCCATTTATAGAGAGGTGAATTGGCGGCCATGTTTTAGTAAATCAAGTGGGTATTGTCATCAATGATGGTATATGGCAACAATGTGTATATTGAACTATGCATTTAAATAATATAGGTACCAATAATTAAGATGGACAATTTAGGAAGGGATATCTATTAAATTAAAAAGTGTATAGTGTGGGCGTATCAGTCGTAAACCGTTATTGGTAAGAAGTAGCCCTAATAGATACGTATTAGTGATTAAATGATACATTTAAAAAACACTTATAATAATGTGAATCTATAATTGATAAAATCTTGTAAAAATAATTGATATATAGGAATGTGTTAAAAGGTATATTAACCACTTCGCTACCCGGCCATAGACAAATGACGTCCACAGATGGGATCTCCCATCCTGGGTGGATGTCATATGACGGCCTGGGCTTCCCGGCCGCCTAGCACCCGCCGCGTTGCTCGGGACCCGGTGCGTGTGCCCGGCGGCCGTGATGTCCGCTGGGCACCCGCGATTGCCCGTTAACCGGGCCGGACCATGGATCTGTGTGTGTAAACACACAGATCCACGTCCTGTCAGTTGAGAGGAGACCGATCTGTGTTCCCAGTACAGAGGAACACTGATCGGTCTCCTCCCCTTGTGCGTCCCCTCCCCCTACAGTTATAATCACTCCCCTAGGAAACATTTAACCCCTCGTGTCCCCCTAGTGGTTAACTCCTTCACTGCCTGTCACATTTATACAGTAATCAAAGCAATTTTATAGCATTGATCGCTGTATAAATGTGTCCGCCATAATGTCGCAGTCACGAAAACAAATTTTTTTTAATTGTATGTATAATGTAATTTCCATTATGTGAAACCCATCAAAAATGTAATCACTGGTGGAAAAAAAAACAAAAAAAAACTTTAGAACCACTAGGTGGTTCTAAAGTTTTTTTTTCCACCAGTGATTACATTTTTGATGGGTTTCACATAATGGAAATTACATTATAAATCAACACCTACCCAGTACCCCTTCCTGTGGAAGCTAATATTTTAGTGAAACGCGTGAACGAGCAAGTTTTTGGAGGATTGGAAGCGTCCCTGGGAGCATTTCCTTTGTATTGGTGCCCTGGCTACTGCTGATTAGCTGCCTGAGAAGGAGACCGGCAGGACAACCCATGGAATCTACTGCGGGACATCCCCAGGAGTCGTTCCTCCACTACTAAGCCTGTTTTGACCCCCCTGAGTAAGGGTGGTCGCAGGCTCTCTGGTAAGCCCCCAATCCTTATCATCTGGTGACGGGCTGTATTAGCGGTGGATCACATAATCTCGAACTCTGCATGGGCTCACCTGTGGATTTGTTTCTTCAAATTCATCTCATTTATGAACTTTATTTTTATACATTTGTATTTATGTTTTTTATCACTTACACGCTTTGTATGGTATAGCTTTTTATTAGCCATTAATACTTGTTGGTTAATTTAATGGTTTAAACACTACTTTTTGGTCAAATTAATTTATATGTGCATAAACCACACATTTATTCACTTTGTTATTAATCCAGCGCTGCACTACTCTTTTTGAAATATACGCTTATTGTGATTTTTTTACCAAAAATATGTAGAAGAATACGTATCGGTCAAAACTGAGGAAAAAAATTGTTTGTTTTTTTTTAAAAAATTGGGATATTTATTTTAGCAAAAAGTAAAAAATATTGTGTTTTTTTCAAAATTGTTGCTCTTCTTTTGTTTGTAGCGCAAAAAATAAAAACCGCAGAGGTGATCAAATACCACCAAAAGAAAGCTCTATTTGTGGGGAAAAAAAGGACATCAATTTTTTTTGGGTACAACGTCGCACAACCGTGCAATTGTCCTTTAAAGTGTGACAGCGCTGAAAACTAAAAATTGGTCTGGGAAGGAAGGGGGTGAAAATGCCCTGTATTGAACCGGTTAAAAATGAGTTATATAAAAGCCTATATGTCATACTTGTAAATGGCCATTACATGAAACCAACATATTATGTAATTAGTTAAAAATTGCTAAGAAAACAGTTTAAATCAAATTCAACATTAATACCTCTAGGTACTAAAGTGCGCATAGTGTGTATACAATAGGACTCCCTTTGACTAATGGTTCTTATTTTGTGACTACCTCTCCATAACCCTTTGTACTTTTCTATACCCCAAAATCGGAGGTGTGTCGGGTCCTGGTTGTGTACTAATGCAAAATGTTTGGATACATTATGTTTGGGATTTCCCTTTATGATATTTTGGATATGCTCTTTTACTCTAACTTTGAGGGCTCTCTTGGTTCTACCTACATATTGGAGGTTACAGCTACATTGTAGCACGTATACTACTCCCTCTGTGTGACATCCAATAAAGTCATTAATTATGAAGGTCTCTTTTGTAGTAGTTGCTATGAAATCTGTTCTTTTACCTTGGAATTTTTTAGCATGTCTGCCTGCATAACAGTTTCTGCACGGAAAGAATCCTTTTCCTGAAAAAAAAAGGTGCTTTTGGGGGAGGTTCTACTATCGATTTGACTATCTTATCTCTAATGGTAGGTGCTCTCTTATATATGATGTTGGGTTGGCTCCCAACTGTCCCTGATTTCGAGAGACTGTCCCTGATTTGGAGCAATGTCCCTCTGTCCCTTATTCCCCCTCATTTGTCCCTCATTTTGGTCTGATCTATAGAGTTAAAAAAAGTGTTTTCCAGCCCTAAATCTTTCATCTGATTTCTAAATTACTGCTTTTGTAAAATCCAAAAGCCAAAATAAAGGAATAGTAGTGGTAAAAAAAGCATTTGTGGGTTTAACCAATCTTGTTTTGAGGATAATTCTTCCTTAAGGGCAAGGGGTGTGTCCTATGCCTGCATACTTTTGCTGATAGGTGTCCCTTATTCCCATCTCAAAAAGTTGAAATAACTGTTCCTACAAAGAGCCACATACAAGCATGAGATTGTTGCTCAATCTGGATAGCTTCATGCAAAAAAAAAAAAAAATACAACTCACTGTATCTGGCCCCTCCTATTATAATGTGTGCAAAGCTGGAGTCTTGTTCAGTGATTTCTCATATCATGGTATTTCATCCTAAAGGGCTATAAAGTGCTAATAAAAATTCAAGACCCTGTAAAATGTTATCATTAACTGTTAGGACCGTTAAAATTATGTTCTGTGATTAAGTCCTCAAAATTGAGCAGTATGATGGCATACTGGGAGGTTTATCACCCTCTCTTCTTCTTCTTATTTTACTTTAAATATACTTGTAAATGATGTTATTGAAAATTATTTTTTTATCCACTAGATGGCACTGCAACTCTACTTCTGAATACCAGTCATTACATTATTATTCTACCATTGTTCAAGGAATTCCTTAAAAACGTGGGGGGAGACAGGAAGCATTGTTGGTGTTGTGACAATTAAATCACTTGCTTTTTATTTAACGGGCAGTAAATTATATCAATATGACAAATTTAAATAGGTGTGACATTTTAATCAATGACTTTATTTGAGAAACTATATTTTATACAGGGCCAAATAAACAAAGCAAAATTAGTAATTTTAAACAGAAATATTAAACCAAATAAAATTAAAAAAGTAATGCTATTTTTATTTACATTTATAGCGCACATGAATACGTTTAGGCTTCTTTACACTGTGTTATTCCTTTGCATTGTGTTACCGCATGCATGTTAATTTGTGGTGTTGAGCTGGGTTCACACTTGTGCAATGCAGATACTGCATGTGATTCACACAGGAATCGCACTGCATTCCTGTGCACATCACATGCGATGTCCGTGCAGTGTGATTTCAGGCACACCCATGCGATGCAATTCTGGCAATCGCACTGCATTTTGGTTGTTTGTTTGGGTGTCGTTAAGATAACATTGACACCCGCAGCCGATTGCATTGATTGCCATGTGATTGCAATGCAGTGCGGGAAACACACAAGATTCACTGCGTTTCCCACATCACATAAGTGTGAACCAGGGCACATGTGTGATAAGTGTGAAGTGGAAGGCTTCATATATGCGTTACGTCGGCGTTTAGGGATTCAACTTTTTTTTTTATCTCTTCAGTTACATTCTAGTTACCAGGCCTAGGCAAATGATGTAATTCATTCCAGGAGTCTTCAGGAGGCAATGATGTCATACATTCCAGGAGTCTTCAGGAGGCAATGATGTCATACATTCCAGGAGTCTTCAGGAGGCAATGATGTCATACATTCCAGGAGTCTTCAGGAGGCAATGATGTCATACATTCCAGGAGTCTTCAGGAGGCAATGATGTCATACATTCCAGGAGTCTTCAGGAGGCAATGATGTCATACATTCCATGAGTCTTCAGGAGGAAATTATGTCATACATTCCAGGAGTCTTCAGGAGGTTAGGAGGGGTTTTCACAGCTAAGCACTCCATATTTCCTGTGTTTCATCAGATTCGGCGACCCATCAGAATTTGTAACGCAAGTGAAGTTCAGTCACCGCCATCTTGCTACACCCCGCACTCCTCCACAGTAAGGATACAGTGAGAAGGGGACAAGCGGACATCTTGTTACACCCACCGGAGTTTTGCATTTCACAATTATTTTTAACAGTAAACTGAGCTTATATGGTGAAATACAGGATTTAGAAATCCATCAGACTGTTTAGATGTTGAATCATAAAAGCATTGGCATTCTGTCATATTAACAAACATGTGAGATCAGCAGGCTTGCCCCTACGTTTATAATTCAACATCTAAACAGTCCATCGAATTTCTAAATACAGTACTTCACTATATAAGCTCCGTTTACTGTTAAAAATAAGTGTGAAATGCAAGACTCTGCTGGGGTGTAACAAGATGTCCACTTGCCGCCTTCTCACTGTATCCTTACTGTGGAGGAATGCGGGGTGCAGCAAGATGGCGACAATGGAACTTCAATTCTGACGGGTCGCCTAATCTGATGAAACACCTGCATGCCTGAGCTAAGCGCAGATAGATTCCAGGAAGTAAATGCTACATAAATCATCTGCCCTTACTCAAGATGGCCAGTGCAACAAATGTTAGGGAGTGTTTTTCAAAGTGATTTCTAAGTGAAATAAAGCATGGAGACATGAATGGGTGGGTGAGATTGTATGAATATTAAAAATTAATGAAATAGCGTTTTTGGTATTTGGTGCTCAGATGCAGTGTAGTTCATACTTTAAATAGTCTGTATTTAATCGGTCCCAGAACCTTTGTAATTCATCTGTCCCAGTCATGAAATGGATGAGATAGAAACGCTGCCCAGGCATAGTGATGCCTCATGCATGTTTATCTGTGAATATATAGGGAAAATCAAAAGCTGAAAACAGCTTTTAAAATCCAGGTGATTGATCCCACTGCAAAGGTAGGTGTTGTTCTCTATGTTCTCTTTGTCCTATGTTGCCCTATCCTAAACTTATTTTATGACCTTATTGTGGATGTGCACATACCCAAGTGGAGTGGAGCCCGAAAGTCACAATAAAACAGCTGCATGTAGGGGACATAGAAAAGAAGATTTACCGTATTTATCAACGTATAACACGCACAGGCGTATAACACGCACATTCATTTTAAGAGGGACGTTTCAGGGAAAAACTTAACATTTAAATAAGGAACTTTGAAGCAAAATGAGGGTCAGTGCCCATCTGCAGCCTCATCATTGCTATCAATGCAGCCTGATCAATACCCATATGCTGCCTCACAAGTGCCATTAATGCAGACTCATCAGTTCACATCAATGCAGCCTCATCAGTTCACATCAATGCAGCCTCATCAGTTCACATCAATGCAGCAACCTCACCATTGCATTCAATGCATCAGCATCACCATTGCCATCAATGCAGCAGCCTCACCATTGCCTTCAATGCATCAGCCTCACCATTGCCATCAATGCAGCAGCCTTACCATTGTCTTCAATGCAGCAGTCTCACCATTGCCTTCAATGCAGCAGCCTCAACATTGCCATCAGTGCAGCAGTCTCACCATTGCCTTCAATGCAGCAGCCTCAACATTGCCATCAGTACAGCCTGATCGATGCCCATCTGCAGCCTAAAGGGGACAGGAAGGGGGGCGGGACGAGCGGCAACAGATTACATACAGTGAGAATCTCCTATGATAGACAGAACAGTGGTCCAATGGCGGCCCAGGAGACGGGACTTCCTATTACAGAGGCCGCCAAGTAAACAGGAGATTCTCACTGTATGTAATCTGACAACGCTCATCCCACCCCCCTCCCTGTCCCCTCCGAGGCAGCTAAACTTGAAGTATCGGCGTATAACATGCACGCGCTCTTGCACCCGATTTTCAAGGTGAAAAAGCGCATGTTATACGCCAATAAATACAGTACTTAGCTGATCCTGCCCTTCTCTATGCTGCTAAACCAGTGGCCACAGTATCTTCTGCCCCATGCTCCAGTGATCTAAGGTCCTAACGTCATCAGGACAAATGCACAGTCCATAGCACTTAGACATGATGACATTGAGGGACAGTCCACTGCCGGAGCATGGGGGGGGGCGCCATCTGCTGGGGGAGCAGAGAGAGGATTGGGTAAGTAAAAGTGCTTTTGATCTCCCCTAGACATTAACAAGCCGTTAACCCTTGTAGTGCGGGCACAACCTCACTACAAAAGGAGCATTTATAGATTTCCTGGAAGTGGGGTTCAAGTTTATTTCGATAGGTTGTGCTAGATGATTCTTGTGCTCTTTTTGAAGATATATACTCTATGAACAGTGGGGAAAATAATTATTTGACCCCCTGCAGATTTTTTAAGTTTGCCCACTTACAAAGAAATGAAAGATCTATAATCTTTATTATAGGTGTATTTTAATTGTTTGAGTTGCAGTTCAGTGAGTAAAGTATTTGATCCCCAAGCAAAACATGACTTAGTAATTTGTGGAGAAACCCATGATAACAAACACAGAGGTAAGACGTTTCTTGTAGTTGGTTACCAGGTTTGCACACATCTCAGGAGGGATTTTGGTCCACTCTTCTTTACAGATCCTCTCTAAATCCTAGTTTCCAAAGTTTAATCTCCCTCCATAAATTCTCTTTAGGACTACAATAGAAATACAGTTATGGTGTATGTATAAAAAAAAAAAAAAGAAAAGAAAAAGAATGTTTAGTGCAAATTGGGAAAATCCAATGTTCTCAGTCTATGTTCTCTGAAATGTGAATGTTTGAATATGGAAAATACCATATTATGCCACTAGATGGCACTGAGGAACACTTATTTCCTATGATAGTTATAACCATCAAGTGCCCATAATGCAGCATTTTCCTTATTCACACTTTTAAATTGCAGAGAATATACCCAAAAAACCAATTGATTTTGCCCCATTCACACAGAACAAATTTACATGCAGTTTCAATTGACAAATAGCTATGCAATTTTTATTTTTTTAAATAAATATACGCTTTAGTGAATAGAGATACGGTTAGTGTATCATCCTCTTGCTTACAGTTTTAATTAAATCTGACACTTTTTATAATATCATGTTTCTCATATACACTGTGCCATCTTTGGTATGGTTGAATTTTCCTGTTCATGTATTCTAATACTTCACACACTGCTGTGATATACCCATGAAAGTCAGAATGCATCATTTTTGCAGTTAACATACATTTCTCCATAGCAACCAATCAGCATCTTCCCTTTATGTTGCTAGGAAAAATCTACAATGAGAAGAGATCCGCTTTTTATTACAGACGCCATCAAACATGAGGCTGTCACTCCAAAACTGTCATATCTTTCCATAAACTCACAATTATACAGCTCGTGTAAGAAAAGAAGAAGAGGCCTTAAAATCTTCTTTTATACTGTTATAGGTTATCTACAGTGAGCTCACAGAACTTCACAGATCCGCCACACTATATCTTATACTAGTGCAGTATGCAACATAATCAGCTTCCTAATAACTCATTTGAGTGCTCTTTGACTTTTTTTCACCTAACGTGGTACAATATCAGTTACTATAGATGATAAAGGAGAACAAAAAAGTAATATTTAGCAGCTTACTGATACTTATGTGTGGCGACTGCGTTCGTTTTCTTTTTATCTGTTTTTTTTTCTATTGTGTGATCCTGCCAGTAGCACACTTCTTGTCGTAAGGTGACAATGTTCACTAACTACAGTATCTGTGAAGGAGAAGCTCACATACAGCTGCAGCACCCCAATCTGAATAACTTCAGTTTGAGATAAAAAGCTTTTGTGAGGTATTTTTTAAAATGCCCTTCTAGATTCTGATAAGCCCCCTGCCAACCACTGCCCAGGGTTGTCGGAAGGAGGCCCTTGTCCCCATCAACATGGGGCCAAGGTGCTTTGGGTTCGGGAGGGGGGCAGATAAAATCAGTAGTTTAGTACTATCCTCAAAACAGTTCTCCTAGTCTTCCTTATCAAGGTCAGGAACGTCTGCCGTCCACGTTTCTCACAGCCTTTACATCTTAGGGGAATTCACATTAAGCAGGGACAAATAAAGCGAAGACAGAGGTTTAGACAGGAAATCCTGTTCAAGGAGCTCCTCAATAGGATCCATAATTAAACTTGGAGGGTCAGGGAATTGGATGCGGCTGCATGGCCTAGTTGGAGATATCGGAAGTACATCCATCTCTGTAATCTAAGGTCAGTGAAGGAGAGTAATGACCCCACCGAATATACATCCGTAAAGTTTTGACACCAAATTGGGCCCAAAGCTGAGGATCAGACAAAAGAGGAATGGGGTTTCCCCAGAGTGGGCAGTACGGTGACCAATGGTGGGGCCGTAGAAATCTCTGTCTAGCCACAGCCCATACCCTAAGGGTCATCTTATTGGAGTGTGGGAGACCGGAATATGCCCCCGGGCCCCTATAGACCAGGTTACTGAGTTTCTAAAGCGATCCCAACAGGGCAGCCTCCAGACAAATCACAGCGATGGCCTGGGAGTGTATGAACCACCAGCGGACAGCCACCCAGTAGTAGGTCCAATAATCGGGCAATGCCAGCCCGCCACATCCCACTGGAAGATGTAAAGTAGACTTAGCCAATCGAGGGAGAGCACCCCCAATATAAATGTCTCCACACATCGGTCAACCTCCCTGCAGAAAGAATTGGGTAT
Source organism: Lithobates clamitans (assembly GCA_037952925.1). Classification (NCBI taxonomy): domain Eukaryota; kingdom Metazoa; phylum Chordata; class Amphibia; order Anura; family Ranidae; genus Lithobates; species Lithobates clamitans. Next base: position 625,659 of record JBBGZY010001159.1, on the reverse strand, counting down.
GCAGGTGGGGCAGTTGCGGAAGACATAATTAAATTTAGGTAGAAAATCATCTTCAGGAGCTTAAGACGACTCATGAGATTAAACAGTATAGTAGCCCAGGAGGCACATTTTTCATAAAGCTGAGACAGTAGTGGAGACAAGTTAAGATCGTGAACGCTCAATGACTCCTGCCGGACCTGAATTCCCAAGTACTTAAACTGGTTAACCGACATCAGCGTCTCTCGTGTCCGAGTTGAAAAGGAGTTGATTTTGATCAGTCAATTCGAATCACTGAAAACTGCCCAAACTTGCCAAAGATATCAAGGGCAGCCTGTAAGGAGGAATTATCGTCATGGATATACAGGGGGGCATCATCCGCGTAGAGGGAATTTTTTTCCTCTAGAGAGCCCACCAGCAATCCTTCAACAAGACAAGAACCCTGAATCAAGATGACCAAGGGTTCAAGTGCAAGGGCAAAAAGAGAGGGGGACAAGGGGCAACGCTGTCAAGTGCCCCGCTGAAATTGGTACGGATGCAGATCTTAGGAGCTTAGTATAGCATGTTCAACCACTCGAGAAACTTGGGGCCAAATCTATGAATCACTTCCCAAAAGAATTCCCACTCCACCAAGTCAAAGGCCTTTTCAGTGTTAGTACTCTTCCCAGGCATGAATCAGGTCTGGTTTACATGAATGACATCCCCAAGGACCTTAGACAGGTGATTAGCCAGAATTTTAGCCAAGATCTTGGCATGTTAATCAAAGAAATAGGCCTGTAAGAGGCATATTCGTCTGGGTCCTTGCCTGATTTGGGCACTAACACAACAACAGATTCAGACATAAACTTTGGGAGGGATCCTAGTGAGAAGAACTGTGCGAACAGGGAAGTAAGTCTAGGGGCAAGAAGATCCGGATACAGTGCGCAGAACTTTGTAGGGATTTTAACTACCCCAGGGGTGTTCTTAGGTTGGAGTTGGGCTATGGGTTCCTGCACTTCCTCAAGGGTAACATCCTGGACTGGAGCTAACATCAGGGTCACGTGTGGGGAAGTTGATCTTGTCTAGGCAAGTATTCAGCTCTAGGGAGGTATAGGCCACTCAGGTAGAGTACAAGGATTTGTAGTATCTTAGGAATCTATCATTAATACAAGTAGGTGACCTTAAAGAGTAACTCCACTTTTGTTGAGAAAAAAAACATTCCCCTCTGGGTAATCTATATACATTACAAGGATTTTAACAAACTTTGTTGCAGATTCCTACCTTTTGTTATTCTGAAGAAATCACTGTGTGTTTGTCTGTGTCCATGTGGGAAAGTGAATCTAATGGGAGTTGTTTTATAATTAACAATCAGCTGCTGCACCTGCAGGGCACTAATGAGGAAAGCTGCTGGGCATGCATCATTTAGACGTGATTTTCTATTGGGAGCATCTCACCAAAAGTGACATTTTTGATGCGGGATGCCTGAAACCTGACTTGTATCTTAGGGCAGGAACAGCAAAACTATGGGAGAGGTTTTTAGGGCACCAATAAACACAATTGATGAATAAAAAAACAAAATGTAGATCAAAATTCATATGTAATACAGGAACATGATCTTTAAAGAAAACAAAAAGATCTCAATCCATCACAGAAGCATCGAAGCCCAAGAGGGACCCCTACACATTTCAACTCGCTGAGTCTTCTTCAGGGGGTTCTTTTGAACAATGCAATGGATAGATTCTATAAAGTAGATAACAGCCAACGAGTAAAATTACAGATGTGTATAATTATACCACATATCATATTTACACATATAACTCACAGTGTGTCAGTTGGAGGCCAGGTATATGTAGACACCACCGGGACGTTTCCAGATACCCCTACAGACAGGGAGTAGTTTAAGGGACAATGGCCTGATATCATAAAAACTTTATAAGTATAAAACACCATATACAAAAGAAAAAAGGATTGTGCAAAATACCAGTTTTTAAAGATTCAAAAAAAGTCTATGAAGCAAATTGAGGCTAACCCCCCCATAAAGGCACATTAAAATGATCGTGAGTGATCATAGTTAAAATGAAGCCAGAATGAGCTTCCAGAAAACATAAATAGGTAAATAGATATTTCAATAAAGACAATATTACAGAGAACTGTCATATATACTTACTGGATACATTAAACTGCACCCCATACATCCAGGTTTACCAGGGGTTATACTGTATCTTAGGGCAGACTTCAGGGAAAATCAGTGAGCCAATCACACAAGCAGTAAATTATGTTTCTGAGGGGCATGCTGTACACATTCTGTGTACAGAACACTTCCGGGTAGCCATATTGTATTGGATCTTACAGAAAATTTCAGAGATGCAGATTTAAAAGGAAAGGTAATTTTTAACAACATTCAATTAAAATATTATTTGTGTCCCAATTGTGTACGCTATATTATTTTTTCTTTATTTGATATTTTTTTTCCCCTCACGAAAGTGGAGTTACCCTTTAACAATTCACTGTCAGCGTCTTTGATCACACTAATATGAGTGGTTGCGAACTGACCCTTGGCCAGCCAGGCCAACAACAGGCCGTTTTTATTGCTCCATTAAAAAAACTCTCTGAGCTGTGTACAGTAGCGACTTCTGGGTCAACTAAGCCCGGAGCAGGGAGATGTCCCTCAGGGTATACTGCCAGGCCTCATAGTCAGTCTGATCTGCATTCGCCACATATGCTGGTCCTTCTGTTGAACATCCATCTCTATCTCCTCAAGAGATTGCACAAAGGCCCTCCTGGCTGCAGAAAGAGACACATGGGGGGGTTTATTTACTAAAGGCAAATCCACGTTGCACTACATGTGCACTGCAAGTGCACTTGGAAGTGCAGTTGCTGTAGATCTGAGGGGGACATGCAAGGAAATAAAAAACAGCATTTTTGCTTGTACATAATTGGATGATAAAATCAGCAGAGCTTTCCCTCATTTCAGATCTTCTCCTCAGATCTAAAGCAACTGCACTTTCAAGTGCACTTGTAGTGCAAAGTAGATTTCCCTTTAGTAAATCAACCCCATTGTCCCCTCAGAGCTAGGCCTTAAAGGCATCCCAGACCACTGTGGGAGTGGTGGAATCAAAGTTGGTTAACCAATACTGACACAAACCCTCCGGCATAGCTTCTTGAATAGTGTGGTCCATTATCCAATATCTGGACACGTAGACACCCTTTGTAGCACAGTATGAGCAGCCTATATTAAATCTATATGAGAGAGTGCCTGGTAGGAGGATGAGTGACAGGTAAACTCTCTCAATAAGGAGTGAAAGTGTCTCCGGACATTTGTGAGAGTAAACGTGGTCCCCCATTGAGTCAGACCTAGAGACCAACAGGAGGCAAAGTGGAGCCTGTCCAGATCTGGGCATAGATTCATATTAAAATCACCCAATAAAAGTACATTATCAACCCCATACCCAAGCTCCAACTGCATAATCGTGGAGAGTAGTGTAACATCTGCCAGAGGTAAATAAAGTCCCACCAAAATAAAATTCACATTGGCAATCAGGGCATGCATAACGAGATATCGACCTCCAGGGTCAGTCCTGATGTCCAGGAGCTGAAACGGAAGCGACCTGTGCACCTGCACACTAACTCCTCTAGAGTAACTGGAGTATATTGCTTGGTAGTGGGAGCTCACCAAGGCTCGTTTGAGGCCTAAAATGCAGGAGCCCAGAAGATGGGTCTCTTGTAAGACATATATGTGGAGAAAATGTACAGAGGTAATTAAACACTAAGGACCTATTAATGGCTGAGTTAAGACCCTGCACATTCCAAGAAACCTACGGAAAACTTAGCCACTACATGTCTAAGGTTCAATATTGTTGGTTCAATAATTAGAGACAGGGGAATAAGTAAGGTACTTACTCCAGTACTCCCAAGGGCGTCAGTGGAGTTCAGTCCACCATGTGTTTATTTATTCGTAAATATTTATCTGCATTCATTTATTTATTTTATATCTGCTTGGATACTTCAAACTGTTTACATCCCTCGCCTTTCAGTAGGAACAAACCACTTACAATACACAGTCATTTCCTTCTAAACGATTGTGCTTTTTAAGTGGGCTATTCCTTTTAGGAAGAGAGTTTAAGCACTATAGAGAGTGAAAGCCCTTAAGAGCATGTTTTATAACGTCTGTATAAAACAAAATAAATTCCAGTACTCACATTAAAAAAATCAAATGTTGATTCTGTTTTTGTCATATAGACTAATGCTTAACAGCAGTTTAACAACTACGATGACATCATACACTGTATATTTTTACACTGTTTATAATTACTTCCTATATCTTGTTTGTCCATTGAGAGCTTGCATAAGACTTTAATGTTGTTTTTTTTAGTGCTGCGCACACATTGTTTAGTATCTCATGTGGCTGTTTCCCGATGATTTATATGACTTTGCAGCAGTACAGACAACAGACCAAAACTACAAACTGTGCAATATATCTCAATGGATATATCTAAAATGCTACCGAAATTATTGAGAACATCCATAAAACTAACATTTTCAACACTACATAACAGAAAATTACCACCATTAAGAAAAGAAATACTAGATAAGACAGAGAGAGAAATTACAAGATAAAATATACAACTTAGTTGTGCTTTAATGGAAATAAAATGTCTGATAATCCATTTCTTAGTACACAGCTTTCGAGAGCGAACCATGACCGTTTATCCAAAAATATCCAAAGGGCCAAGCACGAAAATTGTTCTCACACGATAACAGAACTAATGATTTTTTGTGTAATTAGTATAGTATTTGTATGAAAAACATTGTGTGACCAAGACCACACATGCTCGGAAATGAAAACATACATTACAATATAATACATAACTTCGGAAGTTGTAAATAGGGATGAGCCGATGTTCGAGTCGAATGTAAGTTCGGGTGTTTGCCTGTTCGGTTACGTAAACGGGTGGCCCGCCCCCCTCTGACGCCCCGAGAAAGCCATAGAGAAGTTCCCGTGCGTCAGAGGGGGGCGGTGTCACCTGGGAACGTCACCGTGTGGCCCCGCCCTCAGTCTTAAAAGAACTGTCAAAGCGAAGACGCGTCATACGGCGGGTGCCTCCTATGGAGGCGGGTCGGTTGTGGCTTTGTTTTTGTTTGTTTTTTTGGTCTTTCAGCGGAACGAGAGAAGAAGACTTCGTGGGACATTTTTGGTTTTTTATATTTTAATAAAGGACTTGTCCCAAGCCGTGTCTTGTCATTTGTACCATTTTGACACTTTTTTTGTGAAATGGTACCCCATTACCATTTCACACAGGGAGGGGGGCCGGGATCTGGGAGTCCCCTTGTTAAAGGGGGCTTCCAGATTCCGATAAGCCCCCCTCCCGCAGACCCCCACAACCACTGGGCAAGGGTTGCGGGGATGAGGCCCTTGTCCCCAGCAACATGGGGACAAGGTGCTTTGGGGGCTACCCCAAAACACCCTCCCCATGTTGAGGGCATGTGGCCTGGTACAGTTCCCCTCTTTTCCTGCAGCCTGCCAGGTTGCGTGCTCGGATAAGGGTCTGGTATGGATTTTTGGGGGGACCCCCACACCATTTTTTTTTTATTTTGGCACGGGGTTCCCCTTAAAATTTATACCAGTCCGGAAGGGTCTGGTATGGATTTTGAGGGGGACCCCCATGCAATTTTTTTTTTAAATTTTGGTTCGGGGTTCCCCTTAATATTCATACCAGACCCAATGGTCCTGGTAATGGACTGGGGGGATCCCATGCCTTTTTTTTCAATTACTTCTTTTATCTGTATTGCCGGGACCGACAATTCATTTAAATTCATACAATTCATACTTTTAAATTACTTTTTTTCCTTTAGAAATGTAATTTTGTGCAGGGACTGTTCTAAACACGGGAAACATGCGCCACTTTACAGGCATACTATAGACACCCCCCAGGTACAAAATTTAAAGGAATATTTCACTTTTATTGTTTCACTTTAAGCATTATTAAAATCGCTGCTCCCGAAAAAACTGCCATTTTTAAAACTTTTTTTTGCATTGATACATGTCCCCTGGGGCAGGACCCAGGTCCCCCAAACACTTTTTATGACAATAACTTTCATATTAACCCTTAAATTAGCATTTTTGATTTTTCATGTTCGTGTCCCTTAGACTTTAATGGTGTTCGCGTGTTTGAACAAATTTTTTGCCTGTTCGCATGTTCTGCTGCGAACCAAACCGGGGGGGGGGGGGTGTACAGCTCATCCCTAGTTGTAAACTGTCTTACATCAGAAATCATCACGACTGTGGAAAATGTAGCATTTCATTTAAAATTCAAGGTCCTACAGTCTGGAGGAAGAGTGGAGAGGCATAGAATCCAAGTTGCATGAGGTCCAGTGTGAAGTTTCCACAGTCAGTGATGATTTGGGGAGCCATGTCATATGCTGGTGTTAGTCCACTGTGTTTTATCAAGTCCAAAGTCAGCGCAGCCCTCTACCAGGAAATTCTAAAGCACTTCATGCTTCCCTCTGCTGATCAGCTTTATGGAGATGCTGATTTCATTTTACAGCAGGACTTGGTACCTGCCCACACTGCCAAAAGTACCAATACCCGGTTTAATGATCATGATATCACTGTGCTTGATTGGCCAGCAAATTCACCTGACCTAAATCCCATAGAGCATCTGTGGGGTATTGTCAAGAGGAAGATGAGAGACACCAGACCCAACAATGCAGGAGGCCACTATCAAAGCAACCTGGGCTTCCATGATACCTCAGCAGTGCCACAGGCTTATGGCCTCCATACCACACCGCATTGATGCAGTAATTCAAGCAAAAGGAACCCCAACCAAGTATTGAGTGCATACTATACCATATATGGACATACTTTTCAGTAAGTCAACATTTCTGTATTAAAAATATTTTTTTTTATTAGTCTTATGTAATATTCAAATTTTCTCAAATACTGAATTTAATGTTTTCACTAGCTGTAAGCCATAATCATCAAAAAAGAAAGAAAGAAATGCTTGAAATATATCACTCATAAATTATATGCATTTCACTTTTTGAATTGAATTACTGAAATAAATTAATTTTTTGATGATTTTCTAATTTTATTAGAAGCACCTGTATATACCATTGTTTGTCGACTTTCATGCAAACCAATCAATGTACACTTATTGGGATTTTATTTTACCAAAGACATGTAGCAGAATACATTTTGGCCAAAATTTATGAAGAAATTTAAATTGTTTTAAAAAAATTCACGTGATATGTTTTATTACAGAAAGTAAAAAATATTGTTTTTTTCATTAAAAATGTTCAGTCTTTTGGTTTATACGACAAAATTAAAAAAAAAAAAAAACACAGTGGTGATCAAATAGCACCAAAAGAAAGCTCTATTTGTGTTAAAAAAACGATACCAATTTTGTTTGGGTACATTGTTGCATGATCGTGTAATTACCAGTTAAAATAGCGCAGTGCTAAATAGCAAAAAATGGCCTGGTCATGAAGGGGGTAAAACCTTCTGGAGCTGAAGTGATTAATCATATCTCTCAGCATAATTTTATTGTCTTATTGTTTGTATAAGTACACTTGCTAATCTTCTCTTCTTTTAGGCTAATCATGGACTAATTAATTTTTTTTAACCGATTCCCGACCAGCGCATGCCGATGTACGTCAGCAGAATGGCACGGCTGGGCAAATGGGCGTACCCGTACGTCCCTTTGAATTTGCCGCCGTGCCATTGCGCGTGCCGGCCGGGAGCTCCGTGAGTCGGGTTGCGGGTCCCGTGGACCTGATCGCCGCGGGGATACCCGCGATCGCCTCACGGAGAGGACAAATGGGGAGATGCTAAAGTAAACAAGCATCTCCCCATTCTGCCTAGTAACAGTGTCACTGATCTCTGCTCCCTGTGATTGGGAGCAGAGATCAGTGACGTGTCACATGTAGTAACGCCCCCCCACAGTTAGTAACACATCCCTAGGACATACTTAACCCGTCCCTAGTCCCTTAGTGGTTAACCCCTTTACTGCCAGTGTCATTTACACAGGAATCAGTGCATTTGTATAGCACTGATTGCTGTATAAATGACAATGGTCCCAAAAATGTGTCAAAAATGTCTGATATGTCCGCCATAATGTAGCAGTCACGATAAAAATCGCTGATCGCCGCCATTACTAGTAAAAAAAAAAAATTAATAATAAAAATGCCATAAAACTTTCCCCTATATTGTAAACGCTATAACTTTTGTGCAAACCAATCAATAAACGCTTATTGCTATTTTTTTTACCAAAAATATGTAGAAGAATACGTATCGGCCTAAACTGAGGAAAAAAAATGTTTTTAAAATATTTTTGGGGGATATTTATTATAGCAAAAAGTTTAAAAAAAATGTGTTTTTTTCAAAATTGTCGCTATTTTTTTGTTTATAGCACAAAAAATAAAAACCGCACAGGTGATTAAATACCACCAAAAGAAAGCTCTATTTTTGGGAAAAAAGGACATCAATTTTGTTTGGGAGCCACGTCGCACGACCACGCATTTGTCAGTTAAAGCAACGGAATGCCTAATCGCAAAAAATGCTCTGGTCAGGAAGGGGGTAAATTCTTCCGGGGCTGAAGTGGTTAAATACTTCAAGGAGTGTCGGTAAGTGCTGGGTGAGCAAGATGTTACATCCTCAGGTTTGCAGAGAAATCACAAAACAATTCAGTGGCTCAATGCACGGGTACTGCTTCTGAAATAAGGATTTTAAACAATTTTCAGTTGTCATCAGAAAATAATTCTAGGGGAAATCTTACCAAGAAGATACCTCTTCAGGTGACAACTGTCTAAAAGAGGATTCCCCTTACATTGGAAAAATGTCTTTTGACCTCATGCATATGGGCAAAAAAATGATGCTTTTAGTGGCATTTTTCATTTTTGTTAGCCTCTGAGCACATCTCTTTTTTAGCCAATGGGGTGATTTACTAAAATGGGAGCATGCAAAATCAAACCAATCAGCTTCCAGGTTGTATTGTCAAACTAAACAAGCTGAAGTTAGAAGCTGATTGGCTACCAGGCAGAACTGCTTCGAGTTTTGCGCTTTTCAGTTTTAGTAAATCAACCCCAGTACATTTTGGATGATTGGCTGAAGAGTGCTCCATGAGATGCTCAAAGCTTGGGATATTGGGACAACGTTATCCCTGACCTGTCTGGTGTGTTCCTTGGCCTTCATGATACTGTTTGTTCACTAAGGTTCTCTAACAAACCTCTGAGGACTTAACAGAACAGATGTAATTTTACTAAGATTAAATTATATACAGGTGGACTCTATTTACTAATTAGGTGACTTCTGAAGGCAATTGGTTCCACTAGATTTTAGTTAGGGGTATCAGAGTAAGGGCGCTGAATGCAAATGATGCCCGCCACATTTTTTCAGATATTTATCTGTAAAAATTTTGAAAACAGTTTATCATTGTCCTTCCGCTTCACAATTATGTCCCGCTTTGTGTTGGTCAATTACATAATATTCCATTAAAATACAGTTAGGTTTTTGGTAGTAATAAAATGTGGAAAATTTCAAATTGTATGAACACTTTTCAAGGCACTGTAGGTTCGTATTTCAGAGCAGCAGCAGCAAATCCAAGTTCAGAGAGGAGCTCAGTGACATAATTTATGAACATATGTGCATAAACACGTGTAAATGTGCATGTATGCGTGTAAAGTAATTCCGTTTACCAGATGAAATTAATATTCTGACCAATTATTTTCCGCTAGCTCCTGGCAGAAAGATTCAGCATATACAAGAGTTTTTTTGTCATAGGCCTGTGTGCATTTCACTTTGTGTTGTGTCACCAGAACAGACATTTCACAGGGGTTTTACCCATTCCCTACTATCCAAAATGAAAAACACTCACAGCAAGAGAGGTCACGCATCATTTTGCTGTGTATCTACTGAACTACAGGTGCTCTTTGTATTGTCACATAAAGAGTTTTCTTCATCCGATCCCCCTTCAAAGTACCACTAACAGCAGATACTCCAGCAAAATACTAAGTACACCAAGGGAATTGATTCTTCTGCTCATTTCAGTGGCACAGTGCATTGGGAATAATCACTATATTACAGGTATGCTTTAAATGAGATTTATGTCTCTCTGTTCGGATGATAAATAATTCAGCTGTGGAGAAAGCCTAGTACACTATTGTAATTAGTCTGTAATACACAGAATGGGAAGCTTTGTTATTTGTTTTACTTGCAGTAAACCTTTTATGACTTGCTTACTGTTGCAGAGCCCAGGGCGATCAATTGTTTAGAGCCTAGAGAATGAGAGAAGATGAGCACTTAATGTAACTTTCTCTTAAAAAAGCTTTTATATCTATGGTATATGACTATTGTCTTTTAAAATATTTGGCATTGAAATTTCATGCAGTGTAGTCACTTGGGAACAACAATAGCTCTGTGAGCCCTGGTTCAGAGGTTGGCATCTATTCCTAGCTATTAATATGTAGAGTAAAACCAAGTCATACTGGTACCAAATAGGACTGGTGAGGATGATGATGATGATGATTTTGACATTCTAATAAAAATTGTAGGGCTGATGTAGGACTGATTAAAATTTTCATGTTCGATTAATCGTTTTTTTTTTTTAATCGATTAATCGACTAATTTTGATTAATTATAATGCACATACAGATCCAACTACTTTTAGCTGATCTCATTGCATTGCAACTCTGCATTAGTTAGTGGTAAATGTGGTATACACTATATACAATCGCCCGACACTAGTTCGTTTCCACAATCCATGACTTAACACTTTTAAAAAAAAAACTTTTTAAAAAAATTTTAAGGAGTCTTTTAGTGCCGGTTCACACAGGGGCGACTTGTCAGGCGACCTAGCCGCCTGACAAGTCGCCTCCCGTTCTGTACAATGGAACCGTTCTAATAGGAGCGACGCAAGTCGCTCCGACTTAGAAAAAGGTTCCTGTACTACTTTGGGGGCGACTTGAGGTGACTTGCATAGACTTCTATACAGAAGTCGTTTTGCAAGTCGCCGTGGAAGTCGTGTGCAGGTCGCCTCGGTGAGGCCACCTGCAAGTCGTGCCGCCCCTGTGTAAACCGGGGCTAAATGTTAAATTTGTTTTTAGGGTGGACCTCCACTTTAACAAGACAATTTCAAACTTGCAGCTCACTTGCTTGCTATCTGGGTAATGCCTCCAATGGGTATACCAGTCCTGTTGACAACCATCTAAACTGGGAATGCCATTTCACTTCCTGTTGTGTCTCTGGGACAGGAAGTGAAATGAAGGCTCCACACTGGGATGCACAAAGCAAAGCCTAAACCGAGAGGTGTTTTCTCTCTGCATGACCCAATCTAAAACTAAAATATAGATTCAAGCTGTATATATACTTTAAATCACCATGATTCCTCCTCCACAATTGACCTGTCCAGTACAGACAACACACTCACCTTCATAATGCCTTCCAATGCTTGTTTATTCCCAGCAAGGGTCACGTATCATCAGCATGGGGCGTGTCCGGCCAATCACAAAACTGACTCGCAGCCACACCTCTGCAATTTGCGGACACGCCCACTCGGTCGAAGCCTTTCAGGCCGTGATTGGATCGGCTGTATTCCATTACTTTACCATTGTCCAGCGTGGGCACCGTCAATGACTGGGGAAGGGGGGAGAAGTCCGATGATGTCGATGTCCGTGACATCACAGGATCTCCGACGGAACTCCTTGAAGATCCGGTAACCAGCGGACAGGTGAGTACCGATCAAAAGAATTTCGATCGATCAAAAAAGTTAACGATTAATCAAGGAATTGATCGTTAATTTCCACAGCCCTAAAAAATTGTAATGGGTTTTATTAGGCAATCCATTTCCAATCTGTAATTGTAAAATTAGGAACTGTAATTAGGTCAAAAACATATTGCTACAGGGAAAAAATTAGAGTAGATAGACTCCATAGGTTTTCAATTGATGAAGGTTTTAATGTATTTTTGACATGTGATGTTTAGTCTCTATAGTCCTGTGTGTCTTTTCGCTTGTTATATGTCACCTTGGCATACTTAGCAATTAGATTCAGTTAGGTTCTGCACTTACACAGAGAACTTGATGAGTTATGGCAGGGATCTCCAAACTTTTCAGCATGTGGGCCATATTGAATATTTCACAAATATTTGCGGGCCAAAAAAAACAGTTTTCTAAATCAGGTGTCTCCAAAGTTTTATTCAAAGGGCTAGTTTACTATCCTTCCAACTTTGGGGGTGGACTATGGCCAGCGGGAGTGGAAAATGTCCCAGCATCACTGGAAGTAGGCAATGTCCCAAGCTTGGTGGTCAGTGGTAGCATAAAAAATTATAAAGCACCTGCGGTCAGTAGGAGGAGGAATAGTGCCCCATCGTTTATGTCAGTGGGAAAAATGGTGCCCCTCATTGGTGTTAGTGGAATGGACTAGTGCCCTATTGTTTGGTGTCAGTGAAAGGAATAGTGCCACATTATTGGTGTAGTGTCTCATATCAGTGGGAGGAACAGTGCCCCAAGGGCTAGATTAAGGCAAGCAAAGGGCCACATCTGCATCTGCAGTTTAGAGACCACTGTTCTAAATGAATGCATACCATTTATAAGTCCACCATTACCTCCAGGTGTAACCAGCAGAGTTCCCAGTTACATCCAAGACTACCCAGCAAAGTCCCCCCTTACATCCAGGAGTGCCTGGCAGAGTCTCCAGAATGGCAGAAGCTGCAAGATGGAGCAGATCTAGACGAAGGAAGCCAGGGCCCCCTGTAAATACTAGAGAGTGATAGTCTCATCACTGGTTGGTAGGATGCCAGCAGTCCTAGAAACAAACATCGGCCCTAGAAACATAGCGGACGGAGGGTGGAGAATGTGCGCTGGGGGTTGGGGAAGGATCATAATTGTATTATATATTAGGATACACAGACCAGCATATCCACTACCAGCCAGCCTGGGTTGCTTCACACTGGATAAAATCTTGTAGAGGGCTGGTTTTAGCCTTCTGGCCATAGTTTGGGGCTCCTTAAATTAGAGCATCAAGTTCTGTCAGTCTGAGGTTTCATTGAGAGACAGCTGTTTCTGAAATAGAGATCATTTTTCTGAACTTAAGTTAACCTATAGTGCTCTGGAAGTCTCTTTATCATGTAGTACATGTTTATTTGGACAACAAACAATCTATACAGACTATAGTAAACTAAGATGTAAAATAAAAATATTAGTTTAGAAATCTTGTAAATGAAATAACAAGCTGACCCAAAACCATTATCAAAGTCTGTCGCTTCCCCTTTGAGTCCTAATTTCTGATGTACAGTTTATGGAAAACCAGTATGAAGATATATTTCAGGTAAGCATAGTAGAAACTATATAAAATATATATTTAATGCTGTCTTAATAAATACACAATCAACTTGTTTTTTTCCTGTAGTGCTGTGTTCACTTTAAAGCACCCAATTTATTTAATGATATTAACACTGAGTAACATTAATCAATCTACTATTTTGAGTTTGTGCTCCAAATGTTGGTCCTCAAATAGAAATATTAACAGAATTACTGGGGAAATACCATATGTTTGCCAATGAGCCTTTACACTGTCAAGTAATCCTTCAAATTTCAGGAGAAATTAAATTAAACCTAATATTGTTGCAGAAAACTTTTTATATGTCAGATCAGGTAATAAAGTTGGCAGACTTCACGGATGGTGTGATCTATGTATAAAACTGCACTCTTAAAGTGATCTCCCCAGCTGATTAATATCCAGTGTCTCCAGTGCCTCTATCAGGTTCTGTGGGATGTCATGTTATGTCTCCATTAACATGAAGCTCTTACAGCACTCTCATGGATCTTTTACAGCACTATCTTCCATAATATACAGCTCCCACAGCACTTCATCCTCCAACATGCAGCTCTCATAGCACTCTCTCTGGCAACATGCAGCTCTCACAGCAAGAGCCATGTTAATAGCATCATGGGCACCTGGGCAAAGTAATGCTCTGGGTCCCCTACAAGCTTGCCCAATTTATGCACCTACTAAGAATTAAGGTACAATATTTTCTACTTTCTGCTATGAAACATATCAAATTAGAAACATTTAAAACATGTCTTCATAAATGTAGGCCAAAATGTATTCTGCTACATGTCTTTGGTATAAAAAATCCCTGAGAGAGTTGTACTCTCTCAGCCCCCCTCACACCTGTACGCGCTCAGCCCCCCTCACACCTGTACGGTCTCATCCCCTCTCACATGTGTATATATGACACACACACGTACACCAACACACATACACATGTACACAGACACACATACACATGTACACAGACACACATACACATGTACACAGACACAGGCACACACACATGTACACAAACACACACACACACGTACACAGGCACACACACAACCCCCACAACCACTTGTTAGGTGGTGCTCCTTGTCCCAGACACATGAGGGGTGCACATGCAGGAATTTACCAGAGGGGGCAGCAAAGTACCTGATGTCAGCTTAATGACACTCACACACATTCCGAAAGCCAGCGCAGCCACAGAGCTCTCCTGTACCCGCCCCTGCCTTCTCTGATCCCCGCCAGATAGCCGGGCCCTTCTAGATGCTCGAGCCCCTTACTAGTGTATGGGCTGTACCCCCCTGATGGCGGCCCTGCCCGCCAGACTGCCTGTGCCCGCTAAGCCTGACTCCCTTGCCCCAATACTACTTCTATTTGTCTGGCTCTGATGGGGCCCCAGGTGAAGCGGAGGGGCCAGGACGGTGTAGGAGCTTGGATACATACTTGTTTGTACAAGCTGCTGACACATACAGGTTTGAAAGTTGTTTAGAAAGGAATCCTATGCTTAATGCTTTTATAGTTTGGTGTGCTGGAAGCGTCTAAAATGTGTGAGTACCCTGATGTTATGTTTTCTAAATATATTTTTAAACTAGCGATAATGCAATTTCCATCCTCTTTCTTGTTTTAAAATTAAGGCCTACATCTCTGGATTTTCCTGTGGGATCCTGCTGAGCCAGTTTCACTTAGAGCCCAGGAGTGGTTCAACTGCCTATGTGGCCCAAACTTAAGGGTGCGGTCACACTGTTGGAGATGAGCGCATTCACATGGGGGGGGGGGGCACATGTGTGACGTCACCCTCTTCTGATCAGGATTATCATCACTAGAGTCACTTTTTGAACAGTAATACATATAATACCCCAATTTGCACTTTTGTCTCTGTGGATTGATGAAAACTGGAGAAAAAATCCCTTTTTTGTGGACACTTGATATTAAGGAATAATACTGAATTTCTTTCACTGTGAGCTTGCTTGTTAAATATATATATATATATATATATATATATATATATATATATATATATATATATATATATATATATTAGAAAAAATATATGCAACAAAGTGCATGTGGGGGACGCCCCTTTTTTTTAAAGGCAGCAGGAAAGTAGGAAAAGTAGGTAATGGTAAAAGGCCAGCCAGCATATGATACTTCTATCTGTTTTTTAGTTATGACATGAGCTTAACTATGTAAGTACTGTGATTTTGTTTACTCTTTATAATAATTGCCAGAGAATAGACCACTCTATGGTCTTTCCTTGCTATGATATTTACTTATTTATACATTTATGTTCTAGAGACAAGAAACACTTTTTCACCCGCCTGTATGTAAAATAATTCCCCTGAAGAAGGAATATACAAGTTTGACTACGGTCCTCTCCGAAACATGTCGGGATATATTTACTAGCCACCTACCCTCACTATACCCACTTTGACTGGGTTGGTCCTTTGGGGTCGATGGCATTGGGTGATATTTTTTACCATTGCTCTGTATGTCTTATATTCAATTATTTGTAAAGATATTGATTATTCATTGTATATGTTTGCCCTGTCTTTTAGACATTTTTTTCTATATTTGTACATTAATAAAGTTGGCATTGTTTTTGCCTTTTACCATTACCCACTTTTCCTACTTTCCTGCTGCCTTTAAAATCCAAAGGGGCGTCCCCCACATGCACTTTGTTGCATATATTTTTTCTAATATTATTTAGGATGATGGCAGTCCCCGCACACCAGTATATTCTATCTCAAATCTTTTTCATATATATATATATATATATATATATATATATATATATATATATATATATATATATATATATATATATATATATGTATATATATATATTTTTTTATGTTCATAGTTACATTTTTTAGCAATATTGATTTCATTGTTTGGGCACTATCTATGCATTTGTAAGGTTACGTATCTCACAGCGCTGCATTTTTTTTTGTTTTTAGTATAAACGTGTTATGTGATAGCAAGTTATTATCATATGCTATTTACCAGTTTCAGGCACTACGGGTTCAAATAAAAAGGTTTGTTTTCTCACTATTGATGGCAACAAATATAAGAAAGTGGGCTTTACTTACAAAGTTATTATTGACTTTAAGATAGAACATTGATCCCTTTATATATGTATGCTTTTATATACGGCAAAACATGAGAACCTTATATGAATTTCTATTCAGGCCATAGAGTAACTTCATAATTTAAAGCACTTCATCATACATTGTCCATCTAGCATAATAGGAGCATATCAGAAGTTTGATTTGATGTCCAGCCCACTCTTGCTTTTGATTATATTGATGGGCTCTTTGAAGAGGGAAGGTCTGGACAGCTGCACTCCAATAAAAACACCTTTACTGTGCAAACCACAGCAGGGTACAGGATAGAAAACTGACACGTTTCACACTCTCAACAGTACTTAGTCATAGCACTGATGGGCTAATTAGGGCACTTGGGTAGATTTACTAAAACTGGACTGCAAAATCTGGTGCAGCTGTGCATGGTAGCTAATAGACTTCTAACTTCAGCTTGTTCAATTAACCACTTGCCACCCAGCCGCTGTCATTATATGGCGGCAGGTCAGCACGTTCCTGCAAATTGCCTTAGGTGTACGGGGAGACCTGATGCACGTGGTCGGCGGCAACGATGTCTGCTGGCCACCTGCGATCGCAGGAACAAGAGCCAGAATGGGGATCTGTCAATGTAAACAGACAGATCCCTGTTCAGACAGGGGAGAAGAGACAGATCTGCTGTTCCTAGTGATTAGGAACAGTGATCTGTCTTCTCCTCTAGTCAGTCCCATCCCCACACAGTTAGAAACACCTCCCAGGGAAAACACTCAACCCTTTGATCGCCCCCTCGTGTTAATCCCTTCTCTGCCAGTGACATTTACACAGTAATCAGTGCATTTTTATAGCACTGATCGCTGTATAAATGTCAATGGTCCCAAAAAAGTGTCAAAAGTGTTCGATCTGTCCGCCACAATGTTGCAAAAATTATAGAAATGCCATAACTCTATCCCCTATATTGTAGACACTATAACTTTTGTGCAAACCAATCAATATACACTTATTGCACATTTTTTTACCAAAAATATGTAGAAGAATATATATCGGCCTAAAATGATGAGGACATTTTTATTTTTTTTACGTTTTCTTTGGATATTTGTTATAGCAAAAAGTAAAAAATGTTGTTTTTTTTTCAAAATGACTGCTTTTTTTTGTTTATAGTGCAAAAGATAAAAACCGCAGAGGTGATCAAATGCCACCAAAAGAAAGCTCTATTTTTGAGAAAAAAAGAGCGTCAATTTTGTTTGGGTACAGCGTCGTACGACCGCGCACTTGACGCAGTGCAGTATCGCAAAAAATGGCCTGGTCATTAAGGGGGAAAATCTTCCGGTCTGTAAGTGGTTAAGCTTCGTCAAAAAAAAGCTTGGAAGCTGGTTGCTTTCTATTCAGAGCTGCACCAGATTTTGCACTCTCCAGCTGTAGTAAATCAGCCCCACTGAGTTTAAAATAAATAACATGGCAGCTGGGTGAAGTTGCGCACATGCAACAGCAGTAATGTTCTGCTTTAGCAAAAATATACCCTCTGTTACATTTGGCGGATGCTACTGCACACTGAATGCAACACACTTGCAGCACAGTATTCTAATTTGAAAACTCTGTATGTCTGCCTCTGTTCCCTTTCAAGGCTTTACAATGAACATATCATATGAAAAGTCTGCAGGACTATGAGGTTATATGTTCAAACGTTTTGTGAAAGGGGGTTTATCATGAAGTTTGTGGATGTGCTTTTAACATTTTATTTTATTATTGTACACATAAAATGTTTGCTTTACCTAAGAACCTGGCTTATGGTTGAGCCTTGATTGAGAATTGATGCAATGGGGTTGATTTACTAAAGGCAAATAGAACTTTTTTTTTTTTTTTCCTTGTATGTGATTGGGTATGTGATTTTATGCAAAGTGACATTTCACCACATTCACCAATGGTTGGGGATAATCCCCTTGCAAAGTGCAACTTATCTTGCAAAGTGAACAGCTTACTTACCTTCAGTAGATCAATCCCATTTTAGTGATAACCCTTCATAAGGAGCGACAGACTGTGAGTAAATGTTATGTATTACTGAAAACTAGTAACCTTGAAGGGATATAATTTCCACTTTCCCTTTTGAGCAATATATTTACAAGGTATATTTTCTTGTATGTTAAAATATTAAAAATTACTTTTACAGTTACCTGAAGATGTTTATTATTAAAGATTATATATGATTTTAGTTATTGTATTTACTTATACTGTAGGCTTGTCATTACCATCACAATACTAAATATTTTCTAAGAATATTAATAAAAAAATAATAACCTGTTCAGAATTTAGGGGCACTCTCCCCACTTGTATTATTTTTATTTATTACACAAAGACTAGCAGGAAAAAATGCTGATGTAGCTACTCTAATGTATGTTCTCTAGCATGGAGCAATGAAGCAACTATAATCTGTAGTGATAAAACAGACGGTGGGGGAAGAGAGGCCCATTCATCTTTCTTACTGCACACTGTAATTAATCAGCCACCTCTCTCCCTGTCTACTCATTCTCCTACCACTATCTTCTTTATGTTGCTCACACCATGCCCATGAACACAGTTACCAGAGATTCCTTCCGTCGCAGATGTAAAGTGATGAGCTGTGGTGATAACCAAAATCCTGATTAGTAAATCAATTAAACAGGTGTCACAAGAGCAAGTTGCTTTTATAGTCAGTCATGGCCCAATTATAGCTAAAGGAAGTTTTTCTCAGTTTTATTTTACATTTCGTCTCTGCGGGGTTAGAAACCAATGTTTAATATTATTCCTTGATTACTGGAAAAAAAATGTTATTTTACAGAAAACATTTTTTACATGCTTTACAAGTGCACTTGAAGATGAGAATTTGCACTCAAAAAGTTGAAACCTTGTTCATCCCGAACATCCAATCATGTCAATTTAAACATTCAATTCAATAAATAAAAAGAAATTGGCTTTTCACATCTTTAGATAATTAAAGTGAATCTGTACTCATTACAATCAATTTATTGATAAGATTCTCAACTTTTTCAGTAAATCATTTGGACCGTGTGTGTGTGCAAAGTATGCTAGACTTAACCAACTAAATACTAGCATGTTTCTTTATTTCCAAATATGTGGCAACAAATGAGATTATCTTGGAGTGTCTACTTTCCAAAAATGAGTCATTCAAGTGTGCTTATAGTGTTCTGGCATTTTATTTGATATATTTTAAAACAGAAAGTAATAGATATTTTTTATTCAAAGTTTTTGATCTTTTTCCTTTACATAGTAAGAAATAAAAAATCCAGGGATGATTTTATTTAGAATTGAGAGCAATTAAGGCTATAAAACAATAGCTAAATAAGTACTAAATTATTGTGCTGCGCCCAAATAAAAAACATAAAAAATGTAAACACTAATTCAAAATAATAAATTGGCAGCTGACTTTTAAAAATATACATGGGATGTCAAATCAATAGCAAATGAGTGCCTTCTTAAACCTGTGCAGATATCAATGTAGTGCTTGCAGGTGGGGTGCAGCGTGATGCAGCAGCAGTAACAGATATAGGGCTTGGTTTACTAAAGGCAAATCCACTTTGCACTACAAGTGCACTTGGAAGTGCAGTCGCTGTAGATCTGAGGGGTATATGCAAGGAAAATATAAAACAGCATTTTTGCTTGTATATGATTGGATGATATAAATCAGCAGAGCTTCCCCTCATTTCATCCTTCAAATCTACAGCCTTCACCTCCAAGTGCACTTCCAAGTGCACTTGCAGTGCAGCACACTGCAACAGCGAGGCACAATCTGAGAACTATGGTTTCCCCCTGCTGTTTGTATAGGTTTCAATTGTGGCTGTGAAATGGTATCTCCCATCGAGAGATGCCTCCTACGATGTGTGCTTGTGCCCTGGTCACGTCACTCCAGCTTATCGGCAAATCAGCTGAAGTGTACAGGCACTATTCGATGGGGGGCACTTTTCGACAGAACACCGGCAATACATTACAGCCGCAAGCAATTTTAAAATACATCTTTTCCTTTAGAAATGCCATTTTGCTGTGGCACTGTAAAACACATCAGACAGATGCGCCACTTTACAGGCAGATTAAGGGGCCCCCCAGGCACGATATTTAAAGGAATATTTTATTTTTTCACTTTAAGCATTATTAAAATCAGTGCTCCTGAAAAAAACTGGCATTTAAAAACTGTTGCATTGATACATGTCCCCTGGGGCAGTACCCAGGTCCCCATACACTTTTTATGGCAATAACTTGCATATAAGCCTTTAAAATTAGCACTTTTGATTTGTCATGTTCATGTCGCATAGACTTTAATAGGGTTCACACAAATTTTTTGTCTGTTCGCATGTTCTGGTGCGAATTGAACCGCGGGGTGTTCAGCCCATCCCTACTCACCATCACAATAAGCCCCCCAAATTACTGAAAGGCCTGAAAGGGGTATAATTCTCTCTGGACTGCCCTTTCCATTCATGACTCCAGATCACAGGTGCAGATGGAAATCCCATATGCATAAAAAAGAATCTAACAATATTAAATTACTGCTAAAAAAAGTTTTTAAAAAAAATAAAAGGCTACATTCACATAATCAGAAAAAGTGTTGGCATGTCGTAAATCCCACAAAACGCTATGGATTCACACTCTAGCACAACTAACCAGGCACTCCCATAGCTCAAAAGCATGCAAGTGTGAGAACAATACTGGGAACCTATCCTACATATATTAGTTTCATCTGAATGACTTTTCCAAGGGCTGCTTATATAACCAGCAGCTCTAAAGCACCACCCACTATAGGAGGAAACTTGAGCCATCACATACATAGATCAAACAAATACACAGAAAAATCTAAATCTGTCTTAATCTGTCACAATCTCGCCAGCAATATAATAAACAATCAATACATTAAAAATGTCATAATTTATGCAGCTACATTAGTTCTTACAAAACCATGTATTACCATCTATAAATGATAGTATGTATGTAAATGGTAAAGATATATTTAAGCAAAACATCAGTAAAGTCCCTAGAAAGAACCAGGATGAAATGAGTCTGCTTTTCCCATCTAGTACAATGTCTCTAAGTTTTGTCAATTTTGAAACAATTATGGAGAAAAGTAAACTGCAGAAATCAGAAACTGGGTTCCCGGTTGCTTAGGAGGAGTTAAGAAGGACAAGTGACTAAAGAACGGGACAAGAGGCTATTCAGTTAGTGGCAGTGTATTTGTGTATTTGATATGTAGGAAGGCCAGTATGGTGGCCTGAATTTATGGGAGGAGCCCGGGGGGTATTTAACTAGCCCGCTCGCCTGTGGTTTTTGTTGGTTTCCTGTGCGCGGTACGTTACGTCACTAGGCCGACTATTCCAATTCGTTGGCGTTCGTGAGTTGCACGTTTGAAATTCCAGCGGCTTTCGGTTCCCGTTCGCAGTTTCTGAGAGGCTTCCGTTCCCGTTCGTAGTTTTTCGTACAAACGTGTCTGGCTCGGCTGTCGCAGGTAGGGTTTCATTGACATTTAATCATTTCATGTATCACCATTTGCTAGATATCGTGTGTCGCTCAAACCCCGATACGGAACTTACGAGTCATTCGTTAAGAAACCCTGGACGTAGCCGTAGCACTCAGCCACTGATTAGTGCCTCTATCATCTCTAGAAACATTTTTTATTAATTCTACGTATCTCACTCTGATTCAAAACCAGTTGCGTCCGCTTTGCACCTGTTTGTCCAGCCGTGTCTCACTTGTTCTTGTCTCATGTCTCATACCATGCTCCACAGTCCGGTTCGTTATCAGTCGCAATTACGGCACACAGATTTGTGCCTCTGTCATGGCTTATCATTTCAATCATTTCACTCATTTCACCGTCATGTACCGCGCTCTGATTCGAATCTAGTCGCATCTGTGATGCACCGATTCGTCCTGGTGTGCCCCAGTTGTTATTTGGCCTCATTTCAGTACATGCTCCAGAGTCCAGTCGTTGTCAGTCGCAGGTTGCGGCTCACCGATTCGTGCCTCTGTCATGGGAAATCATTTTACTGTCATGTATCACGTTCCGGTTCGAATCCAGACGCATCCGTGATGCACCGATTCGTTCCGGCGTGCCCCAGTTATTTTTCGGCCTCATTTCAGTAAATGCTCCAGAGTCCGGTTCGTCGTCAGTCGCAGTTTACGGCTCACCGATTCGTGCCTCTGTCATGGGAAATCATTTCACTGTCACGTATCACGTTCCGATTCTAATCCAGTCGCATCCGTGATGCACCAATTCGTTCCGGCATGCCCCAGGTATTTTCGGCCACATTTCAGTACATGCTCCAGAGTCCGGCTTCGTTGTCAGTCGCAGTCACGACATGACCGATTCGTGCCTCTGTCATGGCACGTGCCTCTACCATGACAAATCATTTAATTCATTTCATCATGTCACTCATTTCACTGTCACGTACCGCGCCCCGATTCGAATCCAGTAGCATTCGAGATGCACCGATTCGTCCCGGCGAGCCCCAGTTGTCTTGGCCTCATTTCATTCTGTGCTCCACAGTCCAACTCGTCGTTTGCCACAGTCGAAAAAAAAATAATAATAATAAAAGATAAATAAAAAATATATACATAAATAAATAAAATGTTTCGGCCTCATCCAGCACCTGCACCAGAGCTTGGTTCGCTGTCAGTTGCAGTCGCGGCATGACCGATTCATGCCTCTGTCAGGGCAAACATTTAATTCATTTCACTGTTACATACCGCACTCCGATTCAAATCCAGTCGCATCTGATTTGTTCCGGTATGCACTAGTGTTTTTCCTTTTTGCATCATTTCAGTACATGCTCCAGAGTCTGGTTCGCTGTCAGTCGCAGCTGCGGCACGACCGATTTGTGCCTCTGCCATGGCGAAACATTTTCATTCATTTCACTCTAAGGCAAACATTTCATTCATTTCGTTGTCACATGCCGCGCCCCGATTCGAGTCCATGGCATCTGTCAGGCATTGATTCATCCCGGCAAGCCCCAGTTGGCTTGGCCTCATTGGCGCAGTTGCGGCACACTGATTCGTACCTCTATCATGGCATAAACATTTCACTCATTTTATTTAATTTCATGCACCTGTCGCTTAAACACGTTACAAGTCACTTTGTCCATACCAGGCCCTTCAGGTATATATATATATATATATATATATATATACCTGAAGGGCCTGGTATGGATTTTGGGGAGACATCCACGCCATTTTTTTGTATTTTTAGCATATTCATACCAGACCCAAAGGGCCTGGTAATGGCCTGGGGGGGGGGGGAACCCACGCCGTTTTTTTCAATGATTTTTATCTATGCTGCCGGGATCCAACTATTTATTACAGCCACGAGCAGTTTTAAATTACATTTTTTCCTTTAGAAATGTCATTTTGCTGTGGTACTGTTATAAACATGGGAATGATGCGTTACTTTACAGGCTAAGGAGACCCCCCCAGGCATGATATTTAAAGGAATATTTCATTTTTATTGTTTCACTTCAAGCATTATTAAAATCACTGCTCCCGAAAAAACATCAGGTTTTTAAAACTTTTTTGCATTGATACATGTCCCCTGGGGCAGGACCCAGGTCCCCAAACACTTTTTATGGCAAAAACTTACATACAAGGCTTTAAAATGAGCACTTTTAATTTTTCACGTTCGCGTCCCACAGACTTTAACGGTGTTCGCAGGTTTGCATGAATTTTTTGCTTGTTCGCATGTTCTGCTGCAGACTGAACTGGGGAGGGGCTCATCCCTAGTTGTCAGACAGAACAGATTTCTTTTTATGATTGCCACAAATGTCACGTCTACCCCAACACAGGTGATCAGACACTATAGCTAGTTACTGTGTACTTCACCTATAGCAGCCCCCTTTCCCTTAAGGCAAGCAGGCCTACCGGTACTTGGTTGCCCCCGGGACTTATACACAATGCTATAGTGCCTGGCCACCATGCCAGGGCAGATGCAAACAGAGCAAACAGACTACTTGCAGTTAGCAGACAGAGAAAACGTGGTTCTATGACAGTCCAGGTAAAAGGTAGGCTGAGTTCAGGGAATAGTCCAATATCTGATCCAATAACTGTCCAAGTAAACGGCAGGCAGAGTACAGGGAATAGTCCAATATCCTATCCAGGTCATACACAGGGAAATCCAGACTAGCAAAGCAGGGCAGACAAAGGGGAGGCTTGAACAGGAACAATGCAGGTACACTGTCTCTATCACAAGCAAGGGATAGAGTGTTCTGTTTGCTTATAACAGGTGACTGACCATATCAATTACCTTGCAGGTGAACACAAACAGGGAGAATGCAACAGCCAACACCTGGATGCTGAAATGATGAGCAGGAGCACAAAAGTGATCCTGGCAATGAGGAGGTAAGTAAAACCTTAGACAAAGGAGTGGCTGTGGACATAGCATACTTGGATTTTGCAAAAGCATTTAACACAGTTCCCCACACACGGCTAATGTGTAAGGTAAAGTATACAGGCATGGAAAGATCAGTTTATAAATGGACAGAAAACTAGCTAAAAGACAGCATTCAGAGAGTAGTGATTAATGATTTTTACTCTGAAGGTTATCAGTGGTGTATCCCAAGGTTTAATTTTGGGACCCTTTTTAATATATTTATAAATGATATTGGGTCTGGGATTAAAAGTACCATTTCAGTCTTTGTAGATAACACCAAGCTTTGCAGTGGATTAACGTCCTTACAGGATGTCTCCAATTTACAAGCCGACCTCAATGCACTGTTTAACCAGTTGCTGACCAGCCGCCACAGTTATACTTCGCCAAGGTGGCTTGGCTGCACAAAACAACGTACTGGTACATTGGTTCGTGCACTGGCTTTTGCGGGCCAGTGCGGATCCCCGTTCTGACAGGGGAGGAGAGAGAGATCAGCTATTCCTAGTGATCAAGAACAGCAATCTCTCTCTACTCCCAGTGAGCCCATCCTCCAGACAGTTAAAAAGCGCCTCCCTAGGGATCACTTAACCCTTTGATCACCACTAGTGTTAACCCCTTCCCTGCCCGTACCATTTATACAGTGATCAGTGCATTTTTTATAGCACTGATCACTGTATTGGTGTCACTGGTCAGCAAAAAGTGTCAATTAGGGTCATATTTGTCCGCAACAATGTCGAAGTCCCGCTAAAAATCGCAGATCGCCACCATTGCTAGTAAAAACAATAACAAAAATTAAAAGCCCCTAAATCTTTCCCCTATTTTGTAGACACTATAACTTTGCGCAAACCAATCAATATACGTTTATTGTGATTTTTTTAAACAAAAATATGTAGCAGAATACATATTGTCTTAAACTGATAATTA